>JAMJFZ010003875.1:16402500-16412500 GCA_026225945.1 Cricetomys ansorgei | reverse complement strand
AGAAATAAAACATTCCAGATGGACAGTATAAAAATTTTCATGTTTTACTTCTATGCTGGCTAATAAAACTGAGTGAAATTTAAAAATTTTAAACTAAAAAAAATTAACAACATTCCAGTTTATGCCAAAAGGAGCTGAAATTTTCAATGTTTCAAAATTCTGCCAACACTATTTGAATTCCTGGGGCTGGGGGGAGTACTGCTGATATTGCCAAGGTTAAAAAAGTTTAAAAAAAAAAAATCAAACTACATAAAAGTAAGGAAACAATGAAAATAATTTGCAAAATTATCTCTTACCATTCTAAAGTTCTTCTAGATTCAACAGTGGTTTGGTTTACCTAATCACTGGATAAGACACTGAACTCAAGTTTTAGATGTGTTAAAAAAATAAAACAAAACAAAATCACTTAAAGTACAACAACTACAATAGGAACTACATATATCAATATTAACAACAACAACAAAAAACCCCTTTCAAATTTAATTTCTGCCCACACAGCTCTGATCCCACAGCCTGCATAAGGAGGCCAATATATCTACTGAGCCGTGTGTGTGTGCGCGCGTGCGCGCATACGTCTGAGAGAGAGACCGAGAAAGAGAGAGACAGAGAGACAGACAGAGAGACAGAGAGAAAGACACAGAGAGAATATAAACGTGGAGGTAAAGAAGATCTTGTATAACACCTCACTTAGCACCTTCTGTAAAATAAGGTCTATTTTCCTGAGAACCTGGAATTCACCTGCCTCTGCCTCCCATCTTTCCAAGAAACGCTTGGAATGACAGATGTATGTTCCTGTTTTACAAAAGTTCTGAGGATCTGAACTTACGTCACACCAGTACACCAAGTGCCTTACCACTGAGCCATCTGGAACCCTGAGTTACGCTATTGATCCAAGTGAAATGTATGCCTGGAAGGAGCTCAGCTCTCCTCCTGCAACGTAAGTTTGTTGAGGGCAATAACCCATGTTAGCCAGAAATCCCAGCTTTGCAGCATCAGGGATATGCTTGTGCTCAGTAAACAAAAGAAGACACACACAGCATCTCAGAGTACCTAGTTATTATTATTAATTAACCTAAAAAATGTCAGGTCTCATTATAACATGTTTAACCAAAATTGCTTTAGCTGATTCTCCTCCCTCATACTCACCTGCCCTCTCCTTGCATGCTACCCCACCAGGGTCCTTTCTACCCTGTGACATGTGCATTCGCCCTGCTCATCTTCCTCAGTATCTCCTTGTGTTCTCTCCTGGATCTGTTTTTCCAGAGTTTTTGGGTTTACCATTTACATTTACACTCAGTAATAGACACACACACACACAGACACTATAAACTTGTATCTGCATATGAGAGAGAACGTGTTTTTTCTCTTAGTTTGAGTCACTTTGCTGAAATTTTGTTTTGTTTTATATTCCACTTTGCTTATTTTAATACTTTCCAACTCCATCCCTTTTCCTGAAAATTTGATAATCTCATTTTTCAGATGATAAAATTCCGTTTTGTATGTGTACCGTATTTTCACCATCCACTCATTTACAGATGGGCTTCTAGGCTGATTCCATTTCATTGCTATTGTGAATAGAGCAGCAACAGATGTTCACGTATCCCTGTGGCAGGCTCTAGGGTCCTTTGGGTGGATGACCAGAATTGGCATATATCGCTGGATCATGTGGCGGTCCTGTTTTTAGATTTTTGTAGAAATCTCCACACTCATTTCCATTAATGGCTGAGCTACTTTGCACTCCCCCTAGCAGTGAATAAGAGTTCCTCTTTCCCCAAATTCCTGCCAGCATTTGTTGTCAGTTTCCTTGATGATAGCCATCGGAATGTCTAATTAGACAGGAAACGTTGAAAACACTATCAACCCTTTTGACACCCATCTGTCAGTCCCATTTTCTCCAGTTCTTTCATCTTTCATACTTCGAAAGATACAATCATCTGCCTTCGAAGCCAAAGGCAGGTGAGCAGTCCCAAAGAACATGGTCAATGTGCTGATGACTCGGAGAACACTCAACTGATGAAAAGTATGTAGACAGTACGGCCTTCTTTCCTAATCCCCGACAGACTCCCTGGAATGGTGACAACCTGATGCTTCTTATGTCAAAATAAGACCACTAACTAATGTTCCCATTTTCACATTTCACAAATAATCCAGGATCTTTTCATTTTTGGTTGCTTCAGGTATGACCACAGACAGGGGGAAAAAAAAAACCCACAGAGGGGATGCAGTGTACTATTAAGGTGCAAGAATAAATTCCAAGATCACAGTCTTAGTGTTCTCAACTGGCTCACTGCTATAGACTTGAACAGAAGTCTATACTGATGCACACATACACAAATATATCATTTAAAGTATGTAAAGTATATTCTTAACCACACTACCCAGTTTTTTAACCAACTATCAATCAACAGACTGAAAAACTGAGCAGAAACAGTTATAAGAGAAGTGTAGGAAACCAAGACTGAGATAAAAAAAATATTAAAATCTAATCTTATAAGAGAGTCACAGGGCATTGCTGCCATTCCTCTCTGCTTGTTCCCTGAAATGCCGTACACAGGAGCGCATCCGCTGAGTGTACAGAATGTTTGATGACTTACCAAGGAGTGAGGAATGAAATGCAGGAGAGAATCCCAATCAAATTCAGTTTGAAAAATAACTCACCTTTATTTTGATTTATCCACTTTAAGTATTGCTCAAATAATTAAAACTAGTGGATATATAAGAACAAGGTAAAGCCAAACAAACAAACAAATACCCTAAGGTATCTGTAGACTCATTAAAAGTCTATTAAAAGTCTACACACTGAGAAGACTGACTTCTGATATTTATTGTAGATGTGTGCTGACATGTGTGCTTATGGAGAAGCACGTGCAGACGTTCTGGAGACAGGGCTAGAACCTTAGACTACTGTCAGGCAGCTTCACTGCTGAACTGAATGACAGAAAACCTGTGCGCTTGCTCTGTTTATGGGTTAAGAGAGATGCAAGGGAGGTTGGAAAAATGGTAAGTAATAAAATTCACCCAGCAGACTGGAGCCTAATGTATAAAATTTATGCAGATTTATATGTACTAAATACTTAAATAAGTAATAGAAGAAAACTTTCTCTTTAGTTCCTCCCCTTCCTGTTCTTTTCCTTCTCTCTCTCTCTCTCCCTCCCTTCTTCCCTTCCCCCCTCCCTTCTTTCCTTCCAATGGAAATCACTATGAAGTACAGACTGGAACTACTCATCTTCCTGCCTCCACCACAAAGCTGAGGGAGTAGAGGTACATACCACCACACCAGGCTGAGAAAAAAAAAAATCACTATCACTTGAGTATCTGCTACATGTCAAACACCATGATGGAAAATTTATAAAATCATTTTCAAGCTGTCTAACACTGGCAGGCAGATGTTATCTAATTTTAAAGAGAAGCAAAGTAGGGTTCCCAGAGTGGTTCCCGAGGCCGATGGTACAGTGTCACAGTGGGACTCCAGTGCAAGCGGAAATACACACAAATTATAAAGGGTGAGACTGAAGTAAAAAGAATTCTATTACACTAAGCAAAGCTAAGCATGTGGGCACCAAATGGGCAGGGTTTGTAATGTGCATCCCAGTCAGCAGTGGGAAATCACAAGACCTGGGCTTCTCCATTTGTTCCTGACCTCAGCTGATCACATCTGCACTCAGGTACGTGTCACAGGTGAGGGCACATGTAGACTTGGCTGACTCACATCCGTCTCCTAGCTCTTGCAGCTTCTAACTATGCTAGGAACAGTTACGCTAAGCTGTGCTTCATTGTTTCTGAGTCAACAATACTAATAATCTGTCTTCACTATATGCAAAAACTGCTGAATGGGTCAAATAAAGAATACCCAAATCTCCTGTGAACCATCAAGTTCTAGTCAGTTGTTACCTATGTTTATTTGTCACCTAAAAACATTCCTTAGCAGCTCCTCAGTCTTAGAGCTACAAGGAAGTGGTAGGCACATAACAGAATCATTACTCCATGTCAGTGTATATTTACGGATACAGGACCAAGTCAAGAACCATGACAATGAATGTTAATCCCACCAAAAAGTAGTTCTGCGTTAGTTACATGAAATGTCCTGTTACAAGACAAAAAGGAGAAGCTAACTTTAGATGACTTAGTAAAGAAGGCAAAACATTAGTCTATGTCCAACAACAAGCTTGCAGGAGAATGAGTCTGTTAACCTGTATTAAAAGACAAAAGTCCATTTGTGTAGACAGGCATATCAGCACAAGCAAGCAGGCAGTATGTAGGCTTGAGTAACTCAAGTTCAAATTCCCATTCTTCTTGTATCCTATTGATACAAGGACATCAAAAACTGATCTTGATCCAAAGGCTAAGTCACGGTCCCTGAGAGAAGCAGTGGCCACAGAAGAAATTATCTATGCTTGAAATAGTTTGTGTTCCTGAAAATCAAAGTGCATTTTGCATGCATACTGTATATAACTAATGAATAAATACTATTCATATTTTCCAAGAATGTTATACATCAAGCTTCCCAAACAAAATATTTACTCTTATAAGAGATACAAGATGAAACAGGAACAAAACTGTAAAATTATCTCATTGTTAAAACTATATTAGCATTCTCTTGTGAATTAGGAGAAAGTGGAATTCCTAAATTCTCAAGCTGTGACGTAATATTGGTTTTATTGATTCTCTGAACAATTGTGGGAGTACCAAATCATTATTTTGACAGTTTTATCATAAGGTAATAGACTTCCTTTTAGATAATTGCAGTTACCACGTTCAATTTCAACCTTCCATAGGACTTTTTTCCTAGATATAGCTGCACTGCCAGTCCAAGATCACATTACTTTCTTTTTATAGCTATATATACACAGCATTTTACGTGTTACACCTAATTATGGCAGCACAATAACAATTTAAAAGCTCATCATTAAGAAGTAAAGGTTAAGCACTTATATGTTAAGATTCCTCTTTATAAAGACATATAGTGCTAGGTGACATAAGTAAATGAATTACACAGCTCTGTCGGAGTGGTGGTGGGGTAAAAAAAGAGGGCTTCTTTTTTTGGGTCTATTGAGAAATCTGATGAGTTTGCATCTAGGCAAGAACATTAGGTAACTAGAGTATCAACTTACAAGCTTTCTGATTCATTAAAACTATTTAACCACTAAGTCTTACAACATCCAATTGTGTAACAAAATATTCCCCCCCCCAATATGGAGGCAGTTTGGCATAGCTGTTAGATGGTATGCTCAGAAATTTTATCATCAGCTCTGATTATGTGACTTTGGTAGATCTCTTCAGTGCTCAGCGTGCTGGTTACTGTGTCTCTAAGAGGACATAATACTTTTGCTTTCCTCATAAAGATGCTTTGAAAATTAAAAAGCCAAGTCAGTAAAGCACTTAGGAAGTACTTGCATATTATACCTGCCCTAAAAGTATCAGATACTACAGCTGTTTATTTGATTTGCCTTAAGTGGTAAGTAAAAACCAAACAAGGATATGCAGAAGCATCAAAACAGAAATGTGGCCTCAGCCTGTGGGTGAAGCTGAAGAAACACAACGAGAGCCAAAAGATGAGCTTCCCATGGGGCAGGGAACACGTGTTAAGAAAGAGGATATAAAGTTAACTGTTTTTCTAGTTCTAACTCTGTCATGGAGTTTTTGGCTTTGGTGGTGGATAAGAGCATAAAATATAGCCAATACTGAACGTGCAAAACCTGAAAGCAGCAATGCAATGACTTAACTTGGCACCCAAAGTAACCCTTGCCTCAAATAAACAGAAGGTATCCATCCTATCAAGTGACTGTGCTTCTACGGAGAAAACCAAACTGCACAGCCCCACAGTAAATACCCAGCGTTTCCAAAATTGTCACAAATCACTGTTCTATACCAAACCCCAAAGAAAGAAATGTTAACCAATTAAAGGTATTTTTATGGTATTTTATGTAAATGTAAGTCATAAAAAAACAAACAAGAATCCCATTTTATTATAAAAGTTCCAAGTCACTTTCCTTAAGCAGAAAAGCAAACAAACAAAAACCATGAAATCAGGGCAGTACTGTAAAACAGCAAATTTTTTTTTTTAAATTCTAGATCCTTCTTAGGACAAATGCTATGACAGATGGGGCATTATCTCTGTCCAGAAGTAGTAACACTGCATCATGGGCCCCTGACCCCTCAACGTCTCCTCCAGCTGAGGGCCAATCCTACAATCATCTTAGTCCTTCACCAAGGTCCCTCTAACCATCACCTTCTAACAACCCCATAACTTGTTCACTTTTTACATACTAGAAAATTCCTCAGAAGACATGGGGCAGGGGAGTTAACCAACTTAAGTTTTCTAAAGTTAGAGGAGTTCAGATGAGATATCAACATTAATATTCACAATGAATAATTTTGGGATTTCAAGTAACTGCTCTTTGTACCCATGATCATGAATAATAGAGGTTCACCAAATCCCACTGCCTATGCTGCAGAGATGCACAGTTGGGCCTCTACCTTCCAAGTCTGTGCTTCTTGAATATTAAAGCCTTTCAGTATGATGGTAACAGATAATCCTTACCATGTAATGAATAAGCTTGTATACTTCTTTTCAAACAAGTAAAGATAAACCATTTTCTCTTTATAACTTGTAAAAAAAAGCAAACTAAAAATATATGTGAGGTAATGATAGCCATAGATAATGACTTTTATTAACAAAAATGGAAAAATCTAAAACAATGTCAAATTACTACTCCTGGATATGAACTATCTAGAGAGGATATGATGGAACTTCTGGGAAATAGAAGATGCGACATTGCTATGTGACATCATACTCACATTCTTGCAGTTAAGCCTTTTCTTAATGCCTTTGGCAGTTGAAAAGCACCCAAGTTCACTAACAGAGAGACAACATTTCTAACCTGCTAAATGTGTAATCAGTACAAAAGGTTTGCAAAGACTTGGAAGAACCCCTGAGAAAGAGCTACTCTGACAAGCCCCATGCACTTTGTCTCTGTTGCTCAGTCCGCAATACCTGTTATCAGCTCACGTTCCCTTTACTGCCACTTAAGAGGGCAGAAGAATTTACTGTAACATGCCAATGGAAATTCACTCATTAATAATCTTAAAATTAATCTCTTGGACAATTAAATCAATTGGTGGCTCACAGGTAGAGTGAAGGGTGCCCCTCTTATTGAAAGCGTCTTGGAAAGGCTACTCCATCTATGAATGAGCCATAACTTTACATCTTTCTCAGAGCCTTCAATTTCTAAGCTCATGCACCCATCATCCTATAAGAGAAACTGTGAAACTTCTTTGAAGGCTAAAAGGTCCGATTTTGCCTATCCCTGTTCAAAGCAACGCTAGGCTCATACCTGATGTTCACCCTGGGGTCCCTTAGCTTCCTCCCATGTCCTCTCATGTCGCATAGGCTTTCTATTTTTCACTTCCACTGTAAACCCAGGCTCAGATCTAACACTTGCTAAGGGTAATGGGACAGCTTTTGAACTGGTTTTGCTCACAACACCTGAGATTCCTCCACATGTCAACTCGATTGGTTCCTAACTGCTGTCAAGACACAGCCTTGTGCCATGATTAATTCCAAAGTATGTTGCAAGTTATTTATGACCTAATTCCAAGTATGTTTTTAAATAAGTGAAAGTTGATTTAGTAACGCCTTCCTCAATTTAGTATTACTAAATGATACACTTTACTTTTTACGAACTTTTATTTTATTAGTACATATTTACTACACCAAGCATTGGATCTCATTATGACATTTTCAGGTATGTACACAACGTATTTTGATCTGACTTACCCCTCAATTCCCTTTCGTCATAACCCACCCCCCACCCTCACTAGTCCCCTTCTTCCCAAATGGGCCACCTTCTGTCTGCGGTCTTTAACTTAAATTGTCAACATGATTATAATAAGCTGAACTGGACCACTTCTAAGTAGACAATAAACTCTTCCATTTTCTTTTCTTTGTTCATGTAGTTCTGTTTTAACAGCCATCTTCAGCCCATGTAGTCTCCCTAATTTTACAAAACAGAACAAATTTCTCCTTTGATTCTTTCAGCACGTTTTACCTTTGAAAGGCAAAGACAAAATCCTAATTATTGTGTGGTTCACATATTTTACTCAATTATGAATTTTTTGATAAGCTGTATTCCTCTTTACATTTGACACAGTGCCCAGAATTCAGTCAACACCCATGTAGCTCCTGATTATTATGGGATAACGGACATGAGCTCCAAATCTGTTGATATTTCAGGATCAATAGTAAAAGGTCACTTAAAATCTAAGCAGATCCTTCTCAAACTTCCTGGATCACAGCCTCCATTAAAGCCATGATCATACCACTTATTGGCAGCCTAGCCAGTAATTTGAAAATTTAAATTCCTTCGAAAAGTAAGATCAACTACTAGTAACCAATTATTGGAAACATAATTCTTACTTTCTAGGGGAAGAGTATGTGGTGATGGAAATTTAAAAACTAGGCATTGTGTAGAAGAATATGTACCCGCAGAACACACAGAAACACTACAAAACATTCATACATACTACATACAATGACGCTGTTCGCTTTTAAATGACGTGGGAAGAAAAGGAAAAGGAAAGCTGTATGAAATTGTTAAGAAACAGGCAAAATCGTCAGTTTAGAATTAGAACTGAGACATTTCCCCAGTGGTATTTTGGAAATTTTAATCATCTTGTAATCATAGTCAGAAACAGTCAACATGCTTAACTTAAACTATTAGGCCAACCTCCCTATTAATAATAAAGTTCACTTTATAAATTTTTCAGTAATTGATTTTTAGAAGGGATTGAGCATTTAATCTTTTCCTTGCAGAGGTATTTCCAATGATGTTATATATAAAAGATGTGCTTGCCTAAGACACACTAATGCCTAAGACATATGCATGCCTATATTTATTGATGCACTACCCATAATACCTAAGATGGAAAATTGTCTTAGATGTCCATCGGCAAAGTACTAAAGAAAATATAGTATATATACAGAATGGAATATTACTGAGCCGTAAAAAGCAGTATATATTAACATTTAGAGCAAAATACACAGGACTGATAGACATTATATTAAGAGAAGTCAGAAACAGAAAGACAAATAAGGCATTCTCTCTCATACCTACATACTAAAAGAAAAAAAGGCTTACTCAGATGGAGAATGTGGTTTCTAGAGCAGAAAAGAGTGTGGATGATTTAGATAATGAATAGGTACCCAAACACAGATAATAAGTTCCAGTATACTAGTGTGTGTTCTACAGCACAGAGGGTGTCTTAGAGATCACAATAATACATTTTATGATTAACTAGAAAAGCAGAAGGTTGCAAACACAATGAATGACAAGGAGTCAGAAACATCATACCTTATTTGACAGAGTTCTTCTCTACAGTATTACTCTGAACCCCTCCCCTCTCGTTCACCCATTTATCAATTGAAGTTTAGCAGGGCATAGACCTGTGCTAAAATTGGAGGATGTATGAATGCTAAGAAGAGAGTGTGAAATCTCAATCACTCATGTGAAAAAAAAAGATAAGCAGGTAGGACCCCAGATGTGTATTACGGCATGCAGATTTCCTAACAAGGTGTGGTGGCACACTCCTGTAATTCCTACATCAAGGAGGCTAAAGGTAGGAGGATTGTGAGTTCAAGGCCAACTTGGGCCACAGTGAGACTCTGGAAAAAGCTTCAGTCTTCCTTAGTAATTTAATCAGTAACAAGATACATTTTCCAGTTATTCCCTTCCTTGGTGTAAGTATAAAAGGCTACAGGGGAATCATCTTGATACATGTAAAGTTTGTTCAAAACATGAAGAAAAGAGACTCCACTTAGGGTTATGACTCTGAGTGCTGGTGATCTCCTGCCCTTGGGGCTTGCTGAGCGGGCCAGGGCTCCATCTGATGGCATCAGGAGGGGCTCTTCAGTCCCTGCTTTTGCCCAGGTCTTTAATGTGTCAGGAAGACCCACAATCCTATGCTGACATCATTTCCCTAACATTTCATTTTAATTGCTTTA
>JAMJFZ010003875.1:15907500-16400000 GCA_026225945.1 Cricetomys ansorgei | reverse complement strand
TATTTTTTCAGTGGCAAATTAATTTAGGCTTGAATCTCCTCCTGTAGCTCTATTCTTTTCTTTTCTTTCTTTTTTTTTTCCTTTTTTCTTTTCCTGTACGAAGATCAGTGGAATTCATTTTTGTACTTGAGAGTAGCATTTCTCCAGTCTTGCTGAATTAAAATAAAAAGGATGAATGTTTCTTTTACAGCCAGTTCCTGACAGTGGTTTTTTAAATGATGTATCTTGTTCTCTATGTGAAAGATGAATCAATTTTGGAGTTTGATACACATTGTCTATTTAGCTGAATGGAGAGGTGAATGCAGAATTTAGACAAAGGAGAAAGCATTATTCTGAGGAGTATTTAAGTTGTGGGTGGTCTTTTATATTTCATTCAATTGTCATTAACTGTTCATGATAGCTGTTTTGGAATCTGGTTCTCATTAAGTGACTTGAGATGCTGTGTAAATTATTTTTAAATTGGGATAAGAGAGTAAAAGAGAAATGTTAGGGGGGAAAAAAAGAAGCAAAAGAAGTAACTCACGTGGAGTCTGTTCATGTCCCTGTAGAAATCTCTCCAGGATAATCCGAGCCATTAATGAGGGTGCGTAGTCCACCTTCATAAAACAGAAGCAGAAAATTAAAACTGCCAAGCTGTGCCAGCAGTTGATACTCCAATATTTTGTCAACACTGAAGATTAAGTCAATTTTAATCAACCATAACAAGCATCATTCGTTAAAATCTTTCCCACAATTGGTGGCTTCCAATGTAATAGATTATAAGAAGTATGATCCGTGCTGTTGAAAGAAGAGATGAGTCAAGTTTATTGAACATTGGAACCAACAATGATTGGACAATTTGGAAATAATACTTACCTAAAATAGGAAAATGGGCTCTTCTACCTCAATTTTTACTGGTAGGCCACTGTTTTTTTCTGTACTAGAACCTCCTTTTCTACCCAATTGTCTACATTTACATTATTTTGAGTGCAGTTCGAATTGAAAAAAAAATTTTTAGTCAATTTTCGGAAACTGAATCAAATATTTCAATTACTAAAAATATAAAATTTTGATTGACTTCATTTTATCTTTAGAGATAGGTGAAATCTGCTATAAGTTCTTTACATACAAAATTTATTATATGATAAAAGAAAAAAAAACTACTTTGTAGAGAGATATTAAAAATAAAATACAACAGTAATTGCATCTGCAGCATAAATTTACCACACTGAGTTTGGTCTGAAAAACTGCTGATCAGTTTAGCAAATACAGAGCCCAGGAGGGGAAACCTGCTTTTTAAATGTAGAATCAAACAGAAAACAAAGAACACTCAGCCCAACAATCATTTTAGTTGATGATGATAATAACTAATAATAATAATAATAATAATAATAATAATAATAATAATGCATCTACTCACTTATAAAAGTATTTTTTTAGATTATTCACTAATCACTGATTAAGTTCTCCAGGAAATATGTATGATTTTAAAGAGCAATGACGCCTCCTTAACAGGAGCCTTTTTATCCTGAGTATAAAATGGGAATTGTTCCTCGTATATTATCACCAGGAATTTTTCTTGACAGGTTTTCAAGTCCCATGCTCATACCAAAATTTTATCTTGATTTAGTAACTAGACAAAGAGGGGAGCTCCATTTGTATGAACAGTTTTTTTTTTTTTCAAATATGTATGTACTTGGATGCCCTTAAATTCCCCTAGTAGAAAGAAATGCTTTCCACAGAGCTGCTTACTCGTAGTAACGCACATCAGGGCTGACACATGAAAAATGGTGAAATTACTGAAGGTAGCCCAGCCTGAATAAGGACTACCTTATTAGTTCAGGTACCTGCATCTCTCTAATTTTCATATTAATCATGTGTCCATCTTTCTCTGAAATAGGGCCATCATGCTTCATGTCAGAATTTAGCATGTAAGTAAAATTCATAGTGCTTCAAATCTAACTTGAAAATATTTGTGTGGAGAGAACAGAATGACGGATCATATAATCACCATCAGAACGAGATTTCCTAAAATGTTCATTTTCAGCCTTGAGCAGGAAAAATGGTATTAAGACATTTATGAAACCAATGATGGCTACCTAGATCCCTTATCCTACACAAATAAACAATAACATGGTACTTTTGTCTAAGAGGAGAATTGCTGCACAATATATGAGTTACATATTTCTCATCAATTTTTACAGTTTCTACTGATTAAATATATATTGACTCATAAAATATTACCATCACATCAATTGCCAGATATAAGTGTGTGTCCTTTAAGTATTAACTAGGACATAAACATGGGAGCTTGGATGTTTAGAAGCCATAATTAGGTACCCACCATCCCCCAAATTCCCCTAATGCATTAGTAAGCTTGTGGAAAGTGTTTCCTCTGTACTAACTAGGCACCGAAAGAAGTGGAAAAAAATCTCTAAATAACTATTTCATTTGGGGAGGCTAAATACTGCTATATATTCATGGTAGATAGATGATTTATTGATGTAGGAAAATATATCGTGATTGGTTACCTTTTCCATACAATTATAAGATGAAAGCTGAGATAAAAAACTCATAAACTATGCTCAACAGAACTATCCATTAAAAATTCGAATGAGCCGCTGGAGAGATGGCTTAGTGGTTAAGAGCACTGGGTGCTCTTTCAGAGGACATGGGTTCAAGTCCCAGAACTCACATGGTGGCTAATAACCATCTGTAACACTAGTTCCTGGCCTCCATGGGTACTAGGCACAGACATAGTATACAGATACACAAGCAGGCAAAATACCCGTACACATAAAAATAACACTAAATCTTAAAAAATTAAATTCAAATGGATATGAAGTGCTCCTTTAGAGAGCTTCCACTATCAATGTGATCATCTATGAAAGCAAGCTCCACATCTGCAGCAGCTTTGCCCCAGATGCATGTACAATGCTACTAACTCCCTCTACTACTTCATAAAGGATAATCACTAAATCCTACTCAGTGCTCAGGTACCTCAAGCCAGTAAGAGCATCAACTTAGAACAACAACATCAAAAAGTCTGGAGATCTTTAACACCCACCCTGTACTAGAAATAACAAAATAAAAGACATGTTTTGCTAGGAAGAGAAGACAAGCCCATTCTATGTGTTAACTATCCTATCAGATTGTGACGCTTCCTAGACTATTAAAACCATGTAGTAACTGATGGGTAATTGCTCTTCTGCTGACTACAGCAATGTGCAGCAGACAGGAGCTTCAAGGGAAGCCATTCTTCCTTCCTAATGCAGCATGTAGAACTTGCTGCTCCTCCAACGCTTAATGTTCCCGGCACAGAGTCATCTTTAATGCAAACACACATTTTCTGCCTTGCCTCTGTGTTTTCCATTATAACACAACACAGAAACAGTGTGCATTTCATGCTGTCCCTATGAGGTTTGCATAAGCCGTTCCGACTCAGACTCAATATTGTATTGCTCTCATTACAGTGGATAAATATTTTAGAGTTTAGGAATTAAATATTTTATTTTTCGGTAGGCTCTCTGCAACTATTGTGAACTTTCTGCAGTTTCTTCATTTACAGGAAATCTTCAGGGTTTCCTTTTGAAAATGTTACGCTGTTAGCTGTTTCCCCACATAGGAGCAGATCAGAGTTAACAAATAAGTTCCATAAATCACCTTATACTTGGTGTTAATAAGAATATTATGTTTCTTTATAGGAAGGTGCTTTTCCATAGGCTCGTATCCTTTATTATAATAAAAGTTTACAAACAGAAAAATGAATCAAGTAAATGATACATTGTTAAACACAAAATTTCTCACTTCATTTTTACAATAGTTAGCATAGATTTTCTTGGCATGCATCTTTACGTGACATAGGTATTTCTCACACTAAATTAAGGCAACCAATCCTAAGAGCATGTTCAGAGCTGTTTGCTTAAAATTTTCCACAAAACAAGAAGCTAAGAAGCTGTTTGTACATCTGCCTTAAAAGAAGTAGACTAATTATGTCAACTGATTTATTAATTCACGAAGTTCTTTGTCCAATTATTAAAAGTACAAAGGGACCAGGGAGCAATTTAAATGTCTAACACACCTCAAAATCTTTCTTTCTTTTTTTTTCAAGTTAATTACAATCCTGAGTAACACTACTCTAGATAGGCCCCTTAGGTTTAGCTCAGGTTTAAATAAAATCATAACAATAACATTACCTCATTGGCCAGCTCCAGGAGCACAGGGGCCGCTCCGTTTTTCCCCACGCCATTCAAGTACCTAGACAGACAAAGGCAACTGGTCATGCAGTGACACAGAAAGGCCAGCACAGGCTTGCCAGCATCCCCTGTGTGTACATGTTTCTCCTGGGCAAATGTCATGCTCCAGTCCTGCTAGAGTGTGCTACCATCACAGGGAAGCAATGAAGGGAAAGGCCAGCACAACAGCTTACCTCAACCCAACCAAATGACAAAGGTGAGGCAGGAGCCATAGCCACGCTGGTCTCCATTGCTTCTTAAACTCTGAGAAGTAAGTGAACAGAGGTGATTCCTAAACGCCCATCCACAGTCACCACACGGGAAGGAGACAAGCTGACTTGGATAGTTTAAACAAAGCATATAGGCACCTGTGCCACTGAGATCTTACTAAGTCCTTACTAAGAAAAGGACAAAACAGACGTGTCAATAGCACACCTCTGACAGGCAATGGGAGCCATCATCTCATCTGCCCGAGATTCCTGTAACAACCTCCAGCCTTCACCAGCATACTCCAATGCAACAGACTCCAATCCTGGTCATAGAAGATGGGACGGTTTTGTTTTAACCAAAATTTGAATGTGGCACTTCCTCTAAGAACTCTGAAAGTCAATCCCAAGGCTGCACAGTAACCACTTACCAGGTCCTGTGAGGGTCTCTGTAATCTGATCTTTTTCCTGTGTTCTACTAGTGGGCAGACCTAGGGATCTACACGTTAGACAAGGGTTTGGCCGTGGTATTCTATCCTCAGCCCTCATTTTGCTTTTTCAAATTTGAAAAATGGTTTCACTGAGTCGGCTCAGGCTGGCCCTAAATTCAGTATGTGGCCCAGGCTGGCCTTTATCCTGTGCTCCTCCTGTCTGAGCCTCCTGAGTAGCTGGGATTACAGGCCTGAGCCAGTAGGTCTGGCCATAATCCAGTTTCTAACCACTCTACTCCAGCACTGTCTGCTACACTTACCCTTCTCCTGTGTAACTCAAGACACAGCTCCAATACCATGTTCCACCATCCATGAGTAAGTTGGTTGCCCTTCATATCTAATGAGAAGCAGCCTGTATGTCTTTCTAACATGGAACATAAAATAAGGTATTGCAGAGCAACAGAAGACTATGAGATACCCCAACATACTCAGTGAGTGCCCCAGCTAGTGGAGAGCTCTGAACTCTACATATACGATGCTTTCCTAAGTAATCATAAAGATTATCTTATAATTCAGAGTAAGAGATTTATAACAGTTCAACATGCTATAATAAAAGTTACATAAGTGTGATTTTGCCTCTCTCTTACTGAACTTTAGTCAAGTTTCTTGTGATAACTATATGAGATAACATAAGGCCTATATCATAAGAGGAAATGAGATGACTGATAGGCTTTAGGCTACTACTGTTCTGACAATAGATGAGCAGGAGGATCACAGAGCAGATGGCCACATGGATACCAAAAAACTGGAAAAAGGAGGGCTAATTTACTTGTCTGTCTCAAACTCGTCTCCCACTGTAGTACTGAAAAGCTCATAATTGAGGAATTAGATTTTATTCAGTATTTTGTTCCTATCACAATTCTTGGCTTATATCGGGTGACTGTATAGTATATACGTATATATAAAATTTTTCTTTACTAATAAATGACTTTTGAAAAAGCCACAAAAGCCACATTAGGCAACCTACCAAAATCATGTACAGGTATTTTCTCTAAAATGTCTTATTTGATTGAATAAATTTAAGTTCTTTGTTAATAGTTTACTAGAGACAGTAAATGAGTTCTGCCATGTAACTGGTAGCAGTGGACACTGCATTATAAAATAACATAAGCAAGGCAGAGTCAACCCAAATTATAGGAAGAGCGGTGGGATTACAACTTCAAAATAATTCAAACCAATGTACTTTCCACATACTGGGACCTTTCTGACTATAGCTGTATTACATAAGAAACTAATGAGGAAACTGAGACTTCAGAAACATGGTGGAAGAAAAGCAAGTGTGGTTTTGGAAACAGATCCAGAAGCAAAGGAGGGAAACGAGCCCCCCCCCCCCAATCCCCCAAGGCAACTGTGGGTTAAAGAACACAGCCTCTGGGAAATAGGGAGGCCGAGAACTTCAGTTTATATTTCCAGTGTACTGACAAGTCTGCTCAAAGAAGAAACTAATCAATCTGTGTGGCTGTGTCACAACAAGCAAGTATGAGAAGCACATACTCTCCAAGAATGAATCCTGGGTCCAGTATTTAACAGCATACCGTTATCAGGGTAGCTTTAGTATATGAAACTTAACATTCATGTATACTTCAAATACTTTTGAGAATTCTGAGTTAGGCCTTAATCTGGGCTCTGAAGAAGCAACAAGGAATAAAACATCCCTGTCTTTATCATCACAAAGATATGACAATCTTCAGACATCAACAACAACAAAAAAGGAAGATACAAATACATGATGCAGGCTATGATAACATTTAACATTGGGCTAGTTGGTTAGAAAGCTCACCTCTAAGGAAGGGGCACCTGAGTCTTGCATAAAGTGAAAGAAGGGTAAGACCAGGTGTGTGTTTGGGAGCGGGTAATGCTGCTTATACTAGGGAAGTGTTTTGAGTCAAAGTTCCATGGTTTCATATAAAGGATGCATCCATCGCCATATTGATAATATACCAAGGAAACTTCTACCAAGTTTAAAGAAAAGGAGATGGTCAAGGGTAATCCCATGCTCTACAAGTGTTCAATCAGTGCAAATTCCTAGTGCTGTGAGTCCAAAGGCTCCTTGCTAGCTCATATAAGGAAGCCACCCCAAGGCACTGATGAAATCTACCCAGGCTAGCACAGTGACGCACATCTGAAGTGCTGGAGGGAGGTAGAATGCAGTCAGAAGGCTCACTACAACCCACTGGCCAGCCAATGTAGCTGAGTCATTCAGCTCCAGATCGACTCTATCTCAAATAATAGATAGAAAGATAGGTAAGTGAAGCACTATCTGGGAAGACACCTAACGTCACCTTCCGGCCTCCACACTCATAGACACCCACACGCACACACATGCACAGACCCGCATGAACATGTACATACATCTGCCACACAGAAGAGACCCTTAGATAAGACCCATTTTATGATGTCTGACTGGAAGATCCATGATCATGACATCATAACTTTAAAAGCAAAACAGTAGAGCTGGAAATAAAGCTATATAACAGAGCCCTTCCCTAGCACGCACAAGACCCTGGACTCAATCACCAGTATAAAACACAAAAAATTCCATAGCTCTCCCACTTTTGGAATGTTCTCCCCTTCCTAACAAACCAGGCCATTCGTATTTCCAAACAGGGTCTGTTTACCATTATTCCGAACACCCCATATTTGGCCGAACTTCGCTGTACTCTGTAAACACACCTCTGTTGACCCTGCTTTTACTGTACATTGCATATTTAGGGACTCAGCTAGCTTCCATTTCATAGATCAGCTGAAGGTAGGTGTTGTGCTCTTTTTACATGTGTATGGGCAGTTACCAGCAGAACAGCAGTTACAGTGAACGGTGTTACTGGACATTTCAGCTTTTTGTTGCGATGACAATAAAACCAACCCGAGGAAGGAAAGATTTATTTTGGATCATGGTTTCAGGACATGGCTGTCCGACTCTTATCATTCTCAGGTCTGAGGTGAGGGATAAATCAGGGCTGAGGAGTAGGGAGCAAGAAAGAAACTCCTCACTTCATGCAAGCCAGGAAACAGACACACAGGAAGGGGCCAGGTCTAAATGTGGACTCCAAAGACACACCCCCAGTAACCTACTGAATGGTGTGATCCACACGGCAGATCTCCCCTCTTTGCTTAGTCCTATCCAGAATGGCCTTGTTTTATTTCAAATGAGAAATATGTTTTACTGTCTTGCCAGGCATTTGTCAATCCAATCAAGCTGACTCTCAAGATTAGCGTCACAGTGGAATCAATGTTCAGAAACTAGTTTTATCATGTACTGTCAATATCGGGTCTCAACAATTCTTTTTTTCCATGTCAACATCTTAAAAAAATGCAATTGATCCAATCTGTATAGCTACTAAAGCTGCTTCCTGAGCCGGCATGGTTAGAAGGGATGGGAGATAGGATTTCCAAACTTGCTACTGATAGGAATTTACAGATCTGACCATCTGTGATGGTCAATATTCATTGTCAGCTTGATTGGCTTTGGGATCACTCAGGGTTGAAGGTATGAGGGTGCTGGGGGTGCCTCTAGTGGGGAACATAGGAGAGAAGGCCCAACAGGGATGGAGGGAAGCCAGCTGAGTCCCAGCAGTCCTTGTTCTTTGCCTCCTCCTCTGCACATAAGTGAGGAGTCTCAGCCGCACCCCTCTCTCTGCTGCCATAACTCTGCCATGCAGAATCCATTCACAAACCATGGGTTAAGACAAATCCTTCCTTCCTTAGGTTACACTTGTCAGGAACTTTGACCCAGAGATGAGAAAAGTAACCAGTAGCCCAACTATGTGTGTGGACAAAAGCCTGTGCATAAATTCAGAAGAATCAAGATATATTTCACCAAGAATGTTCCTGTGTGGAAATAAATAGCACAGTGAGAAAGAATAAAGAACAGTTTTCAAATGAACACAGGCTGTCTGTACATATCTAACTGAGAAGACTCTCCCACCAATGCAAAAGCCTGGGAACACACTTTCTACTGCTATCCTGATCCTAGGAGGAATTAGTGAATCATCGTGCTCCCACGGCAACTACTGATTTTGAATTCCCAACTGACATAATCTCAATATTAGCTAGAATATGGATTCGGAGGTTCCCCTACTGCTGGCAGGAACTTCTAGACAGTAATTTAGCACCATACAATCAATTTCTAAATGTTCACATTGTTGCAACTGTAATTACATACACAGAAATCAGCCAGTGCCAATGAGTCAAGCATCGATATGTTTACCACAGTATTATTTACAATAGCAGAACACTGAGGGCATATTTGGTCCTCAGAAGAGTGGCCTGGGAAATTCAGTCTTTTATATGGTGAAGTAAGGCAACCAGTAAAAGAAAAGGCTTTTTACAAAATCATATTATATCACATACATTTTTCCACAATAAAATCCAGGACTCATAGTTGCACATATAATATGACCTTGTCTATGTAAAAATGGGTTGTCAGAAGGCTGGGATGAAATTTTACCCAGTAGTTATCTCTGAGTGGCACAATTATGGGCAATCATTCATTCCTTTCTATGCCATCACAAAGGTGCTTAGTTTTCACAGTAGGTGGTATTACTTTCATGAAGGAAAAAATTAAAGACGTTGTTATTAACATTTTCCATTTCTTAAGTATGTGTGGATAAAATGTAAGTTGCCTTTATTCCAATCACCTAGAAAATAAACAAGAACCTTTTAAAGCCAATTTACCTTAGCAAAATCCAGAACATCTGACCTGCACATTCACAACGACAGGCATGAGGTTGGTCTGTCTGAAAGGGACAACTTGGCTGGCTCCCGCAGATGGACACAGAGGAACAGCCAGTGGGTCAAGGTGGGCCACCTCTCCTCTGAGTCTCGATTACAGCCTTGCTTCTGGTTTCATTTCAAATATTTTTAATGCCTCACCATAACCGAGACTCTCATATTTAAAAAAATTGCAAAGAAACAAACATACTTCCATATCCTCATTACTAACCCACTCTACTCGTTGCTCACTCTTCATTACTTGGTAACTACACTTACTTAATTTTTTTATTTTTAGTAAAACTATCCAGGCAAGAGAAAAGAAAATTCACACACCAGTAATTACATAGATACTTCTTTATCAATGCTGGGGCTTTACACAAGCTAAGCAAATGCTCACATCGGATTGCAACCCAAACCCTGTTTATGTTTTTCTATTGTGAGACAGGGCCACTCAAAGTTACCAAGGCTGGCTGTGACCCCAGGATCCTCATGCTTCAGTGTCCCCAGAGCTGGAACTACAGTATATATATATATATATATATATATATATATATATATATATATATATATATATATATATATATATATATACACACACACACACATATACATACATACACTATGTGTGTATATATACTGGCCTTTTAAAGGTAGATAGCTTGAAATGGTTTAATTAAAGGTCTTCTTTAGTAAAGCGAATGAGCACGAGAGCAGCCCTGTCACTCTTTGTCAAGGCCCACATGACCCAGGCCTGAGTACACATGTACTCCAATGCTGCTTTCCTCTCCCACTGTACAAGGCTTTATATCTCGACACAGCCTGATGCCATCTGACAGTCTAGGATATAACGTTAACAAACAAAAATGTATTTCTTTTGTACAGATGTGGTAGTGCAGGTCTATAAGCACAGGCTGAGACAGATGAATCGTCACGTTGGAGACCAACCCCGGCTGTGTAATAACACTCTGTCTCAAAACAAACAACTATTTCTTGGCATGTTAAAAAAAAAAAAAGTAACATTTCAACATTTTTTTTATTATTATTATCTAGATGCCAAAGCATTTGTAGGCCCCGTAGAACCTAAATGTAAATTTCATCGTGGTAGCTATGAATTTTCTCAAACTGTACACACACTTGATTAAAGAGGACGTCTACACACAGTGTATAGAGGGTGGGGTGACCCACAAATCTCACTCATCTTCCGTATCTTTAACTACTCAAAACAAAAGGGATCTTTTACCATGTGGCAGAGTGAATGGCTTTTTAAAAGAAAATGCAACGTCAATAGCTTCTCTAAATCTCAGTTCTTTCTTACATTTTATAAACTTTATTATTTAAAAAAAAATCATAAATAGATAAAAACATCACACACCCAAATTAACAAGACCCAAAAGTCTATACAATTCAGTGAGCTTCTATCAGATACACCTCACCCAGTCAGAACACCTCATCAACAAATCTCACAACAAACACTGGAGCAATGCGGGGGAAGAGGAACCCCTACTCACCCGTGGGTGGGCGCAAACTAATAAAGCCATTGTGGAAAGCAGTTTGGAGAGTTCTCAAAAAAGTTTAAAACAGAACTACGATATGCCCCAGCTCTTTCACTCCTGGGCCGAAACCCAGAAACTCCAGACCCTACCATAGAGAGATTTGAACCCCATGTTTACTGCTGCTTCTTCACTACAGCAAGGAAAATGAACTAACCTAGTTCTCCAACAACAGCTAAATGACAATGAAAATTTGGAATACATCATTACCACTTATTGTTATTTATTCAGACATCAAAATGATGGGAACAAATGTCAGAATTAAGAAAATTAGAATTATTTTAAAGGTTCTGTTTGTCTTGGAATACTAAGGCGGAAATTTAAATATTCTCTGAACACCATGCTGTTAGTTTAATGCTTAAGATTTTCTTCAAAAACATAAAGCCCCAACTAAAACATGATAGTTGTATAAAATGACATGTCTCCATAAATGCTTAGGTGATGAAGGTCTTTCTTAAATACTCAACATGGCTAATAACCCAAGAGATACAAGAAAGGTAAAATATTACATTGGATTTCAACTCTTTTCTTTTTCCAGCTTGCTGATTTGAATAAGAAATGAATGAAAATTGGTGACATCACTGCCATATTCTTCACACAAGCCAAAGCAAGTACTTAAAACTTATTGCAAAGTACACTAAAAGTTTTAAATGACAGTCTTAAAACAGAATAGGAAGTCAGTTCAATGATCTAATTTATTCATACTAATTATCACAATTAACAGGTACTGTGATACCCTCTAGTGGGGCAGGCAGGTCATACCTCTGGTAGTAACTTTCGATCGCTTCGGGAGTGTGATGTTTGGCATGTGTTCTTTTAATATGTTTCTGAAACAAAACACAAAAAATATCTTTATGTTGCGTCACAGATCAGGTTTAAGAACAGCAAAGACGTATTTCTCCATTCCAGTGGCAAGCATACGGGCAAATGGGTAATGGCTTGGGGATTTGGGTGGTAGCAGGGTTTCCTTTCCTGCTACTACATCTATGCATTTTAATCTCCTGCTTGGCCGAGATGTCTTCAGACTGTACCACAAGTACAGTATGTATGTAAAAGCCACCAGGGTCAGAGTAATTGAATCTAAATAAGTTTGCTTAGGGCTGCAGAGGGCAGAGAAAAACTTGTTCCCTCTCTCAACCTTTGTATTAATTTTCCCTCAATTCAATTCCATCTAAGTCCCCTGCACTTGGGTTTTACAATCCAATTGCCATATTTAACCAGGAAGAACATTGCTTAAAAACAACTTATTTGAAAACTACAAAAAGTAATTCCATAGAGACTTGCCACTTGACTGACACCTGTCATCTCATGATAAATGACTCCATTTTCTGCCTCTCTTGCCTTCTGCCACTCCAGCAGTGGTCATTTATCATCATCTCTGTCAGCTATGGGAAGCGGCACTGACAGTGCAAGTCAGCAAACATTTAGCACATGGAGCCACGCAACACAGGGAAATTATTATTGTCAGAATAATAATGGTTTAGCATAATTTATTACAGGTCCACCAAATAAGCAAAGGCTAGATGTTATTAGACAGATGGATGGGTAGGCTTGGCAGGCCTCCACTGAGACACAGGCGGTGCTTGATGTGGAAAGGAGAACATCCTCCAACCCAATCAGAGAGCTGGCAGTTCAATTACAAAGAAATAAAGGGACATTCATCATTCAATTAGGCACCTGTCAACCCTCACAAAGGAGAAAACTTCTAACCTGGTACTCCTGGGAGAAGATGCTCAGCAGAGTGGCCTGGGATTGACTGGAACAAATAAAAGAAGGACAAAGTTAATTACTGGAGTGCACAGCAAAGAAATAAAAGAGAAAGGACCTTCAAAGGTAGGCCCGCTGCCCTGTAATCCAAGAGAACACGAAAACAAGTGTGGAGAAGTTGTTCCAGATGAGAACCTCACACAAAGGCTTCCTGCTGCGAGGTCAAGGAGAGAGAAAGAGCAGATGGGGAGAAAGAACCAGTCCTGATGCAGGAGGCATATCATTTGGATTCTCTGCTACCTCAGGATGACTGTATCATATCTGTAGTAGAAAGTAAGGTTTTTAGACTACAAAGGGCCACAAGAAAAAGAGGTTTCTTGCCACAAACAAATGAGTTACTCCTAGAAACAGTAGTGAACACATACTTCACTCACTGACGGCGTTCCCAGGTGTATCTTGTTGGCTGTCCCAGATTCAATGGATAAACATTGGGCTTCAGTAGAGCTAGCACAGAAGAAACATTCTCACCTACTGGCAAGTTCTGAAAACAGAAGCGAAGGCAGCAAGAAGGGCAGTCTGCAGAATGCCTCGCTCCCAAAGGCTACAGTTAACCTTCTTTATCTAGGACGTCACTGCACCAAACACTTGGCAGTGAAGCAACCTGGGAAACCTACCCAAAGAGAAAGTTTGCTTTTGCAACTGTCCCCTTCAGAATGGAACAGAATGTTTCTTTCTCTAAAATATCATCATCCACTGCTGCCCTCTGACTGCCCTTGGTGGATACATCCACCTTATCATATCTCGATAATGTGTGTTTCTAATATAGTCTTGTGGTAAATGCAAACTGAAGTGACTGCACTTTAAATAATTTGACTTTCACAGTATGCCAACACTCTGTGGACATTAATTTTTTTTTAATTTATGAATAAAACCTCCCAAGCGCATCACGGGTTCAGAGAGTCTGAAATAAAAATGACTCCACGTTTGCTTGCTCACTGCCAGTGCTGTCAGTTTCTGGAAACCATCATGGGTTTGACTTCTGACCCTCCCAACTAGGACCAAATTATATGAGGAGGTTTTAAAGAAAAAGACCCATAGGACTAGCAAGATGGCTCAGTGGGTAAAGGTTGACAACCTGAATCCTAGGACTCACGTGGGAAAGAGGGAACTGACTCCAGCAGGTAGTCCTCTGATCTCCACACATATAGCATGGCTTGCATACTCCCATACATACATGCACACATACATTGACACTCAATACAAATACATATGAAAATAATTTTAATAACATAATCCCAGCACTCTGGAAACTGAGGCAGGAGGATTGCTGAAATTTGAGGTCTACATAGCAAGTACCAGAGCAGCCTAGACTTCAGAGTGAAACTCTATCTTAGGGGGATGGGGGACCAGAGGGAGAAAAAAATCAGAGACAGAGACAGATTGGGACTGTCATAGGACTTGGGGGGATCTATAGATGTTCACCACGGAAAATGGATATATAATTAAAGAGCTACTTAAATACATCAAAAAGTACTGAGAAATGATTGAGGCCAATTTTAAATTCACTAGCCATTTTTTTTCAATTTACTTTTAAAATTGGAAACCATATATGTATGTGTGTGTGTGTGTGTGTGTGTGTGTGTGTGTGTGTAATATATATGTATGTATATATGTATGTTTATATTCTGTCTGGCTTGCATGAACTAACATGCAAATCACCTATCACATACCCTGGTAGGGTTACTGATGTAAGCTTCTGAGAAGGATGCCAAACTGAAAGTCTAATCTGTGTAAACTACTTAAGAAAGTAAACTGCTTCATATTTATATATGATTAAGAGAGCTCTCCTGATAGCACAAAATAGATTGATGTTATTAACCATTTGGCAGTACATTGACAGTCCACTTCTAGGTTCCAAAAATTATGATGGAAGCATTGGTTGGAAAGAGGCAAAACATGCCGGGCAGTGGTAGCAGACGCCTTTAGCACTCTACCTGCGAGGCAGAGGCAGGTAGATCTCTGAGTTTGAGGCTAGCCTGATCTACAGAGTGAGTTCCAGGACAGCCAGAGTTACAACAGAGAAAACCTGTCTCAGAAAAAATTTAAAAAAATAACAGTTCCAGTGAATTTGGTCGGGACATGGGAACACTGTAGGATGAGACCATGTATTCAGCTAGAGAAGGTCTTTAATTTGCACAGGTCAGTTCAGCTAACACCGTGGGCAGAGATTGAAAAGGAAACTAGAAGAGTCCCACTCATAAACACTGTTGAGAAAAACACTGGCTAAAACCAAAAACAGACACAGCTCATGTTATACCAACAAGAAAGACTGGCTCCCAGAATGCTTTGGTTTTGTTCAACAAAACAAAGCTGCAGAAAAATAAGTGACTGCTGATAAATAATTTGCAGGCCGACCCTCTGTTCTGGTACGTGTTAATACACCGAGACAAAGGCTTGAACAAGTTCCGTGTAACAAAAATTAAAAAACGGAGCCTTGGTGTAATCCAGGCACTGACACCAGTGCCTTTTTACCACACTTTCCTCCAGTGTGTGATGCTGGGAAGGGGTACTAGAGATCAAGTCTCAGCAGGTGTGAAGGCCAATAGTCACGGAATCTCAAAGCCATAGACTTAAGAGTGCAGTGGACTCCTGGCCAGTCACTATGGTAGCAGAAAGGAACTGGCGGGCAGTGAAGAATTCACTCTGTAGGCCACAATATGAGCAATAGTTTATGGAGCATACTGCAAAAGGGCAGTGGATAAGGCAGTGACTAGAACACCTCCTACAGCAAAAGGCAATGGGACGTGGAGTCTCCATCTCCACTCATTCAGTTAGAACCAATGGTCCTCGGCCTTCCCAAGGCTGGGACCCTTTAGTACAGTTCCTCATGTTGTGCTGACCCCAATCATAAAATTATTTTCGTTGCTACTTCACAACTGTAATTTTGATACTGCTATAAATCATAATATATATATATATATATATATATATATATATATATATATATATATATATATATATATCTGATATGTAAATGGTCTTTGATGACCCTTATGAAAGGATCATTTAACCCCCAAAGGGGTCAGGTTAGGCTGAGAACTACTGCACCACACTAATCTCATTTCGAGGATAAAGAAATGCAGGAAGAAACATTAGTTTAAAACATACAATTAAGCATCTAGATAAGATGGTGAATAAAATCCCATGACCAATCCAGAACCTAAGTTCTTAGTACTTGTGCCTTCCTAACTGCTCCTAGAAAATGGCCCTGCGAGTCATGCATGCTAACACCTCTGCTCAAGGATTTGAGGATGTATTATATAGTACAAACCAACCTGAAAGGTGGACAGTGTTGCTTTGGGACTGAAAACTGAAGCCACCAGAGGTCAAATGTTTTGATCACATTAAATGGTTTTAGATAATATTTCCTTCTTTAAAAAAATCAAGTTGTAGTTTTCTCTAATTAGCTGCACAAAATACAATTTTCTTTTTGTGTTGAAAGATAAAGAAACTACTGCAGACAGGAAGTAGTGCGGCGGGAGGTCTGTTAGGTGTTTTCCATTATCCTACCTGTAACTAAGGTGTATTTTAACTACCACTACTGCCTGGGCATTTCTATCAGATGTCTTTTATTCAACTGTTGTTTTCATTTCATACCTTAACATCTCAAGTATAAATGGTGAAAACACTTCCTAAGGTGTTAATCCTATAAAACAATATTTAATGAAGAGTTTCCCACTTATAAAGGGCAGATTCTGTGTAAAATCCAGATTCTTCTGCTGACATCCATCCAGTCTACAGGCTGCCTGTGTTTTTTGGACATATTCTGTGTCTGAAGAACAAGGATTTGTGTATATCTACACAAATAGAGCATCTTAAAATTGTGAGTGATAAAATATATTTTTGTAATATTCTTTCATCCATAAAATACACACACCTTTACCCACTCCACTAGAATTATTCTTTTTACGTTACTGTAAATAAAAAGAAACCCACATGGAATAAATGTGCAACATAACAAATTAACATTATTTTTTTAAAGATGAAAGAAAACCATGTAACCACTTAGGTGAGAGGTTCTCAACCTGTGTGTCACAACCTCCTGGGGGGTCAAAGGTCCCTTTCAACGGGGTCACCTAAGACCATGTGCATATCAGACATTTACATTACGATTTATAACAATATCAAAATTACAGTTACAATGTAGCAACGAAAATAATTTTATGTTTGCAGGGGATCACCAGAACATAAGAAACTGTATTAAAGGGTCACAGCATTAGGAAGGTTGAGAATCACTGACTTAGGTCAATACATTCAGCACCCTGAGGGACAGCAGGCAATCAGCATCCTTTTCAGCTAAGAAATTATTCCTCTGATCTTTGATTTCATTTGGTTGTACCACAACAAGTAAGTGGTCCAGAAGTTAGTGATGCCTATTGGTAGATATTACAAGGATTGTCTTTCACAGTAGGCATTTTTTAATCCCTGGCCCCTCATGTAACATGTCTATGAGAGGGACTCATCCACATTAGACACAGGTGCAGTTCATTGTGTACAGTTCACATTTACTCTTGGGGTGATGTGTACTTATGGTCCCAGCCCAAAGCTTAGGATGTTCACAAGTCTTCCTCCCATCTTTGCTAGCCCTGATCTCTAAACTCTGTCCAGTGTTCCCATAATGGTATCGAAAGTACTTACTGCTTGAGATGTGACTAGACTACATCTCACCATAGGGTAACTGGATCAGAATTTAAGGATTTCAAGGGTAGTCATCCCCCCCACACACATAAATGTTATCTTTAAAAATTAAAAATCCTAACTAAGTAAAATCTAGAAAATATGGAATAATGATGGAACATGCAAAACTGAGCAGTAATGATGGCAAAATCAGTATTCAGGAAACATGCAAACTGCTTGCTAGATACTAGAATCTGGAAATACTAGAAAGGAACATGAATTGAGCTAGCAAAATGAGCTAGAGTCCTAGCAAACTATACAATGCAGGACACTTATGGCAGTCTTCAGGTGGAACACAGTACATTTATTTTTCAAATAAGGAAGAACAGACTCCCAAGAACACTTAACACATTCTGAAGAGCAGAAAGTGGAGAACTCAGACTAGCAGATTATCAACACGAACAAATATGATTTGTTTTTCATAGACATCCCTGGATGCAGTACAAGAAATGGTGAGACTGGCAGCAGTCAGCTCAACCCTGGCTACCTCACATGAAGGAAAAGAGGGAAGGAACTGTAGGCGTCGATCATACCCATAATAGTCCCTCTTTGTAAAGTTTTTTTAAATCTAACAGAGAAAGGTAATGCAGAGAGTGCTAGGATATTTCCTTTCTATGAAAGTAAAACATACCTAAAGCACACATGGAGATGAAGAGGCTTCTCATATTGTCTCTAGACACTTGTATCTAGAGATATATTCCATAATGAAACTAAATAGGCAAACGCAGGCAAAGAAGTAAGGAACCATTAGATAAATTGAACTCTGGGATCCTCTTCTGCTCTGATTCTAAATGCTCTAATTAATTACAGTCTTAGCACCTATACCTCTTATATTTCTAATTAGATCTAAGTATTAACTTCAGAACGAGTCATAACATAAATCAGATGAAGAACAGGAAGGCTGGGTGGTGGGTACTGAATTCTGTCAGCCAGTCCAGACTCCTGGTCATTTTTCTCCTACGTAATTCTGATACCTTAACAAATTATATAAATAATAAACTCATAAGAAATATTTATCAGCCATCTTTTTAAATTTTAACTATTCTTCCTGCAATATCTTTAATAAATCAGATTAAACTACACTATGAGAAGCTTTGAATTAAACTTGTAGTCATTTTATTATGAGAGAAAAGGTTAACAGACAATGAGACCTGATGACAACCTGCATGCAACAATATTTATACTATTTCTCCTTACTGGATAAAATTCAACAACTTTCTTCTAGTTCTTTCTCTCCTCTGGCTATTCTTCCAAGTATGCTTCTGTCTCCCTAATCCACAATCTGCCTTCCTTTCAAGCTATCATCCATCTCCCCACCACGCAGAGTACTGGGATGATAGGGAACACGACCATGTGTGGCAGTTTATCGCTCCTTCCCCATCAGTCCATCTTTGGTCTAACAGGCCTCTGGGTCCATAAATTCCCATCCAGCCTCTCCCTCACAGCAATCTGACTTCTGTCCTACCCCTCAATGGACGCAAAAGTCACAGATTACTTAACCTGTAAATCTCAAAGCCACCCGCTTATTTATTTTTGAGTAGCTGTGACCAAAACACACACACACACAAAAATAACCTAAGGTGGAAATGATCCAGGCTCATGGCTTCTGAAGGTTTGTTTGGTCTGGGGTTCCTCGGCCCCTGTGCTTGGGAAGAACAAGAGAGTACTGGGAACATGTGTGGAGAGGTGCTTGACTTCACAGAGCACAAGCAGCAGAGAGAGGAAGGGACTGGAGGCCAGGCATACCTTACTGACCTACTGCCTCCAACTAGGTCCCATCTCCAAGGTTTCCAACCTTTCTGAAATAGCCACCAGCAAGGGACTAAGAGTTCAACAAATAAGCTTATGGGCATGTTTCATAATGAGAGTTCAACACAACATTCTGCTACTGGACTCTCGAAACATTTGCTCCTCAGACTGTCCTTGGAAGAAATCCCTCTTCCTCTGGGTTCCATATTTAACTTTCCTTCTGACTTTCTTTTACTGGCTGTTTGCTTTCTTTCCTGGGTTTTCCAGAGAGTTCTTTTCAGCCTTTTCCCCTTTTACCCTACATGCTAATCCAGATGAAAGTGCATCCCACTGTGCTTCCAACAGCTACTTCCATTGCTCCCAAATATATAAACATACACAAAAATGTACAGGGGGTTAGAACAATCCTGATCTTAATTATAGTGACTAATAGGGATTTCCCCCTATTTGGTCACAGATAGCTTTCAATCAAATTGACCATCCCTTTCCTTTCCCACAAACATGATTTCAGTCCCTATCTCCCTCATACATTTGTTTCATAACTGCAGAGACATGAACTAGGAATGCCTTGGTCATCCAGACTCGTGCCTTTCCCTCAGGCTGAGACTCTCACTATTCACCAAGTCTTGTTGATTCTACCATTAAAAGGGAGAAGGAGGAGGAAGAGGAGGCAGAGGAAAAGGAGGAAGGAGGAAGGAGGAAGGAGGAAGGAGGAGGAGGAGGGGAGGAGGAGGAGCTGCACCAGCAGCTGCAGCTTATTTCACATCTGACACTCTTCTACACCACTGACTAGCTTCCCAATTCACCTCCCTTGCCTCCTACATCCACAGCTTCTGATAGTTTTCAACGAACCACCAACATTCTTCAGAGCCATTAGGCTTATGCTACTTTCTCAGTTTCAAAGCCCCTTGTAGCTGTCTGTTGCCTACAGGATGATACCCCAACATCCAAGGTGGGCACTTGAGGACTTACTTCACCTGGCCTTCTTTCTAACTTCTCACAACTCTTGCCAGCTTTTAAACCCCCATGCAGCTTAGATGCCACTGAGTTATAAATTAGCACACTCATTCTAGAGCCCACAATACTCATGCCTCTTTCTTCTCCTCAAAAACTTCTACTCTGACAGTGACAAGATACAAGAGACTCTCACATAATAATGTGCTGTCACTAATGACTCCAATCATTGGTGTTAAAGGCTTGTTTCTGGAGAGAAGATGGGGCATTTTCAGATTAAGACCAACCTTTTCCCTTTACCAAAGGACAGAAACTAAACACCTCAAAGATGAAATAATTTGGCCAAAGACACATGAAGCATCCTTTTACATCAGGTGAGTTACAAAAATAAAAAGTAAATAACAACCTAACTTGCACTATCTGTGGAACTTAAGGGAGTAATACTTTTATGATGTCATGTTAGCAGACAGGAAAATGGGAATATGATGGTATTTCAATACAGTTCAATGATCGTCAGTAATCATAACATACAGACGTCATTGTACATGAATTGTAAATACAAATAAGGAAGAACACACTAGGAGATAACTTGTATCAACAACTGTCCCCAAGCTAGCATTTGTCATCGTCAAAATCAACTCTTAATGACTAAATCTTGTTCTTGTAGCTATGACTAGAGCTTTCTGCTAGCACTATGCTGAAGGTCCTGGATTTTTGTGACAAATTGCCACATATTTAAATTGATATGTCAGGATTTGTAGGGCTTTATATGTTGAGTATGATTATAGATTTTATGAGGAATAATTTTGTGCCTTGGAAAAGTATGGTTTTTATCATACACTGTCATTCAATGGTTTACGGTTTTACAAAAAAATCTCTTTCCTATGATATAAATCAGTGGGGGGAAAAGACTCTCTTACAGTCAACTTTGTTGCAAGAGTCTATTCTATAGGAAAAAGGAACTCATATTGTAAGTCATAAATACTCACGTTACGTGAAAATAGGTATCTATACTGGAGTAAGAGAAAACATAGCCAAAGAAAAAAGTTCCACTATCCTTCCCATGTTTTGGTTTGTTTGTTTGCTTTTGTTTTTGTTTTGAGACAGGGTTTCTCTGGGTAGCTCTGGCTGTCCTGGAACTTGCTCTGTAGATCAGGCTGGCCTCAAACTCACAGAGATCCACCTGCCTCTGCCTCCCGAGTGCTGGGATTAAAGGTGTGCTCCGCCACAGTCCAGTATCCTTCCCATTCTTCTTTAGTGAAAATACATGGAAGGAAAATACATGGAGCTAATTTTAAAATGGGCAAAGAGCTTGAACAGACACATCTCCCACGAGACACAAAAGGCTGATCAGTGCATTAGCAGAAAGCAAACTAAACCCGTGATAAAGGACTAACCCACGCTGGCTAGAGTGACTAATGACATACCACAGACATGAACATGTATTGGGAAGGACAGGTAGAAGGTTAACAATGGTGCAGATTGTTTAGAAAATGTTGTTGATCTTTTAAAATCCTAAACACAAAATAGGACTAGAGAGATGGCTTAGCAGGTAAAAGCACTTGGCTTCGCAAGCTGGGAAATCTGAGGAGATCCCTAGTACCCAAAGTGGAGATAAACAAGTCCTACAAACTGTCCTCTGACCTCTATGTGCCACAGCACTCACACATACACATAATCAATCAATCTCTCTCTCTCTCTCTCTCTCTCTCTCTCTCTCTCTCACACACACACACACACACACACACACACACCTACAACATGCACACATTAAATAATAAATTAACAATAATAATAAATTAAAAACCATTAAACACAGACTTACAATATGACCCAGCAATAATAGTACTCCTTGAAATACGTCAAGAACTGGAAATAGATGTCCTTACCAAACCCTACAGAAAAGTGTTTAAGGCAACACTATTCATAACAGACACAAGGTGGAAACAACCCACTTGCCCACCAGTTGGTGAATGGATAACTGAAATGTGGTATATTCATATCCTAGAATATCCCCTGGTAGAAAATTAAGTACTGACCTATACTCTGACACAGAGAACCTTGTAAACATTATACAGTCAGGGAAAAACAAAAACAACTACAACAAAACAAAACAAACAAAATCAACAAAATCTCTCATCACAAAGGCCAGGCCAGGTACCATAGGATTCCATTTACATGAATTGTACAAAATAAGAAAACCCACAGGAACCAAAAGTACATTAGTGGTTGCGAGGGCTGTGTGCAGAGGAGAGAGTACTTGATAATGAGTATGAGGTTTCTTTTTATAAAGAAAATGCTCTAAAATTAGGTTGTGGTGAGGGCTACTTGACTTCATAAAAACTACTGAATTAAATGTGCCACTGCTTTAGAGGGTGAAGCTTAAAGTATGTATCTCAAGAAAATAAAGATTAAAATATGAGTATGAGATCAAAACTATTTATTCTTTTCCTCTATGGCAGTTCCAATAATATGAATTATCCCCAACTCCCAATATAAACACACAATCTTACTATGATCTCACAATTGGTCAAGTCATTATTTTTCCAGGCCACATATAATTTTTCTCTGTTTTAGGAGTGTTTTTCAGTTCCTTAGAATAACGCTTTCATAAATGTCTGGTGCGGACCTTATGTACTCCACAAACACTAGACAGTAAGGAGCATCAAGAGTTATCATGCTGGGACTGGAGTATTACTCAGTAGAAAGTACTTGCCTAATGTGAGGTCTTGGGACATCCCTAGCATCACAAGAAAAAAAGAGAGTTATATTTTTAAGAAAGTACCAATAGGGGATACTGCCTTTATTCAGAAAAGTATTTAAAATCTAAATCAGTGGTTCTCAGCCTTCGTAAGGCTGCAACCCTTTAACACAGTTCCTCAGGCTGTGATGACCCACAACTATAAAATTATTTTTGTTGCTACTTCATAACTACAATTTTGCCATTGTTATGAATTATAATATAAATATCTGATATCCAGATGGTCTTAGGTGACCCCTGTGACAGGGTCATTTGACACTCCCAAAGGAGTCCCAATCTACAGAGAAACACTGTGAGAAACACTGATCTGAACAGAAAAGTCAGTATTTCTTGGTCTTGTTTCATGATCTTAAAATGTATCTCCATCTTGAAATCCTATGACTCTGTTGGTTCTCTGAGAGGTAGATTTGTTGCAGTTCTCCTTTGTAAGATTTTTGTTTTATTTTGTTCTGAAGCAAGGTCTCTCTATGTAGCCCAGAGTGGCCTCAATCTCACATGCGTCCTGCCTCAGTCTCCAGAGTACTGGGATTACAGGTGTGCAGCACCATGCTTCACACACTGCTCCCACTTACAGTCCCAAATATAGCTATAGTTTACCAGAAAATGTGCCTCTGTCCTAATAATGACAAGTAGTCACACTGAAATTAGACTTTCTGTGTAGGCCTAATTTGGAACTTTTGTTGTAGACAAATTTCCAGAGTCATTAAATTGTCCATTAAAATTTCTTCTGTCTCTCTCTTCTAGGATACATTCATTCCATATAGGGCCCATCTAATACAGCAATTCAGGATACTTTCCTTTCACTGAAACCCTTAAGTTAAAGATACCAGCAAAGACCCTAAATCTCTAGGACATTTACAGGTTCCACAGTTTAAAACCTCACATGTTTAAAGGGACTGGTTTTTAGCCCACCATTATCTACTCTCTGATCCCAGAGATTCACATCTGTCCCACATACAAAATATATTCACCCTAATCCAACGTCCCATGAAGTCTCAACCCATTACAGCATTAACTATGACCAGCTCTATCAAATCTCAAACTCCTTAAATCTAAACAAAAGCAAGTGTGATCTGACTCGGGACACAATCCATTGTGACACACTTTCAAAGCCTGTGTACCACTTTTATATACTGAAAGCTGCACAGACATCCACAGGAAAAGAGTTAATTTAACTATATGCAAAACAATAATAAACTTAATAAAAAAAATTAAAATATTTATGGTTGTTATGACGTTTTACCTTAATCATTGTTCTATGAACTCAAGTTAGCCTGGTACAACCCATCTTACATGGATATATGATCTGTATAATAAACAATATATGTATTATATATATCATTTACACAAAGAATTTTAACATGCCATATACATATAGCCTGTAAACACAGGGGCTGGAGGAACGGCTCAGAGGAACATGTTTTGCTTTTCCAGAGAACTCAAGCTTAGGCCCAAGCACCCACTTCAGGGAGCTCACAGCAGCCTGTATCTCCAGCTCCACAGAACCCATCATCTCTGGCCACTGCTGGCACTTGTGCATTTGAGCACCCCCCCCCCCCGCCACATACACACACATGGGATAAAAATGAATAACACTAAATACATATGTATATACTTTTGAAAAACTCATTTTAAATAAAAGTATACTAGAATTTAATTTAAAATGCATAAACATGCTTTTTACAAAAAAGATAATAATAGTAAATAGAAAAGGAAGATGTTAAAAACCAAGGGCAAGATTTGCACAAGAAAATGAAACAGGATTCCAGTCATGGCCATCGATGATTCCAAAGAGACACTCCACAGGCTACCCTCAACTCCCCACAAATGATCAGTATGTGCTATGGACAGAATGTTCCAATGTTGAAGCCATAATCCCTAGTGTAATGGCACCTTCAGATGAAGTCCTTGGGAGATAACCACGCTTTAATAAAGTCACAAGCTAGGAAATCATGATGGAACAGTGGCTATACAAGACAAAAAAGGGGAGACCTAGGCATAGTCACTGAAAAGAGGACATGGAGAGACAGGAACCATCCACAAACCAGGAAGAGGGCCCTCACACCGTGACTAGACCACCCTTGCACCCAGATCTTGGACTCCCAGCCTCTGAAGTTGTAAGAACCTAAGTTTCTATGGTTTCAATCTCTTGGTCTAATGGATTTCACTACAGCAGGCAGAGAAGACTATGATGAGCTTTGACCTTACAAAATAGGCCACACAGTGAGGATGGGTGATTAGTCACTGACTGCCAATATTTTCAGCTGGCTAAGAAATTCAAGTTCTAGGGCTGAGCTATGCTGTCTCTTAAGTCTAACTCTGAACCTACATCCACAGAAGACCAATTTGAGCCTTCATCCTTTTTGTTACATACACTGGGCTTTGTGAATCCATAAGGAAAAGAACCTCAGAGATGAGTTTGTGTGCATACAGCACTGCCAATCCATGTACAAAAAACAGTTTCTTTCCAATCTTTTCACAGAGTAAGTTCAAAGTAGCTTAAAATCACTTAATATTTCCTTCTTTTTCTGTACAGTGTGTGAATTTCTCACCTAACCTGTCTTAATTTAGTAGATTATAGAGACCATATATAAAACTGATAAAGATGACTGGCCAGTCTTACTTCATAATTGTGATAATTTATAAAAACTGTAGATATAACCAGTATCATCTTTACTATATATACTCACCCCAAATAAATTCTTATTTTAACATAATGGTATTAACAATCTTTTAGTCTTTCTTTTAGCCGTCTTTCCAATCCAAGCCAAATTTACCATGCTCACGCTTTTCATTTAACAAGGAAACACAGCAATTAACATAAAAGCACCTTTCGGAATTGGCAGGGCCTCTAACTAGCCTCCGCAATACTCTTAGGAGGCCAGGAAAAGTATCCGAAACCTCAACAGACACTGTGTTTCCCCTGCTACATTAACGTGAAAGCAGTGCAGATTTTCAGTCTTCTCTAAAAACATCACCAAGATATAGACTATAATTATTCTACAACCACGCACTTTAATAATAAATGCTGGCAATGGTGAAACAACAAATGGAATGTCTTCAGATGCATTAAGCCTTTCCCCTATGAAACCAAATTTTAAATCATACCACAGGCCTTTTATTCTTGATTCACAATGAGATCCTTTTGGCAGTTACTCTCAGCACTTATATTGATTCCAATAGAGCCATCTTAATACTGTTGGAAATGCTTTGCCTACTTCCCTGTGTGTCTTCAGGATACCAAAGGATGGGCAGAGATAGAGTTCAGTCATCAAGACTGCCCTACACAAACAGACTTTGCTCAGTATTAATGTCGCCGGACCATTCCTGTGTGCTAACTTCTCCCCATTTCTGTGAATTCCAATAAAGGGTGAATGCACAGTAAATACATACTGCTGTGGTGTGTAAGATAATTAACATAGTAACATGAATACAGTTCATTAGGAACCAGGCTCTGTTTCATCTAGGCATCACTGTGATAATAAAAACAGTACCATTATTTAAGAAAGTGAGAGGGAGTGAAGTATTTGATCCAAATGAGCACAGCCAAAATGTAAACAGGCGGCTTGGCTTTGGGCTCTAAGCTCTTAATCACTGCCTCCAAATGACAAATCACTTTCCAGAACCAGTACACCAATATATCACAGGACTGTGAGTTGCAAAGGAGTCCTTAAATCTCCCCAATCCAGTTTCAGCAAAAGAGTATTTACTAAGAATAGAAAGCTTGTGATAGACCCCAGAGGACTAGAACATGAAGCTCAGAGACTTCATTACCAAAATGCCAGGTCACGTGAATGCTCTCTTCAGATGCCACAGCTGGCAGCCTCCAGGGTCCTGTCCAGAGCTGAGGGTCCCCCACTACCACCACATACAACTGTTCATCCCAAATGTAACTTCCAGGGAACAGATCCTACATGCTAAGACAATTTCACCATTCAAATTCATCACTTGGGAGATGGAAGCAGCTCAGAGATGCAGAATTTTCAACTCGAATTTGATCCTTGGAACTACAGAAATACAGAATAGGAAAAAAAAAGAAGGAAGTTCTACTTGGCTGGTCTGAATTTACCTCCAAAAAAGTTAACATGAAACTATTTAATGTACAAATGTAGTTCGAGTTATAATTTGAACTAGAAAAAAAAAGGGATATTAATACTATAGTTTTAATTTGGTGCTTTGTTATTGTTAGTTTGTTGTTTGGAGAGAAGGCCTTATGTATCCCAGGCTAGGCTTTAATTCCCTGGGTATGGAAGAATGACTGTGATCCTTCTGCCTCTACCTCTGGTGTGCTATGGTTACAGGCATGAGGCTACCTCCCTTGGTTTTTCATATATTTATTTAAATGTAGGCTCATATGCTACTAAGATAAAATGTGTAAATATGCTTTTGCTCTTACTGAAGAGAACCTGTCCTACCACTCCTCCTAGGATAGAACTTCCTATCTTGGTTGTGTTGCTGTGAACATTGCCCCCTACACCCCATATTGGCAAGCCTGTAAAACACCTTCTTTGGTTTTCTTCCAGCCTATAATTCGCCCCTTAAAGAACAGAGAGGGGGATGGAGTTATAGGTGGGTTATAGTCACACATCTTCCCTTCCCTCAAGTCCACTCCATTCTCTTGAGGAAAACTAAATCCTATCCACCTCCACCCAACATGTAACAGTAAAAAATGCCAGGAAATATACTTTGAATATCAACTCTTCCCACCAGGGAACATATACTGAAGTTGATTCTTCGTGTAAACACAACCATTAAAAATTAAAAGCAAGTGGCACACTGATGGGAGAAATAAACAAGTTACTTTCTAAAGTTTTTCTCAAGTTTTACACATATAAAATTCTAACCACTTTTATTAACATTTCAATGCCTATGTCAAATGAAAATGGAAAAAGATACCTTTTCCCAAAGGCTAATTTATGGTCTCACTAAATATAGCAGAATAAAAGATTTTACTTCATGAATTCTTAGACCAAATAATTCTATTAAAAGCCTTTGGAAAACAAAACAAAAGAACACCCTGAATGTCTTTAATCAGCCAACAGAAGCTTTCCCTAACTTTTGTATCAAGCATTACCCTTACCACAGTTTCAAAGAGATAATGAGAATAAATGTGACCTTCTTTAAAAGATTACAAAAGTAGTATTTTTTCTCAGAAATAAAAACAATATACTTATACAATGCTTTTAAATTATGTATACATTATATTCTTATAGAAATGCTGGGTACATGGATAACACTGATATTCCTATGTGTACGTTAGAAAATGAAGCCCTAGAAAATACTAACAGCACACAGCCAGAATCTAAGACTGGGGTGTCTACCTCAATGCTGGGACTCAGGTCCTCTGATGAGCTCCTTACAACCCTCCTTTCTGCTGTGTCCTCCCATAGACAGTAAGATCCACATTCCCAACCAGAAAGGGGGGGGGGTCTATGTACCACTTCTACACTGTCACTTCCTGGATCCATTCACTGGCCCAGCTGGGACCCTGAAAACACAAATGTCTTTAGAATTTCCTTTAGAATAAAAATATGAAAGATACTTAATGTTGTTCTGAAATGACAGCTTAACTAAGCTGGAAGAGAATCTCCACAATTATGTGATGTTTCTGAAAGAAAATCAGAGGGAGAACAACCCCTTCCCACCAAAAACAGAAAATTTCTGGAATATTCTGGAATGCAACATTCTGAATGAATGTACATTCAAGGAATCCAAGGATCTTTCTTCAGATGTAGGGACAGGAGAACCTAGTATTACTGTTTTATGAGCACGCAGCAGAAGGGTTTGTTCTAAGGGTTTAAGAGGGCTGGTGAGATGGTCCAGTTAATAAGGATGCTTGCCTGGCCACCTGAGTTCCATCCCTGGGACTCACATGGTAGAGTTAGAGAACCAACCCACAGGTTCTTTTCTGATCTCTACACATAGGTGTGGTTGTCCTGTAACCTCCACACATGGTATGCATGCATGCATTCATGCGCACACACACACACAAATATAATAAAAATTTTTTAAAGAAAAACTTTTTCAAACTGAGCTTATAAAATCCTTCAGACTTCTGATTTAGGGAGGCCATAAGTAAGTCTGGGGCTGAATTTTAATTTCAAGTATTTCCCCACTTCATCTGTGTTTCCATTAGACACCAAGACCTTAAAGCAAGGAGATGTTCTTATCTTTTTAACATTATATCTGCCTTGCACACGGCTAACTCTCACAGTGATGGCTTAATGAAGAATGATCTTCCTCCTCTCTTTCTTTAACATTTATGTAGCCTCAAAACTTACACACATCTATTTTACACAAAACAAAGAAACATTTCAACTCCCACTCAGGGAAAAAAGACTCGTGAAGATTACATGTGAGCACACAGCAGAAACCACTGCTCAAGAGAAGACTCTGCTTCAAAATCGGGATGCCAAACAATTAGATTTTAAGCTTGCCAAGCATAATACACTTTTGCGATCAGTTAATTTTAAGGCCTTTATTGGCACTTGAAAAAGTGATTACAGTATCACAAAGTTCATAACAATCAACTATCGGGTTTTTTTTTTTTTTTGTTTTGTTTTTTTTTTTTTTAAAGATACCAGAGATCAAAGAAAAGATTTTGTGGGTAAAAACGATGCTTATGGCCAGACTGTGAATACAGATGCTTTGAAAGGGGCACTGTGATCTCTTCCTCCTGTATCAAAGTTAGTTACTTCACCCAAAGCAAAATCCCTGTTAAACATTATCCAGAGAGATGATACAGGGAGCCTATGAAAGCCACATCTGACTCTTGACTCAGCCAGTGATGGAGAATCAGGGAAGAGACCTAAGATGCTACAAAGTGCCAACCTCAGAGAAAGGCTGTTTATTTTGCAACTATCAGTGTCAGTGAGCTACAGGCTTTAATACAGCTTTAGGAATTGATGGGAACCTGGGTGGGTCCAGCCACACTCTTATCTACAATTCTGAGATCCAGTCTGCTAAAATGAAGCACATTCACCTCAGCATATTCAACAAATGTTTACCAAGCACTTATTCGCTGACAAACTCTACGTGCTGGAGGGTAGACCTGTGTGCGTGTGTGTAAAATGGGAGTCAGCCTTCCCAAGAGTTTCATCTTGAAAAAGTATTATGAGCTGGGGATGTGGATCATCTACCCAGCATATGCAAGGGCCTGAGTTCAATCCTCAGAAATGAGAAAAAAAAGAGAGAGAGGGCCTTATTCCTGCTAAGTATCAAACACAGCTATGTCAGAACTGAAGGGCTCCTTTGTGTCTATGCTAGTATAGACAGTAGTTGTTGTGTACTGTGAGAACAGATTCTCTGACTGAAGCTGTATATATTTATTTCTAAGAAGTGATAGGCCCCTACAACAAATCCTGTTATCTTCTTAGTGAGTTCTTTTTAACGACTCATGAGAAAGGTCTTGCTACACAGTGGTATGCTGATAACGAGGGTAGCAAACATGTACAAGAATGAGAAAGAAGCAAGCATCTTGACTCTTGTAACCTTGACCCTGAATTTAGTCTAAAACTTCTATACATTTTCAGTGGCATGTGAGAACAGATGATGCTGTAACACAAGAAAATGGCAACATTTAAAATTCATAGTAGCACAAAACCATTACTTTTCCCTCTGGGCCCTTTGAACTTTAATAATGTCTGACCTGGTTGGCCAATAAGTTCTAAAAGCAGACAGAGGAAAATTGCCAATATTAGATAGTGCTGGAATGATTTTTCATTTAGAAAAATGTTACAAGTGCTCTTAAAAACAGGTCACCAATTTTGTGGACACTTAATTTTCTTGAGGGGGCGGCCATGGAAGGAAGCAGATATCTTTGTCTAATGCAAGATAAAATCTAACTAGAATCTAGAATTCATGTGTTCTTACTATCCCTACAAGTAAGTACAAATAAATACAGACACCACCCTCCAGAGGTATGCATGCGTCAATCCAAATCAAAGATTAAGTGTGGCACAAGAATTAGGTGTGAAAGAAAGCTATTCATTTTTCCCCTAAAGTAAATAGCACAAAAGCCACTATCTTATTAGTGATCCAAGAGATGATACACTATCCAACTGCAGCCAGATAAAGAGCCTGGATAATCACACATTTATACTGTTTGCATTACACAATTGAAACGATTTATAAAAGCACAATTTCAGAGCCTACCTTGCTTAAGTCACTTAAAAGAAGCAAAATGACATAAGGAACAAGCAATTAGATGCTTCTTCACAATGCAGTTCCAAGTGGCCTTCCACATGCCCCTTTATTTTTATCAAGTATCATTTCAACAAGCAATTATACTTGGGCTTTGAGGCAGTTGTCACCTGCTTTGTATTTAATGCAAAGACCTGCTTGCCAACTGAAAATTTCCCACATTACCTAATGCTTGTACACTGTGTCTTAGAAGTGCTTATAGACTACATCAGCAACATATCATCCTCTCTGAGCCACCTGAGCTAATACTCAGCCCAAGAAGGCCCAGGTGCACACCCTGCTCAGAAAAGTCACATTTCTAAACTGAGTCAGAAGTCAGGAAAACTGTGGCATTGAAGGAGAAGCATCCGCTTCACTTACTTAATTTCTTTCCCAGAGTGTACAAAGTTTCGTTTTGGAGCTCTGGGAGAACACCAGTCTCCAGACTGGCAAGGCATCACACTAGCACTAAACCCTTCTTGAAAGCTTTCAAGTAACCCTTGTTGATCTTCACTGTATCCCTACATAAAAGAAGGAACTCATTCTTTATACAGAAAAACCAGAACTCCAAGAGAGGAAGAGACTGGCCCAGGCTTATGGCATTAACACTGCAGTAAAACAGGCGAGGGGGCCACACCTCTTGGCTGTTCTGGATCTCCAGACTAGAATGTGTGGCCTGGGACAGGAATGGGACCTATGCTGCACTCCCCTGTTTTACTTCAGTAGAATGTGTGGCCTGGGACAAGGATGGGACCTATCCTGCGCTTTTACAACCACATGCCCTGGCTCACAGTTCTAAAGCAATGGAACTCAGTTCAGGTTTTCTCCTCAAGTTGATAAGCCCTGGTTCTGTACAGTTACAGTTATTTTTTAAGATCGTCCTCTTTTCAGTGTGCATTTCTTTCATTTTAGCAGTTTGCTAACAATTCATATCAAAATATCAAAATATCATTTGGTGTTAGATGACATGATCAGGATATATTTGTGTACATAATTAAAAAAATAAAATTTTAGAAAATAAAATATTAAAACATGTCTAACCTTTTAAATTATATTCAGGAAATTGCTTGCCAAGTATTTTTTTTAAATATTTAACATATTATCTAAAATTTAAAAATAACTTTCATGAAAACAGTATGTTAAATAATAAAAACTTCACTAAAGCATAACATTTTCCATACAGGAATATTCCAATATTCTACAGCCATGCCTCCCTTCTGGAAGTAAGATTATTCAGAAGAGTTGACTCAAGAATCCCATCAAGGAAACAAGGAAGTAACAACAGAGTAGGAGGAAAAACATGCATAAAAGGGATCTGTATGAGGACCAGGCAAGGAAGCCTTGCAACTCAGTAATTAGCATATAAAAAAGCCCAACATCATCTATTACTCACTGAGGAAATAGAAATTCAAACCACACTGCCTCTTACCTTGCAGGAGGCAGGGTGGATGGGTTAGGGTTAGGGTTAGTTGGAGGATGCTGGGAAAATGATACCTTCATAAATTACCCGTGCAATACAACGTAGCCACTTTGGAAAATGGTTTGATGGTTCCTCAGAATGTTCTTCTTCAAAGTATCTACCCAGGAAATATAAGAACATTCTGACACAGAGAAACATAGATACTAGTGTTTTTACAGAAGCATTATTCACAATAGCCTGACTAAAGAAGCAATAACATATCTGCAAAATGGACAAATAAAATGTGCTATGTCCATCCAACTAACTATTCTGCAATAAGAACAAAATGTAACAGCATGAATGAACATCAGAAACATGACACTGTATGAAAGAAGCCCATTGTAGTGTGTGACACTGCTTTTATGCCAAGTCTAGATAGTTAGGTCTGCATACACAGAAAGGAATTAGTGTTTGCCTAGGGGTGGGAGGGTGGGGAGGATGGCTATCAGGTTTCTGTATGAGGTGATGAAAATTCTGTTACCAGATAATAGTGCCAGTTCCCCAAGTTTGTGAGAATACTATAAACTACTAATTTTACACATTTGGGGTATGCGGGTAAGAGTGTGTATTCCTGTGTGCAGGTGCATATGTGTGTGCAGACGAATGCACACAAGGCTACAGGACTACCCCAGATGCCATTCCCAGACAGCTGTCCACCATGTTTTCAAGACATGGTCTCTCACTTTTATCTGGAGCTCACCTCTATGGCTGGCTGACTAGCCAGTGAACACCACTGCACCTACCCCCACCCTCTCAGCACTGGGACTGCAAGCATCACCAAGCCTAACTTTTTGACTTCGGTCCACATGCTTATGCAGCAAACACTCTATTCACCGTGCCCTACGCTTTGAGAGAAACTACGGACTGTGTGGAAATCACATCTCCATGAGAAAAACTGCAACCAAAAGAATGACCATTTATACCACCTATAACAAATTTAACTTCCACTTAGAAACAAGGAGGATAAGAGAAGAGAGAGAAAGTGAAGAGTGAGGGAAGCCAGGTGGTGGTGGTACATGCCTTTAATCCCAGCACTCAGAAGGCAGAGGCAGGTGGCTATCTCTCTGTGAATTCGAGGCCAGTCTGGTTTAAATAGGGAGGAGTTCTAGGCTGGCCAGAATTACACAGTGAGATTCAGTCTTAAAAAAAAAAAAAACCCTACCCACAAAAAGGGGGGAGGGGACAGATTGATCTGAAAGAAGTTGGTTGGTTCACTGGCTAATTGTTTTTGTTTGTTTGTTTGTTTGTTTTCCAGAGAAAGGAAGATCCAGGTGGAATGTACTCCAACTCTCACTAGGAGGAGTGATGTAAGTCATTTTATGACACATATACTAGAAACCTTTTTAGCAAAGAATGTTCTTTAGTGAATTTGATATTCTTCATAGCTACCTTTAAATATAGTAAAATTAAATCTTTATAGTCTCCTCTGAACTAGATCAAATTTCCCCAAGGTTTTATTTTCCTGAGGTCTTGGCTATCCAGTGAACACAATCCTGATTCTGGTCATACTCTCAAGCCATCTGATCACTGAATGAATGTGAACAGAGACAAATGGAAGAGTCTTCCAGTTCACCATCAATGGGTACTGGGCACAGGCACCCACTGCTCAGAATTTCCTATTGACACTTATCACTTTACCCAACAGTTTATACAGCCTTGAGCACCAGAGCCAAGTAAGCCAGAAACTGCCACCAAAACATCAGTAGAGAGTTAAGAAATCAACTCCTGCTTTGAAACCAAACTCAAAAAGTCTCTCTGTGACTTCCAACCTGGTTAAGTTAATCCCTAGACAGCAGCAACTTTACTTACAGTAAATTAACCACCCCCCTAATTACACAAAAAGGCCATGCTGGTAATTGACAGGAACACAGCTAAACATGAGTATGCCCTTTGGGAAGACAAAATCTACATTATACCCCAGGGACTCATGACTCCTATAAACAGGTTTTTACCCAATAGAAAAGAAATTGAAATAAAATTTCAGTATGTGTTAGGAAGTCTATTGTGAAACAGAAACAATCCTACTTAGGTATATACAAAGATGCCAAGAAGGAAAATTAAATTACTTGAGACTGCTCTCACCCAGAAGCCTTTTCACCTTTATCCTATATGTCTTATTTTGGATGATTTTCAACTGAGTATGAAAAACAATTTAAGTGCTGTCGTCCTGGAGTTACTTCATGAGGCCCCTTGGTGCTTGATATCCACCTGTCTTGATGTGCTCACCTATACCATTTGTTCCTTATTCAGGAGACATGTTTTCCTCTCTGCCCAAGGACCCATAGGAGAGGACCCACATTTCATTTCTCTGTTCTCACCAACTTCAAAGAGTGGTCAGCTTTATGCAAGCATAGAAGTCACATGTTCAATTATCTTCTAAGCCAAAAAGCATGTGTGCACCTTTCCATAGGAAACAACAAAATTGGCTGGAGAGGGTTAGCTCCGTGCCTCCGCACTTGCCTGGCATGCAGGGAACATGAGGCTGGATCCTCAGCAACAGGACAACAAACAAAAAAATAAATACAACCCAGAAATTACACAGAAGCTGCTAGACCTAAAATACTATAAATAGAAATGGAAATACCCAAGCTCACATAAGGTGCAATTATAAATACAGCAAATATATGATATGTGTAATACACTGTGTATTTATACACAAAATATGTGTGACATTGTCAGTGTGTAATATGCTTTGGGAAAATCAGCATCAAGGTTATCTGCTGTGACCTCATATCTGTAGAAAGAGAAGAGGCTGACAGAATTGTGGAACTGAGTAAGATAACACTCAGTCAAAAAAGAAAAACAAAGCAAAAACAAAAAAAAAAAACCCCACCCTCCTTTGTCGGTAAGCAAGCTAATGAAGCAGGGGATAAGCTGTGGTCAATTCCCACTTCTACAATCAGTCTTATCACAGGAGCCCTGGAAAGGGAGTGCATCTGTCATATGTTAATGACTTCAAACCAATGGCAGAACTTCTAGGTGTACATGAAAACTCGAAAGCACTTCACAACTCCTTGTGGGTATAATTAGCCTGTTGCAATTGTTGGCAATTCTCATTCTGGGACTTTAAAAGGTCACTCTGCACTCTAAGATACCAAATTTGGAGTCCCTCTCCCTTCTGGACAGACTAAGCACACCCTGCAATTATTCTCCCCTCTCCCCACCCCCAGCACCTGTTGCAAAGCCACTTTCTTCAGTGATGAAAATGTGGACAGTCAACGACATTCTAAATTCTGGAGGGATTATCTGAGCCCTCGGAAAACAGGCAATGAACAGTAAGATGCCCGCTGTTGAGGTGACTGACGGTGGTCACACTCCAACCACGGACAGAAGCCACAGCCTCTTCTTCATAGATGATCACCTCATAGACTCCTTCCAGCTCGCCAGCAGTCAACACGCAATGTTGCTGCTTAACAGAACTAAGCTTTTCATGATCCAGCTGGTATTCTACAAGGAACATAGAGAATTGTAGATCAAAAAAAAATTTAGATCCAACTGATAAAACAGCATTACTGATTTATCTAAATTACAGTAAAACTTGCTAACGGTCTTATACGGAGGAAAAGGTCTCTAGATTATGCTTGTAGCTCAGAGCTATATAATTTTCTAATCTATTAATCCTAATGTAGTCTACACATTCCACAAATTGACAATGACAGTAAATTTTATTGCTATCTGGCAGAATAAAATATAAATATTTGAAGGATATAGTTTTAAAAGGAGATGCATTTAGGGAAGAGAAATTAATTTTAAAAATCCAATGTGTAAAATTTGAGAAATATTTATATAGGTGTCAGTAAACATAACTGTCACTCTTAAAAATAAAACCATAAACTCCATTCTTTCCTCTACCACCTTTCTGTCCTTCTTTCCCTTTTCTTTTAATGAAAGAGCACCAAGGACTGGGCTCTGAATTCCCCATTCTCTTAGAACCATGTGAATCACTACTACTTGCCATGGTGTCAGAACAACTCTTTGGCAGCTGGCACACATGGCTACATGAATGAAGAGATATACCAGAAAGCTTTCCTAAAATAAATGGCTATCTTCCGTACTTGGTAAATATTTCAGGCAGAGCCTCTTATTAACCACAGTATATAACAAACAATCAAACGTGCTTCAGCACTTCTCCTACAAATAAAGTTATTTTCAATTACATTTAAAATGTTATAAAATAGTTTTAAAAACACCTTTTTTCAGCAGAGTTAATCTCATCTGTAGTTACTAGTCTACTTTTTTCTGTGTATTAAATTTTACAGGAAAATACATTTAAAAGACCAACTGAAGTGACAATATAAAGGTTGAATTAGTGAGACTTTCAAATTCAGCATCCCAACTTAAAAAAAGAAAAAAACTAGCAGGGGGAATTAATTAGATTACTACCAATGCTCTCAAAAACTCATTCACTTTAAAAATATATGTTATTTAATTATGAAATCTCCATTTTTTTTTTGGTTTGCTGTTGGGTCTATATAGTAATCAAATTAAGAAAACTATAAATTATATTTAAATTTATTATTTACAAGCAATTAATTATAAAAAACAGCCAGGTGGCTTTCATTACATAAATTACTGCTAATGGCAGAGCCCTCATGCTGCTGCTGTATTTAGCATTTGCATGTGTCAAGTGTAGAGCTACCCTCTCCAGGGTGGAACTGGAGCGCAAAGGCAAGACACCCAAGTTCAGATTATACCCCAACTAACTGTCTGCTTCACAGAAATTCTGCAGGTTTCATCATTGGCTACAGGGAACTTACACTGCAATAACATTTTGTGTAAGAGCTTTACAATCAGATACAGAATCACTGCACATCAAATAGTGTTTAATTGTACTTAGCTACTTAAAGTTCTGTCTCTATGGTTTAAATATTACTCAAAACATATTTAATCAATTTGCATCCAACACAGTATGGGATGGTTAATGTCTTACAAATGCAGAGCTGTTGCTTTGTTGAACGGTGGGGTGTGGTCAGCAGGGGAGGGTTACTCATTTTGAAATTTTACTTTCTACTCTTTTTTCATCTGCCGAACACACATATATAAACACAGAAATACACACATTATATGTTCTGAAAATGACATTTAGGATTTTTTCTCCCTCCAATCCCCCCAGAAAAACTGTGCTAAGGAAGAGACAGACAGCAACTCTCTTTTCGGGGGACTGTCTCCCTTTCTATTTTGCAATTCTTCCAGGTCTATGATTGATATGGGTCTCTTCTTAACAGAATAAGTATCAGACCTCTTCATTTCACTCTGAGATAAACCACGAGTTTTAGTGATAAAACAGATGTAACTTCACACTGTTCTTAAAAATAAATACAACTCTTGGGCAAATATAAGCTCACATAAAAATAAGAAAAAAATTAAAAATACACAGTGAGTTGAGTTTCATCTACACCAAAACCCACCCCATCTACCAGAATCACAAGGAAAAGGAGAACAGTCTATGAAAATGCTTCTTAAACTGCATGATGAAATTCCTGAATAGTAATTCTTGATGCAAATAAACGTTTTAACAGTTTAAGAGAAAATCATATTCTGAATTACTTCTCTAATACTCAGGCAATACCTGTCTTGCAAATACTTACATCATCCTTCACTTTCTTCTTCTTCAAAGTCTGCTATTCTACCCTAGAGAGGAGGGTGAAGGAAACAGGTAGGAGGAAATGTGTGTCCAGGGTCTGTGCAGTTAATCTTTGCTTGAAAAGCACAAAAAAAAAAAAAAAAAAAAGAAAGAAAGAAAGAAAGAAAAAAAGGATAGGCACATAAAATAAGGATCGATGATTAAGGAAAGAGAGTAGGCTTATTAAGTACAGGAAAACTTTCTCTGCTAACAAACAAGAGCTAACTTACTCAAACATTTCTGGGCAAAGTCGTTTTCATGAAGGAGGAGTGAACGTGTGTATTCTCCATGCGTGATGCTGCCTTTGCCCAGGGACAGACAGCTCATCTTCAAGAGTCTCTTTCAAAAGCCAAAAAGGCAATTTCAGTGCAAACAACCTGGGGTGGGAAAGTAAGCGTGAAGGCCTGGGTTCTATTCCCAGCACTTATGTACAAGCCAAGCCTGGCGTGTGCCTGTGATCCAGCACTGGAAGAGACACAGACAAGAGGACCTTTGGGGCTCACTGGCCAGCCAGTCGTGCTGAACTGGTGAGCTTGAGGTTCAGTGAGAGACCTATCTCAAAAAGTAACATGGACAGTGACTGAAAAAGACATACATCAACCTTTGGCCTCTACATGTACGCACACCTACACACACACATGCGCACACACACACACTACACATACACACACACAAATGAAAACACAATAAAATGTAAATTAAAAAACCTAACTTCTGAGTCATACCACATCTTGCATGAAAACAGAGTGGTCATCAAGTCTAGAAACATAGACATGTACATGTACAACTGACCGGCAATACAAAGAAAACTGGCTGTGGCTCCAGACTGTAAGATCGCCTTATAGCGCCACCCCCCTGGTTTATCAAACCAAATGATGGTTATCTGTTTCCAAATACTAGCTCCATTTTCAAAGCATCAAACTTTGTCACTCCTAAAAATATGCAAAAGACTATGCCACAGGCATTTTGGTCATCACTAGAATGTCTTTCTGGGAGAAAACAACACTCATTCTAAGACTTTTTAAAAACAGAATCATCTCTTTGCAGCTGGAACACACAGAGGAGAAATAACTTCTACTATTGCAGGACATCAGCAGTGAGTTGAAGGCAAGTGACAGTTTAGCGGGAGGAGGACCTGCCTCTCTGGAACTCGCAGCCTGCTGCTGGAGTACTTGCCGGGATCTGCTCCCTCTGACTGCACGTGCTTAAGAATCATAGTAGCTCAAAGACAATCTTCCTCAAATTAATATATAGCAATTTTCAACACCAAAACAAGATTACCCATGCTAATCTCGGCTAGGAAAAGGTTTCATCGCTATAAACAGAACACATGGTGGGCTGCGTATTGACTAGAACCTGAGTGTTTTGGTGAATGATGCAAGTGCGAAACTCAGGGATGCTCCGACTGTCATACCCATGACAAGCTTTCCACCAGTGAGCCTTGCTGTCTGCTTGGTGATGCTGGAAGGAGTACGGGCTAGAGTTCATCAGCACCAACCACGTGCCAAGCAGGACACAAGGTCTTTACTTCGATGGTTAAGATCTACAGAGAAGGCCCAAACCAAGTGTCTAAAATAGATAAGACAAGGAGAAAGCTAAAACCTTTCTTATGCTTGGGAAATTGCCATATTTGGGACCTGCTGGCAGATTAAAGAAGAGGCCACCAGAAAACAGTGTGCGATTTTGTGGACGCATTGTCTTATGGATGCTCAGCTGAGAGACATTTGAAGTAAAAGCTCACTGAGGCTTAATAACAGGGGGCAGATCATTTCAGAAGATCCAGGTCTGCAGATATACCCATGCCATAGATCCCAGATGTGCCAATTTGACACGGTCAGGAAAGTGGGCATTGCACTTCTCTCATCAGAATCATGTAAGCTATTGCCTGGGATTAACATATGAAACTGACAAGGAGAAAAACAAAAAAACAAAACAATACCAAATCTCTAGTCACAAACCTGTGTGGATTCCTGCTAAAGATCCCATCCTTCTAACTTACCCCAGCACAGGGCACTCATACAGGGTACCTGGTGTCAAGCCATAAAGAAATCCCAATTAGTAAAGTCATTCACATTCTAAAGAGAAACTAACGTTCCTACCTCCAAATACGCACTAGTGCTCTAAGCAAATCTGCAAAGGCTTCTCTAATCCTCCATTCAAACAGCATAGAAACAACAAGATAAAATGACCTCAAATCACATGAAGGAAATCTGTTTCCTGCCGCTAATGACAAAAACCAGTATCTAAACTGGAACTAACTACCGACGTGTTGGGGAGTGGGACGACAACGCACTGAAAACTATCTACAAATGTTCACAGACCAGCATTTCTTCAGGCCGAGTTCTTTTGCTCAGATTTGTAGCAGAGTTTTATAAACTTCTGAAAACTGTATCTAGATGGCACCCACAGACATCAGTGCCAGCTCGGGAGCTGTGAATGGTTGCGCAGTGAAGAATAACTTGGGCATGTGACTTTTTTTTTTCTTGTAATATCACCTTCAGGCCAAAGTAGTTGGTTAACAAAACTACTTTCAACTAAACCAAACCATAAACAAAAATTTAACAGAAAAGCTCTGTTCTGCTCATTTATAATGTGTTACCTGGAAGAAAAAAAAAAAAGCAGAAGGTCTCTCTAGCCACCTAATCACCATATCAATGACACATGCCACAAGAGAGAAGCGCTAGTTTATTTGATTGATCATGGTAGATAAACTCCAAATAACAGAGAAATTAACAAATGCTTGACATTTGCTCAACATCCATTATTCTGACACTGCTTTCAGAATTTCAAAGCCTGGGAGTATGCTTAATCAACATTCATATTCCCTTGTGAGCTACAGGCACCATATTGCACCCCGCCTTCATACTGATGAAAACTGCATATTGGCCATTTCCAAAACGTTCTGGGACTCCACACAGGGCCCCTTTTCTCTCTTGTTCCTGTTCTGCAGTTTTCTTTTAAACACTTCCAAGATAAAAGCATCTGCCAGTTTTTCTCTCTAGGGATGTATGCAAAATGAACTTAACAGTTTTAAGGCAGGAGTAACCCTCACATCTAAATTCATTCATAGGACAGAAAAGGGCCTAAGAGGCCTCTCCAGGGACAAAACCCTGTAGAAATTCTCCCCACACACAACAGTGGGAGCTTTATAAAATCTACGTCCAGACAATTTCCAATTCAAATGCCCAGCATAGCATGACCTTTGTCAGATCTCCGAGCCCAAGATGCACCCATGATTTTTTATTCTAACCAGCACAGACATTAGACAGGACACTGTGGCTAAGCAGGAGGTTCAATATTTGCATGCTCTTCTATTGTGAAAATGTAACAGTGACAGCAGGGTGTCAAATTCTTTTCCCTCTAGAACTTAAACTCCATAGGAGAGGCATGGCTGACAGATGACTCCCCAACATCTGTGTTATGTACACGGCACAGCTGAGGAGCCCCGGATCACTGTCAGAACATCACAGAGATGACCCGCACTTTGCTGATGCCTTCTTCTTAGCCCTGCCCTCACCCCCCCAATGCAGAAATATCTATAATGCAGATTGTGTGGTTTTAAACAAAATACAAAAAATGGCAATGCAGATGAACATAATTTATAGTCATTAAGCTGTTCACGTAGCAGCCCAACATATGCTGTATAAATGTTCTGTACCGAATAATTTATCACATCTGACATAGTGTACATCATATTGTTTTATTTAATGTACTTACTAACATTTCATGGATGGAGCATTGCTTCTGAAAGTGCAGAGAATGCACAGAAAATATTTACTCACCTCCCAAGATTTATTTTGATTAGCCTTAGAGTTATACAACAAAGTGCAACTCACAAAATTATAGGGTAAAGGTTTCCGCAGCCATTGTTCCACACGCTAAAATATAACATGCATAAGGTCTCTTTCATTTCATTTAAGATCGAGAAAATTACAAGACTAAATCCCTAACTGCCTAGTGAATATTTTCATATTTTAAAACAGGACTTACACATCCTGACCCCAGAATGGGAATGTAGAATACAGTCTTAGCAAACACTAGTAAGTTCTTTGTACGCTACTACATAGAACTATAGTAGCCAACAGGAACAACTCACTTCTAAGTCATCTCCTCAAAAGGGATCATTAAAATCAATGAGCACTGGTCGCATCTGAAAGTTAGCAAGAATTCACCCAGCGCCCGAAGGGACTCAACAAAGTCCTGGATACTAAATAGAAAAGCTAGAAAATAAAATTCTAGCCAAACACAGCCTTACCCAAGGGAATGCACAGTCCACTGAATAGGATGCAAAAGAGAGGAATGTATAGGATCTATATGAACAAATAAATCTAACTATAACTGTTAAAGAAAAAATCTTAGTGTGTCTACTGTAATATTAAAAGACAATGAAGGGTGGGGGGTGAGGGGGGAAGAGGAGGCCAGATGGGGACCGGAAAGGAAAGGAGAGGTCTAAGTAACAAGAGGGAAGGGGTCAGAATGGATGTACCCACAGAAGGAAGGAAATAAGAAACGGCACTTTAAACTTTTTATACGGAGATAGGTCTTCCAGGTAAAGAACAGAGGACCAGGCAGGTACCACGTGCTTTGATTCCAGCACTCAGGAGGCCAAAGCAGGAGGATCATAAGTTCAAGGCCAACCCAGTATACAAAGAGAGACAATCTTAAAGAAGCCAAACATGAAATAAAAAATAGTAATTTTTAAAGAAAAGGATGGGAAAGTTAGTAAGGCTTTTCAAGAAAACATGAAGGTTTGTTGGCTTTGATCATTTTTAAGCAAACTCCTAAAGTGATTGTCAGATCAACTTCCTGCATGAGAAAGAATACTAGGAGGGAGAGAAATGCAGCAAAAATGAGATGAACACAAGCAAGAAAGTACCTTTCTTAGGAACGGGCTTTTGTTGCCATTTATGAGTGATAAATGCCATCTCTTCCAAGGTGTTCAGAAATCTAACCTTGCCACGATAATAACATCCAAAGAAACTGGCTGTTTCAAGACACAGACACTGCATTTCAGAAGCAGGCTGAAGCTCTCTGGATCTCCACCTCCATCCCATGTATGACAGGAGAGCCGACAGTCAATGAGAAACTTCGAGAGGAGCAAAAACCATGGAGCCATATAACACCACACTGCAAGTCAGGTGGCAGAGTGCCTTTAGATGAATTACAGGGTACTGTAAAAATGCACAAGGGGCTGTCACACTGGACCCTTAGAAAAGAAAGATAAAGCCCACGAAGTCAAATAGAGTTCAGCACAGACAACAGCAAACTCCCACCTCCAGACTGAAATATGGGAAAAGAACCTAGTCTAAGGTGTGGTGACAATGGCACCCACAGAACACCGAGTTAGGAGCAAGTTAACCTTTGCAGTTTGGGGTCAGGGCAAAACACTTGGCCCTCATGCCTGGCTTTATATGAGAGTGAGCTCTCGCACCCACAGCCTTGAGAGCAGGGATGAAGGCAGGAGGCTGTGCATTAACACGTGCAGTGAGAGCTCCCTGAGAGCACTGAGGAAAAGGGGTTTGAGTGCTGCGCGCTCTTGCTGGGTCCCCTATCATCACCATCATTCTGGCATTTTATTTCTGGACAAGAAATATATTTTACCTTTCTGAGATTGTTTTCTGGTCACAAGCCAACCACTGTGAACCTTGCAGTGAGTCACTGAATAGAACACTTTAAAGGGATAAACAATTATAAAAATAACTTTGTCACAAGCACATACATTTTACTTTATTTAGTGATGTAGTAAGCTTAGGGGCATATATCAGGTCCAAAACGGTCTTGGTCATTAATTTAAGCAATAAATCACGGGTCTTGCCAACAATGACGGCAAACAGATGCTAACAAGGAAATGTATTATTTAATATTGCCATGTGTTATAAAAATGTAAGTGTGTTTAAGACATGTCTTAAATTTTTATAATAATATGCATTTAATACATTACTGTTTTGACACATGCAGGAGTCAGATTTATAGATCCCATTCCTTAGCTGCTGCTTCTGTGAACATGAGAGCATATTCTCCTGTGTTGTTTTTTTTTTAAAGGGGGAAAACCTTTAAAGTGCTCACTTGCAACAATATCTAATTGGTTGTCTTGCTGTTTTGTAGTAAATATTGTCAGCAATTGAAACTCATTAAAGAGAGTGAGTCTACACTTTGCCTAACCAGAAAAATAAAACATATAAAAATTACAATTTTTAAAGAGACATTATAGTCTAAGAAATTAGAACACTAATTTTTCTCATTTCTTTTGAGCTGTTTTACATGATAGCAAACAAAAACTACTGATGAACAAGTTAACAAGTATTGTTCAATATTCCATCACTTGGAAGCAGCAAACTAAAGGAAACCCTACTTATATATCTTTAGGCAACAATACAAAGGACCATTCAATAATGTCTTAAAATACATCATAACCAAAATGTAACTTTCCCTACCCACAGATTTGACAAACTATGCCACATCATGACATGGCCTTTGTAATATTTCCTTTCAAAGCCATAGGTTTACATCCCTTTGCCAGCAGGTAGAATCTTCATGCTTCTAAGAGCTTCTAAGGAAAGTTAGAGGCTAAGAAATTAACCCAAAATCTACAGCTTCCTTCCTTGCTTGCTTCCTTCCTTGCTTGCTTCCTTCTTTCCTTCCAACTTCCTTCCTTCCTTCCTTTCATGAGTTTCTATATCAACAAGATGCCCATTCTGACAAAAAGCAATTTTTTGTATGTGTGCACATTATTTTATCTGAACCCCTTTTCAATCAGCTGCTAGCCTGATCTTCCCTCTTTTGTGTGCAGGGCAGAGTCCGTGCTTTCGAACACTCGAGGAAGTGGTGCTTGGAGTATGGAAACTAAATTTTCTTCATTAAATCTACTCAAGCAGATATTAAAAATGCATTTAATATACTGGCGATGGTCGGTGGGCACCGCTGACTGTGACAGGCCAGTTACTGATGATGTGCCGTCAGATGGCCTTCTCAGCAGGCGCCTGGGTCTCAGGCTGCTGAAGGACAGCAATATCTTCTCCTGTGTGTAAGCTCTATTCATCTCTCAAGTATTTACTAAATCACAGGCCTCTGCACACACAGCCCACGTTTCGGCGTGTGCTAACAAATGATGGATGGCCTCGTCAATGTGTTATGTCCTGAAAGCATGGTTTCCTGCCATCCTGATCATCAAACCCCAGCGCTTCCGAGCTGATCAGTCCTGGGGAATAGATTTTGCAGGCTCGATTAAAAAAGAAGTTCTTTCCATCTGAGCCTCTGACACTCTCCTCAACTATTTGTTGTTCCAACCAATTATTCGAGCAGAATATTCAATAGGTGCTCAGATACTGTGACACCAGAGCCTTTTCCTAATGTCTGATAGGCTATCATTTTATTTATTTCAAAGCAGTCAAAGAATCTGGTGAAGTATTTAACAGTAAAATTTACATCTTAAAACAACCTTACTTCTAGGTACAGCAGGCAAAAAACATAAAAAACATTTTATTTTATCACATCATGCTATATTATATTATAATGCAAGTAGATTAGCCAATACATTTCAACATTTCAAAGGGAATACCAGGGAGAGAAAAAACATCAACAACAAAAAACAAACAAACAAACAAAAAAAACTACCAACCTCTAAATCACAAGAGCCTTCTAAAACAATAACTCACATGAATCCTCTTAATTACAATCTATGTAAAGGCATGCACCACTTAAAATTCTTCTGGCAGTTCTAAAGTTCGGTGACAAAGGTTCAACTTGTCAAAGAAAAAAAAAAAACCCTCTTAAAAGAACATGTATTTTCAGTTCCAAGCTTATATATGTCAGCTATCTGTCCTAGGAGCCATAGAACACTTTTATTTTTAGCTATATAGCTAGCTTATCTGCAAGAGAGACAATATCACACTCATACCTTTCACTCAGAAATAATCTATGCAAAACCAGAACTTAGCACAATTAAACAGAGAGCAGAGCTTTGAGGAAACAGGGTACTGTTTAACAGCCAACCGGTGTGCTATAAATAAGCTTCTAGATACAATTTTAATTTTTTTAAAATAAGTCTTAAAGTAAAAACAGAAAAAAAAAACTGTGAGGGTCCACTTAGCCAAGAGCTAGGTGGGCTGAGAAACCCCTCCCCGCAGCGTGAGCCCCACCATGCCCTGCCATTCACCTCAACCTTAACCTTGAGATTAAGCTCACTTTTATTGTGCACAAAGGTCACCTATATTAGGTCAAAATTCAAAGTCCCTTGTCAGAAAAGGTTGATATATTCCAACCTCCCCTACTCTATGCATCAGATTTTTCATGGTAAAGTCATACTGAGCAGACAGCTTATTCAGCAATTTATTGTGCCACTGTAACACAGTACAGAATACAATTGTCTAAAAAGCTATCGCATGAATAAAATATTTTTCACGACAATGTGGCAGATCTAGACTCCCTGTACACCTCGATCAGATGAAATAAAGCTACCCAAAGTCTTCACACTTCAGAAGAGCTAGATGGCAAATAAGAGTCCCCAAACATATAATCTGTAGCATAATTATGGCTTACTTCCACAGACCTGGGCTGCAGGCAACATTTTGTCAGTGTCATTCAAGTTTTTAAGTATTGTTTTTGTAAAGGGACAAAGATCTCTCAGCTATTTTAACACTTTTATTTGAACCAGTTGAAATGAAGTAGATCTAATGCTGAGAGCTTCTTTTTTGACCTAGAACCCAGTGTTGCAGAATCTCTGTGGTGGGGTAAAAAAAGAAGGAGAGGGCGAGGTCTTGCCTAAGTCATTATCACTCGACTGCGAAGTAAAAGAAATTAAAGGCTATCTTCGAAGGCAGCATCCTAGAACACAGCGTATTAATAAAAGCAAAGACTTAAGGAGTAATAAGTCTACCTCTTTATAAACTTTATGCAACTCTGCATTTTCATCAGTCTTCACATAATCAGCACCAGTATGATAAATGGCTTTAAGCACATTCTTCAAAGCTGATTAATGCCTGTATTAAACACTAGAACCAAAGTCCATGTTCATGTGATGATCAAGTCCACCATGTCCCAAAGATGTACACCTAAACACAGTTTTGGGATTCCACCTGCTTCCTAATCCAAACTAGTATTAAGTCAAATAGATCAATAAATGCGAAAATCACCTTCCTATCAAACTGAGGTAAGAAAGTTTTCACCAGAGCCAAGGAATTATATGGGAAAATACTTTAAAGTCCCCAGCTTTTAACATCATGACTTACTTAGTCTTGAGTAGTGTTCATATAACATTACTGTTTGAGGGGAGAAAATGCTTTAAAAACCTAGATATACCTATTTGCCATCAACAGAATATGAAATCAAAAGAGTTAACTACAAATTACTAAAAAAGAGAAAAAAAAAAGTAAGCTACCTCTCATCCTGGAGATTGAGAAGAAGAACACTTTAGAAAACTAGACAGAAAACAAGCTAGTGTTAGGCAGAATCTTTTCACTTCTAATGTCCTAAGTGCAAGAAACATCCTTGGACAAACAATAGTAACAATAAGAAGCCAGGGTATCAAGGATGCTGTTCACTATGTTACGTGTACTTTCTCAGTTGAATTGGTAATAATTTCATTTTTAAAATAAAGGTACTTCATCAAGAGAAGAAGAGAGTCGTAGATTACTTGAAAGAAAGTTAAAAACTCAGATCTGTATGTTTGTTTCAGGAATCAAATTCTTCAAACCAACTTATTAAAGTCTTTAAAATTAAAATCCCTCACAACCTCATGGGGTTTGTAGTAATACGGTCTGGGCCCATAATTTATAAAATAATTAATCACAAGCAGGCAAAGCTAAATAAACTAACCAAGGTCTCAAAACTCTCTCAACTCAACTCTAAAAACTTAACAGCACACCCAGCTGGTTCACTCTGGTGGGGCCACACCCAATGGATGACATTTGTCTCTAAATTGTACAATCTTGCTTAATTGTACTGAAAACTATACACTGTCATATTCTTGTTATTTTCTGCATGTATGTGTGTGTAGTATGCCTGTGTACGTGTGTGCTGGCATGTGTGTCTGTGTGTCAATGCCGAGGCTGACACTGGAAGTCTCACTGGATGGCTCTCCAGCTTATTCACTGAGGCAGGGTCTCTTAACAGAACCTAGAGTTTGTCACTAGATTAGCTTGATTAACCAGCTTACTGTGGGAAATCCCCCATCTCTACCTTCTGAATGGTAGAATTACAGGTGGGCCACCATACAACCCAGCATTTGCATGGGTTCTGGAGGACCTTAATGCCAGTCTTCACATTTGCATAGTAAGCACATTCCCCACTAAGCCATCTATGTCCTTTGCCCATAATTAGGATGCTAAAAAGGAAAGAAAGAAAGAAAAAAAGAAAAATATCAACTGAGTATCTAGAAAACAGCACTAAATTAATTTATAATCAATTAAGAATTTCCCATTGTCTTTCACTATAGCTGCTGAACAGGATATTCACTTCTTATGTTGGAATAACTAGTAATTAAAAGCATAGCTCCTAAGCTTAAAGTTTCTCTAGAAATAATGTCTGACATGATAAGCCCTCAGGTATAAACTGGTGGAACATTTCCAAATCCCCACTAATAGGAATTATTACATCCTTAAATTTACCTAGGTAATCTATTTTGAAAGGGATTAATTTTCCTAAATGAAGAATCTGTAATGTGACTTTATAAAAAAGACAAGAAGCAAATTTCTTCAGATCAGTTCAATCAAATGTCCATCATGACAATATCTGCTATAATTAGGAACTGCGAGGATGCAATGTTGGAATTATAGACCACACATATAAGAAGAAAAAAGTTTAAAACAACAATAAGAATGAATGAAAGGCAAATGGAAGTAATTTCAGAAAATCCTTTTTCTGAAGAAAAGGTAAAATGAGAACAAATTGGGTTAAGAAATTTCTATAAAAGTCATGTTATAGCGCTATAATGTGTAATGTAAAAAGTCTTAAACTGTGGCATACGAAGCTAAACAACTGCCTTTGGGTGGGTTCAAGGTTGGGGCTAAGGAGAGGCCGTGTTTGCACCACTTGCCAGTTTTATGGTGCAATCACCTTGACCACAGACTTCCAGCTAGCAGTGTGAGCTACAGGCTGTAGGTCTGGAGAAGATACTCAAAATCAACTCTCAGAAGCCAAGAAGAGACAGTTCCAGCACTGACTGGCCATCAGCCAAACTCAGCCCACAGACTTACTCTGTTTGGCCAGGAAAATGTTGGCCCACATGGTGTTTTAAATATTCAAGGAAACTGAAAACATTAAACATTCAGGATTTTTTTTTTCCTTTAAAAAAAAAAAAAGAAGAGTTGGGGGTGGCGGGAGGGGGGAAGCCCTGGTAGCAGTTAGATCCACAGTCTTGCAGTGCAAAGCAGCAGCTGCCCTTTTGGTGCGTACAACCTTGCTTTTACTTTGCCCGCAATCCTAACCAGGGCAGCTGCATTCCACTCTCTCGTCACTAATACCTGCCTGTCCACTGGTGTGCTGGGAGTCGATTCTCTGACTGAAGAGCAAGCATGGAGAGTCTGTCCACAGAGGCAAACCAGAAAAGCATGGGGAGGGACTTCTCTACACGTTTCTACATTTAGCATTAATGAACTGAACCAGTTCTAAATGCTCTCTGAACCCAACACTAGTTCAGCCTAGGCCACTGAATCCAAAATAGTAAGAGCAGTGGCAGTGTTTACAATCTGTACATGTAGGTACCAAATGTGCCCACCACAGTGCAAATAATTCAAAATGCAAATCTGTGATTAATGGTACTTTTATCTTTATATGTCCATACATTTTTAGTTGGTCTCAAAGAATACAGACCTAGACAACTTTTAACTTCACCTGTCAGAAAGTGATGACGGTGAGCTGTGTGTTGCATGCAGGCTGACACACGCAGGCTGCAAGAGTCTGTGGGTTTTTTTAATGCTATACAATGAAGTCTGTCTCATAGCCCCAGTCAATTTACCATCTTAGCTAAATGAGGCTTGAAGTGCAAGTTAATTTCAAATTTTGTAGCTTTGCCTACCAATATTATTCACAAAAACAAATAGTGAAATAATATACCTTAAGCAAAAGATAGCAGCTTGGGAGAACTGTAGACAGAAACAAAAAAAGAACTGAAAAAATTAATAGCCAGTCTAATTTCTTGTGTGGTTGGAGGGAGGTTGATTAGATGATGCTTTACCTCTGGGATCCTATCCATAAGCAAGGCACCTACAAGAGTCTTATTCAACCATGAGTCAGAGGTACTATGCTGCAAGCTGCAGGATCTCAGGGGACTACAGTATGCCACAAGAACAAATGTCAAGCCAAGGTGTTTATCCTCCATCTCTATCATCCTCCATGCCTGGTGCAATGAACAGAGCTGATTCCAACTACCTGAGAGGGATCACAAACACACAGGATGAGCAGTGACTCATAAGCCTGCCCTGCACACGTCCAAATCTTTCATCCAGCACAGATGATCTGAGGAAGCAGTGAGTGAACTGGCTGATAAGTGAGCTTAACCAAATACTCTCATCCCACAGGTTTGTAGGCTCTGGATATCCTACAAGATGCTAACAGAGAACTTGGGGATTTTCAACAGCCTTAAATGATAACCCTTGTAAATGCCCAGGGTCTGCTATATCGCCCACTTCCTCCAACAGAATAAACATAAGATTAGAGTTAGATTAGCTTATTCTTTCTTGTTCCAAGAGCAAAGGCAAGGTCAAAACAATGACAAAAAAAATTTTTTTAAATAAATGTTAAGTAAGTTAAGGGGAACAGGACAGGGAGCAACGACAAAGCACCAGGTATTTTAAGTCTGGGTCTTAGACACAACTTCAGCTCCCATCACAGAAAAGGACTAAGACCTAGCACTTAACTCAGAGAAAGATTGGATATACTTCAATATTTGACTGAACAGTGATATCAAAGACATGAATTTCCTTTATTTTCCCTCTGTATGAATCTCATTGTTTTAAAATATTTACCCTTATGCTCTTAAATTTATTGTGCTAAGTTGAATAGTTTTAACCATTTTTGGCCAGCTGAACCACTACATTTCAAACACGCAAAAGAAAGAGGCCCTGAGAAATTTCGACATTTTGCTTGGAATGACAATTGTGGACCTCAGATGGCCTGGAGCCCCAAATGTATCGGGTCACAGTTTGAACAAGACAGGAGGTTGAAAAACATACATTTTCTGTTTGAAAGCAACAGTGAACAGAAAGACCACTCCTCCATCAAGTGGCCCATTCTTAAGTGTGGAAAACTGAGAGCGTCCCTTGGCATGAAGGTGGCTTTGGATTAAGAAGGACTGTTAACTATGAGTCTCATGAGAGTGAAGGAATGGAAAGGAAAAAAAAAAATTTTAAAAAAAAAAGTGGAGGAGGTATTAGCGTCATAACGTGGCCAGGAAAGGGTGGATATGTGATCAACACACACCCAGCTCTGTTGCTGTGTCCCCACAAATCAGCTCGTTATGTAATCACCATCACAAACACACGGAGCACAGAATATTCACCTTTGGTGTCAAGTTCAGTGACCCCACAGTCTTACACAGTCCAGTTATCTGTTCTGTTCCCTAAAATCAGTGCTCTCCTTCAGTTAGTTCCACACCAGCTGCAGCGTGCTCTAAGAACAGCCCAATGGGTCAGTCATTCATTAGTAGAAGGAGAAGGGCACTCTCCATCAAATGTTTGAAAATATCTACCTTCAATAATGCAATTAAAACAAAAGAAAAATGAGTATTTACTCAACCCCCGTGAGGCGTTAGTGACTTTTATGCATGAAAGTGACTTTTCAGACTTAACTATGACACAGAACTTAGATATTTATTGTTTTTTCTTTAAAGAAAACCCAACCAGTATGGCAAAATTGCATATAAGGGTATAATAAAAAATAATGATATATTCAGTCCACATTTATTGAAAGTTAAATAGTAAAATGTTATTGCCCCATACTTTCATTCAATCCTTTTTCCTAAAGAAATATGTAATTCTCCTTTACCATTCCAATACAGGTTATTGCTTGGGATGCTGAAGTATGAAGCCTGAATATTAACTTAAGATGAATTCAGCATTCTAACAATATGAATATCATAGTTCTAAGAATATGAAATAAAATAGTATTCTAATAATATAAATATCCCCCCCAAACTCATAAGAAATACAATCAACATGTGGCTGCTTCTCAGAATAGTGCTATCTCAGGGTTTTCCTAAATATTCCTTTACTGAGAATCCAGGCTCATCATACCTTTGCTGTGTTACAATACAGAAAAACACAAATATCTGATGAAAGCTAAAACTTACTTTGGAAAGCAAAGGGCCATATACAAGCAAAATGACCTCTCAGAAGAATTTAAAGCTAGCCTACAAGATGACAACAATATCAAAACCAGAAATCTTACAGAATAAAAAACAAATTACATTTTACAAGATTATTATCTAATATGCAAGATATAGTATTATATATCTAGGAAGAAGTATTCACTTCTTACACAGCCCATCCGAATTGACGACTGCTGCAGAAGCATATCTAGATACCTGCAGAATACGTGAATTAATACTACTTTTTAATATCTTGCAAATTAATCATACTTCTTTGGCAAAGCCACAAACAACATTTCGGGTTAAATAAAAGACTTTTTCTCCCTTTATGAGTCATTCTCACCTATTATTCTGGAAGTCAGGCTTACCACAACATTATCAGAGTATAAAAAAAACAAACAAACAAAACAAAACAAAAAAAAAAACCCACAAATTAAGAACTACCACTCAGCTCAATTTCAAGAAACAAGGCCCACAGAAATAATATTTCATTTAAGTAAACCAAACCTAAGAGAATTAATTATACATTATAATACTCCACTGTGATTCTTAAAACGTAGTGAATCAAAGCTAGAAAGACGTTCAGAGTTATTATAAATCAACTATGAAATACTGTAATATGCAAGACAAGTTTCTGATATTTGATGAAATAACGGAAATAGTCAAGTCTTATTTATTCAGCATCACATCATCAACTGGTCCATATAAATATTTCTATTTTCTGATATCTACTACCCTTTGTCTCAACACAAAGTTGTATGCATACATTTGAAAATGACACCAGAGATTTCATCTACTGTAGACAAATGACTACATTCTAACAGTTACCATACTCACAGGCCCTTAAACACTTTGTTCTACAGTATGTCACGTGTTTAACCTGACCTATTTTAATTAATGGTCACCATAACCTTAAGGGACTTAACAAGGAACAGCGACGGAGTTAAGATTCGGGAGCAGACACCATTCGAGTTTGAAACATTGTTCTGTTTACTTGCTCTGGGATTTTACAGTGAGAGATCTGGGACTCAGACCAACATGAGACAGAACCAAGTGGTTTCCTAAGGACAAGTGGTTATAGAAAGCAAGAACATACAATGGAGGACTCAAAGACTCAAAAGACTCAACATCACAAAATACATCCTGTGTGGGGAGCAGGAGTGTCCCAAAGCAGTGGACCATGGCACCAAATTAAACCTGGACACTGCAAATAAACATAAATTAAGTAATATTTTTTGCTAGCCTATAACTAACCAGACTGGACCCTTAAGTCCACCAAGGACCAGTAAATCCAATACAGACAGAGCCTCAGCAGAACCATCCTTCACTCCAGTATTCTAGTTAGAGACAGATGAAGCTCTCAAGACGACTGAGTATATTTTTTAAGCAGAGAGGACCTAGCCACAGTTTTAAACTACTAATTTTGAGATTCTACTTGGAGCAGGAATTGAAGCCATTTATATGAATGAATAATTGCCCGTGTTACTATCTAAGAATGGGAAGATAGTAGGAGGTGTGGGGACTAACACAGAAAAACCATATCTACAAGTCTGGAAGGCACAATTAGAAAAAGCAGAGCCCAGTGTCTGAGGGCAAAGATTTAGCAACAGGGCAGATGCTTGTTTAGAATCATGATCTCAAAAGTTTGAAGTATAACTCATTTGGATAGCAATTGAAAATCAATGCATGCATGGTAAGGAAACTCAAGAGGCATGTGCCGAAGAGCTTAGTTTACTAGCAAAAGAATTTCCAACCAATGTATATCTCCTTTAAAAATTTTTCTTGAGGCTAGGTGAGATAGCACATGCTTTTAACCCCAGCACTGAAATGGATCTATGTGAATTAGCACTGGTCAGCCAAAAATACACAGTAAGACCACATCTCAAACTAAATGGATGGATGGATGGATGGATGGATAGATAGATAGATACATAGACAGAGCCTAGATAGATAGAAAGATAGATAGATGGATAGAGCTCATTCAAGAAATCTTTCAATTTCTAAAATTTCTGTAATTCCATTATTTATAGCGGTTAGTTACAGTTTAATCTGTGTTCATGATACTATAGGCTATTCAAATAAATTATGACACATCCAGTTGGGTTTTTTTTGTCACAAATAGAGTAAACATATAGTGAATACTGATCAAATGTTCTAAGACAAAATGATGGAAAATTATGCTAATACCAATGAAAATCATGGCCTTATTGTATCGCCAATTCCCATAAAATCATACAGTAGATGATATTTATTGGATGAATACTCTGGTAAAAAACTGAACCACTATTAGGTGAATACAACGAATAACTTTTGTGAAAGACCCACTGATGGATGCTGACTTGCCTGGGAAAACAGTAAATGTGTGATAAGAAAAAAAGATACTTGCATGTATCCAAATATATGTCTATAAGGCATTTAATAAAAGGAGTAACAGCGACCTTTCCCTAGAGACACTCACCAGCCATAACCACACCAAGAAAATGAGGTTACATCCAACAATAAGACATGTGAAATACATGCCACTGACAAGATGCTCTAAGAAGGGCATGTCATTTCTGGGGTGCTGTAGCCAAAACTTTCCACCCTGAATCTAGTCAGAGAATGCAAACTGCACACAGAGGAGCACCCCTTGGAAACAACTGATCAGTACTCTCTCCAGAGACTGACATCATTTAAGACAAACAGGAAACATCACAAATATCACGTGCTGGAGAACTCTTAAGACATAACAAAACTAAACCACAATGACTATATCATGTTAAGACTAATTTTGAAATTCTGACAACTGGTCCAATGGTCATGCAAAATGCTAACATTTAAGGGAGAGGGCGTAAAGAACTCTCTGAAATAGTACTACAAATTTTCTGGAAGTTTAAAACTCTTTACAGACACATTATAATATATACAAATAGAGTGTTTAAGCAGGAACGTATACAACACAGTCTTACCAGAACAGTTGATTGGGCTGAGAATGTCTTCCTGAACCAGAAGAAACCCATATAAAGTACAAAACGTAGACATTAAACAAAGCCCTGAAATGGTTTTAAGTACTAGACTCACACGATACACCTGATCTTCTAAAGGCAGAAAGATCCACTGTTACTAAACTGCAGAGAAGAAAAGAATAGAATGAGGGTAGATTTTACCATATAAAGTATTAAAGCTTACAAAGTTCCACCTCTTCACATTAAGTACAGAATTCTGGTTTGGCTTAAACAGTGATGGAAACTGTATCCACAGCCCTGTGAGTGCTGGGGAAGTACTCTACTACTGAGCTATACCCCTGGGGTTAAGAAGATTCTGAGAACAGACAGGTAAAGGGGAGTGTCTAAATTCAATGAGGTGGCTTAAAATGACATAATTTTCCAATTTCAGTGAAAATGATAAAGCCATAGAGAAGTAATACCTTTCCTCAAGAGGTGTGAGATTAGAATAAAAATAACACTGGAGAAAACTTAAATTACATTTATGCCTTTTGGCATATATCAATATGAATTGCAACTAGGAATACTATGAATTTAAGGGTGGGCCAGGAGTGATGGCACTCACTTTTATTCCCAGTCTAGTCTACATAATGAGACCTTGACACATAAAACAAGAGAGCCAGGTGTGGTGGCCCACACCTTTAATCCCAGCACTTAGGAGGCAGAAGCAGGCAGATATCTGAGTTCAAGACCAGCCTGGTCTACATAGTGGGTTCCAGGACAGTCCTGGAAAGACCTTGCCTCAAAACACCAAAATGCAAAAAAGAAAGAAAGAAGGAAAGAAAGGAAGGAGGGAGAGAGGGAAGGAAGAAAGGGAGGGAGGGAAGGAGGGAGGGAGGGAGGGAAGGGAAGAAGGAAGAAAGGTGGAAGTTTAAGAAAGTTAAAAATCAGAATATTTAAAAGCAAACTAGAAAAACATCCACAACAAAAGACATAAAAACCTAACATCCTTAACATAAGTATATCCAACAGATAATAAACAGTAACAAATTTCATAAATGCAAGCACTCCCATAGAAAGGTAGGCACAGAACATCAAGAGGTTCCATTAATGCAAAAAAAAATTAAATAGACAAAAACTATTGAAAAAACCTACAATGTACTATAATTTAAAAAACACCAGGTGTGGGTATAGCCCAATGATAGAACACTCTTCTTGCTTGGTTGAAAACCTGGATTTGATCCCCAGAAATGGGGAGAAAAAGAAAAAAGAAGCTAATATAAACTCAAGTTAGCAGAAGTCATTCTTAATACAACATGGTAAAGATTAAATGACTCTGCTCAATGCTGGCAAAAGTTGCCTAGACAGATATCCCCATGTTCCGCAGGTGAAAGAATTAGCAATCTTCTTGACAGCCATTTGTCAAAAACCATCAACATGCTCCATAAATAAATATGCTTTGGTTTGAAACAGCCAGTGGTTGTGTTCAAGGGTAGCCAATGGTCTCCTGGAGCTATCCAGCTATCCTCCCTTGAGCCCCTCCCATGCCCTACTTCTCAAGGTGATAGCTTCTTTAACTTTCAATACTTAACAACAAATCAAGGCCAGGATACTACAGCCATGTTCAAACTCATGTACACATAGCTTAATAAATAAAAAGAATGGGTTGGAGAGACAGCTCAGCAGTTAAGAGCACTGGCTGCTCTTCCAGAGGACCTGGGTTCAATTCCCAGCACCCACATGGCAGCTCACAACTGTCTGTGACTCTAGTTCCGGAGAGCCGACACCTTTACACAGACATACAGACAGGCAAAACACCAATACACATCAAAGTAAATAAATTAAAAATGAATAAATAAATAAAAAGGATATTAAACTTCTGAATATTCACTAATTAGTGATATTAAAATTGCATCCTCTTAAAATTCTGTACACTGAATTTAGAAGTAAATACAAAGGCCATTTGACAAGATATAGTGGTGTCTCAATGGAAAAACTCACCTGACCGAGCCGAGCTGGCCATTTTTTCCAGGGAATACAATTCTTACTTGAATAAACAATGAACAAAATATGATTATTCAGATTTGGGTATCTAGCAGACGTTTTTCTCAAATATAAATGACGTGAGCCTGTCATCTCAAAGAAAACAACTAATAGCATGTGCTGCCAATGATAAAATATGAGCTTTCAAGGGAAAATTCAAATATTAGAAAGCTCATATCCATCACCAGAACTTGACAGCTTCAAATCTTACAGACTTCTAATGAGATCACTGACGAGTTAGCAAATATGATTTTTTTTTTTTTATGTATACCAAAGAATGAAAGGTGACAACATTTGGAAGGTATGTATGGCTCAAAACCAATCTCGCTCGGGTAAAAGACCCACTGAAGTTCAAAACACGCCACTGGGTTACAACGCAAGAAGGTTACAAATCTCTGATGGAGTTTCATGTCCCACATAACAGTCAGCCTTCAAGAAACTATCGTTTGTTAGATTTTGTATAATAAAAACGTCAACAGTTTTTGTTTTTGTTTTTTAATCCACAGTCATCTAAGAAACCTAGTTAAGTTACAGTTCTCTTTTGCAACTACATATGAGGTCAGAATTTCTTGCTACCTTTTTCTTTCTTTTTTTTGCGGTGGTATATACATGTCTGTGGGTGCACTTGCCCATGCATGGACATGTGGTGGACAGATATTCACATCACGAATCTTCCCCTATGGCAGTGGTTCTCAACCTGTAGGGTCAAGACCTCTTTGGGGGTTGAACAATCTTTTCACAATGTTCACCTAAGATAATCTGCATATCAGATATTTATATTATGATTTATAACGGTAAGCAAAATTACCATTATGAAATATCAACAAGAATAATTTTACGGTTGGGGGTCACCACAACATGCAGAACTGTATTAAAGGGTCACAGTACTAGGAAGGTTGGGAACCACTGCTCTATGGCTCTCTGTATTTTGGGGGACAAGATCTCTCCATGATCCCTTCAGTTCTGGGGCTTCCATTGGGGTTTCCCCAAAACATCATAGTCAGGACTGTTACAGAAATATCCCATGAACTTGGTACCAACTTCTGTGTTAGTTTGCTTTCTATTGCTGTGAAAAAACACTACCACCAAAAACCAAAAAGGCAACTTAGGGAAGAAAGGGTTTATTTCAGCTTATAGTAGCAGACGATCATGAAAGGCAGTCAGGGCAGGAACCTGGAGGCAGGAACTAAAGCAGAGACCATCGAGGAACAATGCTTACTGGCTTGCTCTCCATGGCTTGCTCGGTCTCCTTTCTTACATAACTCAGGATCACATGCCCAGGGGTGGCACCACCCACAGTGGCTGGTTCCGCTCACATCAATCACTAATCAAGAAAATGCCCAGAAGAATGCCTACAGGCAATCTGATGGAGGCGTTTTCTCAACTGAGCTGCTCCGGATGCTGGGGGTCCGAACACTTGCATAGCTAGCACTGTACTCAGTGAGCCATCTCCCCAGTCCTCTTGCTACCCTAAAATCAGCAACATATGACAAGCAGTTAAATGCAGAAGAGATACAGTTTCTGCATTAAGGCAGACATTAAAGATATTTGCAAAAGGATACACCATGTCATTTTTGTCTCTATCCTTTTTTTAGAATTATGGCTATTATACATAAAATATTCTAACAAGTAATAAGCTTACTTTTAGTAGTAGTATATGGACATAATGATAGCAAAGTATCAAAAAAAGCTCCAAAACTGCCCAGCAATATAAAAGTATTTAATATAATACATATATTATATAATATACATACAATATATGTGCACACCTCATTCCTTTTCTCTTGGGTGATCAGCCACCACCCATTTCACTGTTCATGGACAGAACTCCAAAAAGTTAATGACAATAATTAAATTCCAATTTGTCAACTGTGTTCTTAGACAGCAACTATGATAAAATCGTCCAGCTATAAAGGGGTAACTATTACCCTTAAGAATTGACCATATTGGAAGGAGGGCCTTTCTATTTAGAAACTAAGAAAATTAGTCCACCAAATATCAGATCATAAAAGATACGCTTCAATTTGTAATGATACCTACTATTCAATAACTTGTCATTGAAATACCTCTCTGGTGATACCTGGTCAAAGGTTATACATTACAATAGGAAGCTCTCCATTAGGGGTAACTATGCTCAATACCACAATATGGTTTTCAATTTTTTTAAAAATGTATAAAATGTTCTGAATTATTTAGCATACTATGATAAACTAGCTGTCTCGAACAGGTTCTTCATGTAACATTTGGGTCTCAGTTTTCACATCTTTGAAAAGAGGAATCTATGTTATATAATCTCTAAGAGACCTCTCCTAGCAGGTTAGAAAATCCTAAAATCTCACTGGAAAGTGAAGAGAGAAGTATGAAACCCACGGAGAATTTGCATGGCACATAACGAGTAACCTTCAGATCTGGATGTCCAAATGGCCAGACTCAAGAATGCAATCCCTAGGGTACCAACGATATACTAAGAATCTTTTCATTGTACAGTCAACAGCACAAGGCCCTCTTTGGGCCTGGGCTCTCTTCTTTTGTCACCAGTGGCAAACCCGAAAGGGTCCTATGTTTACTCTAGATATACCATCTCTAGGTGTCCATACCAAAAACCTCCAATACACATTTTCACTTTGCAAAGATCCCATTACCCACCATCTACCGCTAGTATCTGTGGGTTAACCACCACTGGACATTTATGAAGCACCTACTATGTGTACTTCCCCCCCCAATACGTATCAAGTTTTCAATAAACATCTGTTGATTTGAATTCCATTGCAAGGCCTGGAAAGGTCCCAAGGCCCTGAAGTGTTCTGTGTGGTAAGCAGATATGGAAGGGAGAGTTTTCTCATGATCTTCTACCTAACCTGTCACTGTTCCTCCCATTTGTGTGTAACACGTGGCTCCTATGCGCTGCCAGGGTGGCCGAAACTGGGCTGAAGGAGAAAGGCTGTGAGAGGGGAGATGGTTTCTTACCTGGGGAACCTCTGCTTCAGCTTCCTCAGGCTCTGCCTGGTGGGCGGTACAGACACTAGGCACTGGGCTATCTCCTCGTACTGGGCTTTGGTTAGTATCATACTGGGCCTGGGACCCGGAGGTGGCAGGGACAAGGAACAAAATCACGCTTAGGCTCGTGCAGCCTTGGAGCAAGGAAGTGAAGGAAGGGCAGAGCGTGGCACAACGCTATCTTCCTCCTCCTTAGCTCGCCCCTTTGCCCCCCAAACACACCCCCTAGCTGCACCGCGGGGCGGAGACACGCTGCGGCGTCCCAGGCTTCCCCTCCGCGGTGGAGGCGGGCTTTTTGAGCCAACCCAGCGTACTGAGCAGCCGCAGTAAGCCGGGCTGAAGGCAACTCGCCGCCATCTTAGGTAAGGGCAAACAACCAGGAAGTGGCAGCTGCGGACCGAATATGTCTTTGGGGCAGGTACTCCCGGCATCACCTCCCTGAGATCCAAACAGAGATGCCCATTGAAGCCACACTGCCTGTTGAGAGAAGCCGCGGAGGCCTGTCGCACAGATCACAGGACGGGTCTCACAGGGGGTGCTCCCTCCTTGAGCTGGAGCTCCGGAAGTCCTCTTCTGCGGCGCGGGTTTTGAATTTGTTCCCAGACGCCCGATTCTCGCTGCCCTGAGCAGATAGGTGGCCTGCAAAGAAAGGAGGTCTGGTCTGCTCTCCTTTGGTAAGCAGAAGCTCCGCAGTGGAAAGGATCTCTGCAAGCGTGCTGTTTGGCTTATGTTGGAAAAGTTCTCAGCCCTTCTCATGGAAAGCAATGCTGTTTTTGTTGAGGACTTAAATCCTGCATCTTGAAACAGCTGGCAGTAGAACATCAGTTTTACCCCCTTACACTTCAAGGAGTGTATTTTCTGCCCCCAGAATAGTGGGCGCCCAATAAATGTGTAGAGAAGTGAGCCGCTGAGTTAATATTTTATTTTCAGTATGTGCTGTGAGTGGACCACATCTCTCTTAAATCAATATATTAGAGCAACAACCCCTCTTATTCCTCTTAAAACTTTTGCTTCCAAGAGGGACATAGGTTGTGTGTGTTCTTTTCAAATTTAAATATTCTGAGCATATGAAAAAAAAAAAGTGTTGAGGTCTTAGAAACCTTCTAGATGCTTTACCGTAGCTTTCATTTGGTGTAAAGCATAAATTGGAAGATTAGCTTAGATTAGATAATCTTTGCTAATTTGATCATTTCTTTGATAATTTCTTAATCCATCAAAGCCTCAGTTGCTTTACCTATAAAAATTTTAATTCATGAGGATGGTTTTAAGATTAAATAAGGTAATATATAGCCACATTATGGAATCATCCTAAATACTAGTCAACGGATGAGAGCATAAAGAAAATGTGGTTTATAAACACAATTATAAAGATTAAAAGGATGTCATCTTCTGGAAAAAAAAAAAACAATCAAATTTGTGTTTCCTTTTATCATAGATCACAAATACACGCACATGCATGCGCCTGTGGGGTGTATGTGTGTGTGCACACGCTATGCATAAAAGCAGAGAAAGACTAAGAGAGTAATGAAGCTGGAGTAGTCTGCGAACATGATATACATGAAAGCATTTATATTTGTGAAATCTAGCACTATGTAAATGACCATATGTCAATAAAAGCAGTAAGATAGTACAAGTACAAATTTACTTAGCATAGCACCCAGCAGACAGTCTATGTAAAATAAGTAAGGAATAAGTTAGTTAGGTAAACTATATAGGATGTTTACTAGATAGTGCTTTGTGGGTTCCTCTTGTAAAAACTCATTTAATCTCCATAACTTCCCCTGGTACAGGTTCTATCCCCACTATTGCCCCCTCTTTCCTTTGTACAGAGGGAACAAAGGCATGAAAGGTTAAGGAACTTCCCAGAGGTCATGAGAACACGTAAATAGCAGGAGAAGGATTCAAGTGAAAATTAGTGTGTGGTGTTGCCAACTCTCAACAATGCTTAATCACTTCATCCGATAGTCACTCCCCTAAACCCAAAGGTGAAGGATTTTTAAAAGTAAATACTCTAAATATATTTTTTAAAATCATATACCAGGGATTCTTTTCTGCCCCCTCTGTTTTACTACTTTATTTTTTCAACAGTTTCAAAAGTCCAGTTCCAACATGGATCCCACGTTGAGCAAGCATTGCCAGTTTCTAGATCTATACATCAGAATGTTTCCTTTCCATATGCTTTACATCTAGCTCTGGTTGTGTGACATTAGTACATAACTGTTATTTATGGCAGCGTAGCCTGGAGTTGCCACCTGCCTGGTTTGTTGCTGACCCTGCCGTGACTTTTACATGAAAGCTGACTGACGATAAGCAGACACCGCTTGGTTCCCCATTCCTTTCCCCTTCACAGCTTCGCTCCTTCCAATTCACAGCCATTGGATTTTTATAGAAAACATCAGTTCAAGGATGTTTGCACTAGTTATTTTTATAGCAACTCCTCTCCCTGGCTCTTATCCTGCACTCACCCTCGCAACCCTTTAAGGAAAATGCCAGGTTTGTTTTTCTGTTTTTATTTTTAACATGCTTGACAGTTTACTATTTTTGACCCAAATCCAGTAGATTGTTTAGAGTTAGTGCTGGGAGAAAAGTAAAGTTACGTTGCTCTTTTCATTGGCAGTGACAGTAGTGTTGTTTATTAAGCACAAAATAGAAGCTGGTCAGAACTGTGCTGTTGTTACTTAATTGGTTTCTTTTTCCTCCCAACAGGAAAATGCCTGTAATTGGCTGAGTATGCATGAGAGGCCTCCTTTCTTACTGTTTCTGCCCATCTTGCTCTCATCTCTCCTCACACCTTTGTGTCCCTCATCTGCTGTTGTTTCTTCTAGGGCTTTCTATGCATGCCCCTGTTTCTCAGTCAGCCAGAAATACCATTTCCTCACTAAGTGTTATAGAGTGTTGTGAAATAAAAGCACAAAATTAAAAACTGAAACAACCAAGAAACCAACCTGGCCAGCTGCCTATTTGAAATTGGCCATAAAATGTCTGATCTTGAACAACTGACAGGCTCTCTCGTCCTGAATATTCTGAGTATAAGCACAAGCAAGGGAATGTTTGGGTTTCATCTAAAAGGAAAAAAAGAACCTTAAATATATATTTATATGGAACATGCAGGAAAGCATACTAAGGGGGGAAATGTAAGTAGAGCCTAGTACAGCATCCTGGAAGAACTCACAGTTCTACAAAGTGAAGGAAGTTGAGCAGATTTCCTTGAGCCAATTCCTGCATGACATAAATATTGAATATTTTTTAAAAGGGCTGGAGTGTGGAAGGGAGGCATGTGGTCCTTTCAAGAATGGTACTAATACAAAAGGCTAAAAATAAGAATGAGCCACGTTACGTGCCTGGGGAAATTATTCATACTGAAGCAAAGAGTTCTAAGCAGAATGAAGATTGCCCGACCTTGGAAAGAATCAACCACATTTTCAAACAGTTTACCAAATCTAATGCAAGATTTTAAAATCATGGGCATACTACTTTTATTGTATTGAAAACTCTGATTCTATTCATGGGTTCTTTGTCAACAATGACAATTTTAGAAAAAAATAATTGAGGTCTACTAATTGAACATGGAGAAAGAAGGATGCTTATGTTTTTTGAGAATCTATTATAGACAAGCATTATCCCATTAATACCTTATGTTACTTAATCTTCACAGTTTCTCTGTCCAGTAAAGGTGCTGGTTTATATATTAAAAACTGAAGGTAACAAATAATAGGGGTGGGGATTGGAAAGATGGCTCATCAATTAAGACCACTTGCTGCTCTTGCAGAGGACCCCAGTTTGGTTCCCAGCACTTGCATGGTATCTCACAACCATCCATAACTCCAGTTCCAGGGAATCCAATGCCCTCTTCTGACCTCCATGGCCACTAAGCACACATACGGTTCCTATGTGTGCATACTGGCAAAGCACTAGTACACATAAAATAAAATTTAAAAAATGTTTAAGAAAGTTAACCTGGAATATATAGCTACTAAATTGTAAAACCATGACTTGAACCCAAGTTAATCTGACTGTGAGATACCACCCTACATAATCCATCTTTTGAACCAGTTTGTCTTTGGTTAAGTCAATGCCAAGTCTTTTTATCCTAATCTCAAAGCAATAAAAGCTCCTGATAATCAATGAAGATTAAACAACTTTGCTTGGAGATCTGCAACAACTACTTAATAACTGGAGAAAAAATTGAAAGGAAACAACAAAAAGACAAGCCAACTGTAGAAGGACAAGAAGAACAAAACTAAATGCTGGTCTACATTTGGAAGTCAGTGTGGAAGATCTGTAAAATCAATGGTCTGATTCCAGAGGAAGGGCACCTGTCCATGGGGCTTTCACCAAGATCCACTACAAGTAGAGGCTGCCTTATCAACATGTACTGAATTCAGTGTGGCACCTTTTTGGTCTTTGTTATTCACAAATACAAAAGCACTTACCAAAGGTAAGAATTATAGGTGGCTTCTATTTACTTCATCTATCATTGTACAACATTCCAAAAGAGTGTTTCACAAATTATCAATGCTAAACTACCTATTCTCTTTCCATTTGTTGTGGACAATTTGTTAAAATAAGATCAAAAGTGCATTACTGAAAATGAAATGTAAAGAGGTTGAGTCAAGCCAAGAATTGTTAATATGGATTCAATAGAACAGCATAGCTCTTTGCAATCTTTGATGCATACTGTATCAGGATATGCAACAAAAGGTTTGACAACCATTGCTCACTTATAGACCACGTTTTAAGCACCACTGTATCTGATCAAGTCAATATTGAAGACTACAGTTGAAAACTAAGTCCAAACAGAGTGTTAATTCCAAAACCTAGGATATCACCCTTTCCATGAACTCTTAGGTAGGAATCTAACTTGTTCCTTTTAGACTTCTGTGCATCAACCATCATTATTATAGCCATTGTTCTACTGTATTTAGTTCTTGTCTGATGGTGCACAGTGAGAAAAGTCAACAGTACAAAATCTTTACAAGTAATTAATTTGTATCTGTTTGGCTAGTGACATAGTTCAGTAATATAGCACTTGCTTAGCATGCCCAAGACCACACAAATAAATAATTTGTACCTTATGAAATTAATACCATGTGTTTTATGGCACAAAGTCTCAGTTCTTCTCTAGATAATGAACCCACCAGCCAAAGCTATATACATTTTCTGTTCCAAATCATATTCGGAATGCATGGGTGGATGACAAAGGCTATCAGTTGGTATTTACACATTTACCATCACCATATTTGAGGAGGATAAAGAACAAAAGTGGTACTTTTGCAGGGATGATTCCTCTTGGGTGTTTGCACTGTAACAGAGGGAGGTACACAAACTGGTGAGTTGGGAGAAGATTGAAACCTCTTAAACTTTGTCCCTCCAGCTCATCAGGGACTTGCAGATAATTCACAGGCAATTTGTGTCCCCTTTTCCTGCAGGACCAAACCTCAGATGTAATTTCTGCAGTTGTCAATCATTCTTCTTGTCCCCTAGACCGTTTTGCAAGAATACATCATATTCTGAGGAATCTCTCCCGTTTATAAATTCAGAAACTGAAAGGAGCAGGGCTGGTAGAGGGCTTCTATTCAGGTGGAAGGAAGAAGAGTGAGAGGCAGGGAATCGAGACTTCCCCTAATATTAACTCCTTTCAGTGTAAGCTGGAAATGGAAGTGTATGTCAGATTAGTGCTAAGACTTCTTATTTAAAACATTACCCTCTCTTGCCATCCCACTAGGTTAGATTTCAAAAGAGAAGGTAAGATGCCAGTCAAGATTCATAACCCATTCTTTCTCTTGTGATTGAAAGGTAAGAAAAGGAATTCCTTCCTAGGTAAGAATAGCAGTTATAATAACAACAGGCTCTGTTCTTTTAAGAAAATGAAAAGCACATTATATCATTACCTAATGTATTTCTATCACAGAATCTGTAACTTGCATAATTATTCTTATTTGACATATGGGGAAATTAAGGCACAAAATGGCCTTCAAATTTAACCAGTTTCTTTAGATTTAATTTTAAAATATAAGCCTACATAGGACTCTTTAAAAAATACTCAACCTGTTTCCTATGATCAGCAAAAAAAGTATGTATTTTATTTAGCCAAAAACTTAATCTCAGTTATTCTGAATCATCTCTAGTTTCAAGACTTGAAAATTTGCCAGTGGCATCACTAGTGCCATTTCTTCTGCTTGTTTTTTATTCTTTTTCTTTACTAGATAAAATCAGACTGTATACATAATTCGAGTACAATTCCAACTAATTTATATTATACTGCAAGCAAGATATCCTTATGAATGCTCAGTAATAGACCTTTGCCTCATATAAGGAGCAGAGTAGTAGACTTCTGGGAGTAGAAGACAGATTCTCTCAAGCCAGTCCTTGAATGAGGACTTCAGTGTGGCTGCAAGAGGCTAACGCATTCTTTTGCTTCATCAACCAGCTGTTATTCCATGAGGGAATATTGTCTTAGATGTCGTGACCAAGTCAGAGGTTTTAGTAACTCATGGAGAACTTTACTGAACACTCCATTCACAAAGCTAATTGACATGGTATCACTAAGTCTCCTACCTTGAATGCATTCTGACAGACAGCATGTTGACAGAGCCAGCATGTATTTTTTCCCCCTTAGCATGATGAGGACATTCATTCATCATAATTATTGGTACAGGGAGCAAATGTTTCACATTGCTGAGAACACAGTCACTCTGGATACCAATCCTCAATGCCAGAGAGCTTGGGTATCCATTTTCCTTTCAAGCAGGCTTAAAGGCTTAAGTTAGTTTGGGGATGAGAAGGGACTTAAGGAAATGGTGTGAGCAGGTCGTAACAGAAGTGAGATCTTCAAGAACACTTAAGCTTTCTGCATACTGACATCAACACAAATATACACAAAGCTAGTTTCACAAAGTAACATTTGCAACTATTTGCACAGACAAGACTAAAAAATACAAACGCCAACTATGTCAAATCCCATAAAGGAAATGCAAAGTCATAAAAATTCTTTCCTCATTCACTGATTCATTCATTTATTCATTCATTCATCACTTACTGAGAGATACCATGTTCCAGGAATTGTTCTATTGGCAATGCACAGGACTGACCATGTCTTTGTGTCAAAATATACATCCTATAACAAATGAGATTTAGTTTCTCAAAAGATTACTTCATGTTTCTATTTAACACAAGCTGGAGAGAGGTAAGGTGACAAAAGGAATCCGTTAGCCCTAAATGAATGCTGTACTAAGGAGAGAAAAGTGCTAACCAGGGATTTATTGGATAAACTAAGTAGAAATGTAAATGGTTGATTTATTAAATCTTGAAAAATGAATAAGTAAAAACTCTTCCTATCATTAGGAACTATACACTAAAGTATCTATAGGGAAAGATCCATGATGTAGGGGCACTACCCTAATTGATCTAGAAAAATGTATCAAAATAAGGGCATGACAGAGCTGATGACACCCCAAGTTAGCAAAATGTCAGCAGTAGGTGAATCTAAAGGATATATAGCCATTTTGCACTTTTTGTTTTGTACTATTTTTTATTTTGCAATAGCTTGTTAATTTTGAGACTGTTTCCAAGTTAAGTTAAAACCTTCTCATGCTTTGTAAAATGAAGGAGAACATAAAGTCCTTAAATCCCATCACATGCTCCCCTCATTCCTGTTTGATTTGAAGACATTGGTTGACATGCCACATTTCTCAAGACCTTGGAGATGGGTTTGTATTGCCTGATTGATACTCTCAGTTTAACTGAGGCAATCTGTTCAAATGCTCTTCATCTACCTCCCTCAGCCATGGTCCATATGTACTTTTTAATTTTGCCCAAGTAGTTATTTGTTATATATAGTTTTTATATCTATAGGAATGATTAGTGTAGAAATATGCTGACCTCTATGCAATTGTCATTCAGACTCTCTGGACTAATAAACACCCTAAAGATTTCAGATACATGATAAAAAAATGGAAAATCCCAGTACATCATCACTTTAAATACATCCCTGTATGTATACCTCCCTTCTTGTCTACCTGGCCTGTTGCTTCCCTATTTTTCTTTCTGTCTGGCTCCTATATTTCCCTAAGGGTCAAACAGATCTCCCTGGTGTGCCTCCCCTGCTCAGTTTCCTCATGGATATATACCCCCAATAAATTACATCTCTTTCATGTCAAATACTGTCTTGGCATCTGCTCCTTAGAGGACCTAGACTAACATGGCTTCCTGTCTTCATTGACACACATATAGGTTACACAATCACTTTTCTAGATATGGATGGTTCCTAAGCTGTCATCAGCAATCCATAGTTTCTCCAGTAAAGGCATTCTAATATTTATGAGACTAAGCTTTGAAGTCAAGTTGAAGAATGGATTAGGTAATAGTTAATGAAATCAAATTTCTACCATGGTGATATACATATTACACAGGAATAAAAACAGACTTGTTTGTTTCTCTGGATTCTTCTTTTGTAAGTACCATGATAGCTTTCTGTATTTCTAAAGACAGACAGCAAAGTAAATGCTAACTTACTTGGTTGTGTCAAATTCCTATTTGCTTCCCCAACAAGACTCTAATTTATACCCAGATGACCTGAATTCAAGTTCAGCTATGTCTGAAATCCTCCAAGCTTACATTTACCAGTACTCTCTCAGATTTCCACAAATGATTAATTCATTTTGGTTTTCTTTTGGGTAGTAACTCTTTTTTCATTCTTCTTGTGTGCCCAATGTATAAAAATACAAAAATAAATCTTGTCCAAGCTTAGAGTCCAAAGCCATGTATCCACTTAGGATGTGGGTATCTCAAACATAGCTTTTTTTTTTCAAAACTGAGATCATTCCAAAGACTGTTTAAATTTTCTTTCATTCTTTGAGATGGCACTGCTACCCATCCCTGCCTCCGTAGCCATTTCTATATCTTATCTTTCACTCCAGGAACTATGCTACTGCCACTGTTGAGACTTTTTTTTTTTTTCTCCTATCAGTCACTTCAAACTATTCCTGCTATTCTGTCTCTACTAAAGTCCTACACATCAAATGAAACTAAGGTGAGTTTTCTAAAAATAAAAATAAAAACAAATCTTTTTGAGATGTCCCTGTTGGTTCTTCAGGCTTCATTTAGTTCTGTATATTCTGATAAACACTTCATGTATTCAAGTATTTTGGTGACAGATCTCATTCATTATTTTCCTGCTAAGTACAAGATAGAGTCCTTTGAGGCTCAAAATAGAAGGCTCATCATGTCAGCTAAGAAAAATTTGAGAGCCTAAACCTGTCTAGTTGTATACAACTGATAAGTGACAGGGAAAGGCCAAGTCTTTTTTACTCCAAATGGTCCTTTGGAAAAAAAAAAAAAGATGTAATATGCGTACTATAAATGGTACCCATTTGTTGTTGGTTTGTTGTTGTGGGTTTTATTTCCTTTTTTTTGTTTTTTTTTTTTTGTTTTGGTGGTGGTGGTGGTGGTGGTGGTTGTTACAGGAGGTTCTCACCATGTAATGCTGGCTCCTGGCACTCTATGTGTAGACCAGGTTGGCCTGAGAATTCACACAGACCTTTGACTTCTGTCAACCCATGCTGAATACTGGGTTTAAAGGTGTGCCCTGCTAGACCCAGCCTGTTATCAATTTTTTTTTAAACTTTGCAGTTGAAATTTATTTTGATATATGCCAGAAGGTATAAATAAAATTTAACTTTTTCTCTGGCTTTATTTTCTATTATTCTATCCTTCCTGGGTGCTGGGATTAAAAGCCTGTACTACCACACTCAACAAATGCACAGTTTCATAAGTTTTCATGAGTATACACGCATAATCATGACATAGTTCTTTCAATTTAAAAAATTACTGCTTTGGTGGCACAAACCTTTAATCCCAACGCTAGGGAGAAAGACAGAGGAAAGTAGATCTGTGTAAGTTTGTGGCTATCCAGTTCTACATATTAAAATCCTGGGCAGACAGAATTGCATAATAGAGAGACCTTGTCTCAAACAACAAACAAAAAAAAAGCACAGTTTATCGATAGTGAAAGCATAATTTTTAACTCACAATTCTTGAAGACCATGGTTTAATTTTAGTTCACCAAATTAATCTTGTTGTTGTCTTCCTGATTGACAGGAACCTGTGTATTCCTCTGTTAAGATCTTCACCCTCTAACCGAATTGTTTTTTGGAGACTGAGTAGTAGATCTTTACAGTCTTTCATTTTCTTGCCTGGTCCCCACCCCAAAACCTCTCATCAGTTAATCTTTTTCTATCTCCTACTGCTTGTCACTTGATTTGAATTTTTATTCATTTACCACTCCTATTGCTGTCTAGTGGCTACATTTATCTGGTGCCTTACCAGACACACAGTTTTCAAGTGATGTCTATTGAATAAACACATGGGGTGCCAACGGCACAGGTTAATGCTTTGTAGGTCACACGTGAAATTTAGATTTTATGCCAAGGCAGCAAAGGTCTGTTAGAGGTTTTCACAAAAGAATGCCACAGTTAGATCTGTGTTTTAGAAAGGTAACTAATAGCAGTGTAAAGTCTGTAAAAGAATGGTTTGAAAAAGGAAGGGTTAGTGGGAATCGAGTCAGACAATCATTGCAGAGCTGTAGGACAAAGAACATTAGGGTATTGATTAAAGGAATGAAATTGGGAAGAAAACCAGAAGTTCAGAATAAATGTCTAAGAAATATTCACCCATGGGAAAATCAAGGAGAAGGAAGAATCAAACATATTCCATGTTTTTTGGTGGAGAAAAAAAATAAATAAATGCACCACAAACTGAGAAGACTTATACAGGTAAGCAAAAGCATCAGATAAATTATTGTTAAGGGAAATAAGTATTCTTTAAGTAGATCGGAGGTAAAATAGAACCATTACCCAATAGCTCTGGCCTATAGAAATGGCAAGCATACCAGGCATTTTTATTGGGCACTCTGTATATACTTTGACCTTTGTTAATGTCCAGGGATTCTTACCTATTTTTCTACCACATCTGCATATTGGCTTCAGGAAATGAAGGCACCAATGAAAGTTCAAAGGACAGGAAAAGAATGAACTTACAGGTATTTGTCTATGATTCCCTCCCTTTCAGGTTAAGGTAGACTAGCTAGCTGGGTAGGGCTTAGTTCTTAACCAGTGATCTCCTCTCCACCACCACCCCCCGGAGCTACTCTCTAGATTCCCAGAATAAATTTCTCCCTTTATCATATCAGGCCTTTGGGCAGTAAGGCCTGGATGCTAACTATTCAACTTAGAAGTTATAAATTTCAGTTAATCTCAGTAGAGAGTGGCATCTGTCTCCTGTTGGGACTCTGGCCAGCAATCTATACTTCTCAGTGATCATTACTTTTAAAAAAAGGCATTAGTCCTTCGTCATTCTCATTGAAGTTTACTGACTAGGGTATGTATAATCTCTTATTTGCAGATATTACAAGACCTTAAGACGATATCTAAAATCCCTGAAGATGAAAAATCACTCAAAGGAAATCAGGTAGATTAATAAGAATCTGTGGAGAATACACGTGCACATGCGCACACGCACGTGTGTGCACACACACACACACACTTAAATTATATACTGAAGACATTTTGGAAATTTTATTTGAGCATGGGAGATATAGTCAGGGAAAGGAAAGGTTTTGAGAGGAGTCGACAGTTTCATGTGTCTCAGGACAGTCTATCAGAGCACAGGTAGAAGTCGAGCCTCAGCACTGTCATTGAGGATGTCATGGTGATTTCTGCCTAGAGCTTTTCTGTAATGACAGCAGTGGAGCCAGAGGCATGACTGCAGTGTGTTTCAAGAGTTCAATGGAGCTGGTGTGATGGTGTACACCTATAATCCCAGCAGTCAGGAAGTAGAGCAGGAGAATGTTAAGTTCCAGTCCAGCCTGGTCCTAAAGAAAGTTCTAGGCTAACCTGAGCTATAAAGCAAGACCTTATCCCCAAACAAGGAAACAAATACAAAAGTTAAAAGGTAGAAGAAGCAAGATGGGCCCAACCCCAGTTTGAAGAGTAGAAGGGCTTTTAAAATGAAGTAAGAGGAAGTGAGAATCAGAGCCAAGACCCAAGAGAAATGGATGAGGTATTAGTCGGTGATATATAGTTGGGCTGTGTGTTGAGCATGCCCTTCAAAGGCTCATGAGTTAAAGTTTGGGACTAAAGAGGATGAAATGCAATCTTACTGTGGTGTTCAGAGGTGACACCCTTAGGAAGAGTCTAGAATTAGATAAGGTCTGTGTAGACCACATGAGACAGTACTGTTAGCTTTCTAAGAAGAGGTAGAAATATCAGAAGACACACATACCTGCTTTCTGTCCTTTTGCTTTGTTATATTTTTTTTTTGTCACTCAGGATTCTGCTAACACGAAGATCATCAGCAGATGTAGCTTTTCAACCATAATCTAGAACCATACAGCAAAGCAAACATCTTTATAAAGGACTTGGTTATAATAATGAAAATTGATCAATAAACTCAGTTAGGAATACTCCAGCAAATTGCCATAGACTGTATCATTTATACAAGCAGTATTTCTTTTTCCATAGTTCTAGAACCTGGGAAGTTGAAGATGTAGTTGCTGATCTAGTGTATAGTAAATGCACACTTCCCAGCTCACAGCTGTACCCTCACGTGGTGGGGGCGGGGGGGGGGAGACGACAGGCTCTTAAGTCTTTTTCTACAAGAGCACCAATCCTCCCCTACTTGGGACAGCTCCACCTTCCTGATGAAAATCCTTGGAAGGACCCCACTTCAAAATAGTGTTACACTGTGAGAGATTGTGTTTCAACACATGGCTTTGGGGTTAGGGCCAACAGAACATCCAGTCTACAACAGACGGGAAAGTTTATAGAAAAAAAATAAGATTCTTCTGAAAGAGACTTCCTTTTAAATGTGAATGAAGGGTATAAAAATTGTGTACAAGTTTCCTGGTGGAACCCTGTATACACTGGGCTCACTACTTATATTTTGTAATTATTTCTTTTTATTCTTTTTACTTAATCTACTGTTAGATCCTTGAGAAGAGGAGCCTTGTCTGATTCTTTTCTGGGTCCTCAGTACCTACTGTAGAGTAAGTATCGGAAAAATTTTAGCTTAAATTATAACATCTAACATTGAAAGACAAAGTACTTGACATATACCCTTCCTGGTGAGGTCATTTTCTCTGTACTATGGGATAGTCAATCTGCCAGAAACTAAAGCATGAGAGAAGTTATAGTTGCAGGTACTCTAGTTGGCAATGTTGAGATTTTATTCAGCAAACAAACATTGGATATCAATCTGATTCCCATTTCTTGTCCACAAAAAGGAAAATGAATTAACAAACTTGACAGAAGAATTTGGAATCTGTTTGTTTTCTTGCCTATGAACCTCTAATTTTGATTAAGTTGGAGAAGTCCACAGAGCATTGTTAAAAGCATATTCTAAATTCCCAAACCAGTCCCCAAGGCAGGGGCACCCTAAAAGTTCCTGCTACTCTTGACATTTGTCTCAAGAGCTGGCTGACCTGGCTTCAGAGTCCTTGCTTCTCTTGCTGCAGTGTAAACTCTGGCTTGCTTTAGGCCTCTGGGTATTACCTACACTGGATGACAATGAGATCAGTTTTCATCTGTGGCCAATTAAGTCTCTTTTTATGGTAGTGAGATCTTATAAAATATTTTTTTCTGTTGCCAAAGGAGAGGATGAAAATTTAATATCACACATACATATATAATGTAAGTGCAATTTATTTTTCTGTAGCATTCAAAGAAGATGTGAAGTGAGTGTTTTATCATCTTTGTTGTTTTTGGTAAGGGCAGAAATGAGACCTTTTGATCCATCTGAACTACATCAAAGAGAAGTAATGACAAAATGGATGAAGTGCAGAGAGGAGGACTCGTTTTCTATACTGTCCCATTTCAGGTCCTGACTCTCTAGTTAAAGAGCTGAATGTGCTTTAGTAAATTTCTTAACCTCTCTGTTGCATGTGTCTGTCTCCAGCTATAACATGAATTAATAACACTATCTACTTAGTTTATTAAACAAATATCAGACTGTGCAAGGTATATCAGCTAGTAATTTCAACATGTCTACATTCTGAAATCATTATCTTGCTGACTTTAATAATCTGATTCATATGGGTTTTTTTTTTTCAGTCTCAATGTTCATCAATTTTGCTGATCTTTTCAAATAGCTTTTTTCTCTTTTTCTTCTCTTTCTTTCTTTCTTTCTTTCTTTCTTTCTTTCTTTCTTCCTTCCTTTTCCTTCCTTTCCTTCCTTCTTCCTTTCTTTCTTTCTTTCTTTCTTTCTTTCTTTCTTTCTTTCTTTTTTCTTTTTTGTTAAGTGGCTAGCCTGGAACTCTCTGTGTAGACCAGGCTGGCCTTGAATTTGTAGAGATCCTCCTGCTTCTGCCTCCCCACTGCTCAAATTTTATTTATTGTCACTCTTCTCTATTTTACTTAACTCTAATATTTTTATTCTTTTTCTCCTTCTTAATTTGTAGTTAGCTATTCTTTCTCCTCTTCATTTCTTAACTTGGGAAGTTAACTTATTGACATAAAATCATATTTTACAATATTCTTTATAGCTATGTATTTCACTCTGAACACTGCTTTGGTCCATAAGTTTTGACATGTGGTCTATTTGTTTCATTTCAAAGTGTTTTTGAAATATCCTTGTGCTGGAGAAGGGAAACTGATGTAGATGAAAGACTTAAACTCCAAATTTACACAGGCCTAACTTTGAATGTCACTCATTATTTAATACTTCATACAAGAAATTCTGCATTTAACACCTTGATCTTCCAGTTCTGATTTGGACTCCATTGGATATTGATTTCTACCTCTCACACTGTTGTGAGAAATAAGTAAACATGACAGATCCATGCCATTAACCGAACACAGTAGGTGCCCAGGAAACATCAATCAGACAAACATCTACCTATTTAAGCATGGAAAAATCAACTTTGATGGTGGAGATATTTTCAGGGAAGTGAGAAAGAAGGTAATTTTTCCATACGCCTATCCATGTTGATCACTGAGAAAGGAATGGGTTTGGCTTTAATCCGAAGCAGCACAATGGAATTATAAGAGCTTTAAAAATCAATCTAAGTATGAATTTCTTCTCCTATTCCACTTGTAGCTGATTTTATTTATGTTTTTAATTTACTACTTCCTCATCAGTGAAGTGTGATAATAAGACACACTTGTTGGATGTGGATGTAAGGTGATAGTTCCATAGGGTAAACAAAGCATGGCCACATTTTACCTGAAAAGTAATTCTAACCCCTCACCAAGGAATAGGGCACCTTTGCCATCTGGTGGGAGGTGATTCGGTGATTCCTGGAGCCCAGAGTGATAAGTAAGTAGGAGACTACTGGTATCACTTCCCTTTTGTCTCTTTCTTTTATGATTTTTTTTTTGAGACAAATTTTCTCTGTTGCAATTCTTAATGTCCTGGAACTCTGTAGACCAGGCTAGCCTGGATTTTCTTATATATATATATATATTTTTTTTTAAAAAGGTCATGTGTATTTGTATCTTTCCTGTGTGGATGTCTTGTATCACATGCATGCCTGGTGCCAGTGGAAGCCAAAAGAGGCCCTGCAGGTGGTTGTGAGCCACCATGTGGGTGCTGGGACTCAAACCTGGGTTCTCTGGAAGAGTAGCCAGTGCTCTCAACCACAGAGTCATAGCGCCAACCCTACTTTCTTTATTCTTTATCATAACCATTACACAGGCAGCACCCACTTAGTGGTACTGACTAGTACCACTGAGCGGTATTGACTAGTGGAATGAGCCTCATCCAGTTGGATCATACTGTGGACTGGAATGATAGTATTGCTTCCCTCATTGAGAAAAGCTATGGGATATGAGACTAATTCTCCAAAGATAAATAAATAACTACTAAATTCATAATTGCCCTTGCTCTAGGCTCTTAACTAAAGTTTGGCTTTCAGTAGTTGACACCTTCAAGAAGAACTAGAGAGCTGAAGGTTTCAAATCGCATGTTCAATACTGCACAGCTTTGGGACTGGTGAGATGATTCAGTGGTTAACAGCATGCATTCCTCGACCAGAGGATCTGAGTTCAGTTCCCAGCACCCATGTTGGGCAGTTTATAACCGGCCTCTAACTCCAGCTTCAGAGAATCTGGCACTCTCTTCTAACTTCTGCTGGTACAGCACACACACACACACACACACACACACACACACACACACACACACACACACGAGATACACAAGTGTGTGCTTAATTTAAAAATAAAAATGAAAATTAACAAAAAGCAACGAATGTCCCTGCAAGCTACTCTCCAGCCCCAACTAGTCCTCTCCTCCTCCTTGCCTTTCCTTTACTCTTCGCTCCATCTTACCCATCTGGACAGGTCATTCCCACCTGTAAATCTTTATAGCGCTTTGTTTATACTTTCTTCATGGCTTCTACACTTTTGTGTGAGTCATAAAGGTTATTTGGGTCCTTCTGTTATTTCCCTGAGTGGATAATAAATTCCTTGGGAGGAGGGCCACTAGCATCCATCACTGTGTCTGTCAGGACTGCTTTTGGACTTGCACAGTAGGGATATTTAATTACTTCACAAAATAATGAGGGTGAAAATAGACGACAGTTTAACGACTTCTTAAAAGGCCCAAGTTCAATTTTCTCTTTACCATACTTGGTGCATTAGATTTTTTATTTTCTTGCCTGTTAATTCACAGTTGTAAGAGGGCTGTCCTAGAGGTAGGCGTCTGGTTATTGTTCAAGACAAGAAGAGGGCAGAGAGGCAGCATTGCTAAGTCGTCTCATCATGCCTCCCGTTCCTTAAAGAAAGGAAAGAAAATCCTCCTCGCAGCCTCTGGTCAGCTTCTCCTTACATGGCATCTAGCCTGGGTTTTTTTTTGTCCAGTGCATGGATATTCCATGCTTTCAAGTTTCCCAGATGCACTCAGTTGCTACTGAAGAGATTTTGGTTTGGGTTTTGATTTGTTTTTGGATTTTCTGAGGCAGGGTCTTACCATGCTGCCCACCAGGCTGTCTTAGAATTCACTATGTAGCCCAGGCTGGCCTCAATTTGCAGTCTTTCTGCCTCACTCTCACAAGGGCTGAGATTACACACCTAGCCAACCCTGTAACTGAAGACTTGAGATCTTTGTAGAGCCTTCCTGACAGGTACAATCTCTGGTACACTAAACAGAGGACCAGAAAGTAGAGGCCACATTTGGGTGTTGAGGAGCTTCATCCAATGGAATGTGGCCATTCTATGCTCAACTGTATAGCACCAGGAATTAAAACTCATAATGGGGCAGACTTTCAGGATTGCTTACAGTCTGTTGGTCCTTCAGCTGTTAAGAGTCTGGACACTAAGTGCCTCCTCCAGCTTCTTTTGTGATGCACAAGGCAGACCAGGCATGTTTCATGTGGAATTATTACTTCCATGAATGTCTCCATTGATAGGTGACTTTCATACTCAACCATATGTTTAGTTACAGTTCCCAGGGTGTCAGAAATAGGTTGAAGAAACCTTAAAGATGTTTCAGGTGAACACCATTTCACCCTGTACCTCGGTTCAAATTGTGAGTCAATTATTTATGAGTAGAGCCCAATTTGTTTAAACCTCATTGACCTCTGATACAGTTATGACATGTGTCTTGACTTGATTCTCACCTCTATTGATTTGGTCTGGAAAAGGAAGACAAGAGGTGAAATGGCCCCTCAGGGTAAGTTGAAATTGTAGGTTACAGCCATGTTAAATTACTTTAGTATACTTGGTGTCCTTTGGAGTCAGAAAATGAAGCAATAAAGTAGGTTGATGTAAGTAATTCTTGTTTTTAAAAGGACCTTGAAGTGCTCTTAACAATATCGCGGATTTGATAAGATCTGCTTCAGACTTCTTAATTTAGAATGAACATAAAGATGGCAAAGTCAAAGGAATGTTGAAATACTAGTGTTGTGCTAACAGCATCTAAGCTGGATTCGTGGGAGATGACTGGTAGGAATTCTTCACTATTGTCTGCCATGCGTGGGGAAAATTAACACCGCAGTCACTAGCAGGAATTTCCTGGGGGGCATATCCAGGTGTACAAAATAGTTAGAAGGATTTCAAATGTTTTTGCTCATTACTTACATGCCATCAAGTTCAGACAGTGTTCAAACTTGAGCAATTTTTCAAAACTTAGGATGTTTAATTTTTGTGACAGACAAACCTATTAAACCTGAATGTTCACAGCCCCCTCCCCTCCTATCCACTCCATTTCCCACTGTCTGGGACTGTTGAGGTGCAGATGAACTACGTGAAGAAAGGAGAATGCAAACAGACAACAGGAATTCACAAAGAGAAGGAAGGGGCACCAGAAGTTGAAGAAAAGAATAGTCCTCTTTCAGAGATAAAAGTAGAGAAAAATGTCAGTATAAGCTGGGTCTGGAGTAGGGTATTAGAGGGAGAAAAGGAGTAGAAGTATCTTTTATCTAGAGAGACATAAGAAAGCTTATTTCATAAGATGGCTTTAGCTATATGTGGTTTGTTTTGAGGTAACTAGTTATTGCATTTTCTAAAACTAACTTTGGATGTATATGTGTGCTGTTATTGTTATTTTTAAAATTTTGTTTGTTGTACATGTGTGTGTACACGCACATGTATCACAGCATGAAAAACCAAGTCAGAAGACAATTCCTGCCCTTTCTTTTCACCCTGTGAGTCCTGGGAATCAGACTCAAGTTGCCAGGCTGGGCAGCAGGCACCTTTACTCACCGAGCCATCTCGCTGGCCCTATTATTATGTTTTTAATGGACCTCAGTTTAGTTTCAAGGGGAAAAACAAGCTGGTTTAGTTTTTCTACCATCCATGAAGTTGTCATTTCTTGCTTTTTAAAGCCTGAGCTTCTTCATAGGGCAGTAGAATCAATGCTCTTGGTTAATTGAAAATAAAGATAGCATATGACAAGGAAAAATGTTCAGAGCTAGAGCTGGATGAGATGGGACTCAAAGACGACCAGGAAGTCCTGGGATTAGTTACAGAGCAAGTGAAAGCTGGCATAGAGTCTAAGTGTCTTATGATTAATTGACAGAATATGGGAAGTTATCACTCTAGAACTTAAGCTCAGACTTCTATCTGATGCTAGAGCTTCATCATCAGAAAGCTAGCTTAAACTCTCCATACATTAGCCTCATACAAATGATGGGCTAATTCAGAAATTCCATGGTCCTAATTCCAAGTCCAATCATACAGCTCAAGAGTTTTTGTGTAAGCATGTCTAAATTAAAGTGTGTAAAATTCATTCATAAAGGATCTGATGATGAGCTTGCAAACTTGAACCAATAAATCCCGTAATCCCTCTGGTCAAAAACTTGATTCTCCCATTGGTGAGATAGCTCAGCAGGTAAAAGTGTTTGCCACCAAGCCTGACAAAGTTGAGTTCTACTCAAGACCCACATGGTAGAAGAATGAACCAACTCCCACAGATCATCTTACCTCCACTGGAGGACAGTTCCTCTTTCCCTCTGTCTCTCTGTCTCTCTGTGCCACTCTCTGTCTCTGTCTGTCTGTCTCTATCCTCTCTCTCTCACACACACACACTAGAAAACACACTTAAAAACACATTTCATTCTCTATTATTGTGATCAAAGATAATAAAACAAGCAGGAAAAAGTTGTTACTATTTGCTGCCCAACTTTCCGGTACATAATCACTTTTTTTTTTTCAGTGCTAGCTGAGAGCTTCGGGTATGCTAAGGAAGTGCACTATATCTTGGCCCTGCCTATTGCTTACCCTTAATTGCTTCTTACTTGGAAAGCACATTCTAGGAGGTATAGTTCCACACTGCTGCTCAGTGTCTCTTTGTGTGTCTGCTAACCATATCCCCTGTGCAGACACTTAGAGTGTATTTCTTAAGTGTTAACTGTGGATGTTCTGCACTGGTTGCAATGGTGTCTACTTTCAGACTTCATCTTCTGGTCAATGGGAAGACCAAAATCACTTATAGTGGTGCATACTAGAAATTTCAAAACTACTGTAGCCCTATGGAGTTTGGTATAACCCTGAGTTGCTAATGATGTCTATAGAATGTGTTTGCTGTGGTTAACTCTATATGTAAACACAAGAATATTTCAAATATATAGAGATTAAAATTTTTGTTCCATTGCTTAATTTGAGCTTTGATATACATCTTTTGGTTTTAAATCCCGAGTCCTTGAAATTTTAACTCTATTGTTTTGACTTGAAGTCCAAATTCACAGTTATAATTTTGAAAACAAATATAAAGACAAAAATTCAGAATGGAATTATGTCATCCCAAAATAAAGAATTGAGTGTGCAGTCACAAAATGAGCCCAGATTCTTTTTTAAAGATAATTAACAAACAGTTAAATAAGTTGATGGCATCTTAAATATACATTGTATATGCTTTATAGTTGTATATTATAGTAATATGTTGTGTTTATTTAACATTTAACATACATATATCACATATATAATATATGTTATCTTATTTAACATTCATAGCATCTCTCTGAAATAGACCCATTTTTAAACTTTGATAGTGGAATGGATACTTGAATAGATTTAAGACATGATCACATGTAGTACAATAGGGATTTGAGTCACTCGATTTCTGTAACACACCAGGCAGAGCTGTGGGCACCTGAGTTGGAGTGCACTGTGAACGAGACGGGAGTGCCCTAACTCAGGGTTCTTCTCAGTGCAGAGGGCAGTCTTGGGTCACACGGGCTTTAAGGAGGCTTCTAGTATCATCTGATCAGTGTCCCTGAATTTTTAATTATCACTTGCTCAGGTGTTTTTGTTCTTTCCACTTTTAAAGGTGGTGAATGTGATGAAAATGTAATAAAATCATTCATCTATAAAGAGAACAACTATAGTTCACCCCCTATCACTATTGCTCCCTCAGTGGAGAATCCTCTTGAGGCTCTCACCTCAATTCCATCTCTCCTAAGGACTAAATTCTCATAGCCTTACATTAAAAAATATTTGCTAACTTACCTATTTATTTTGAGACAAGGTCTCGCTGTGTAGCCCAGGCTGGCCTGGAACTCACAGCAGTCTTCCCCTCTCGGCCTCCATGAGCCACGACACCCAGCTCCTTTTCTTCCTAAATTTCTTTTTTGGTCCCAGATTTCTCCTGGCCCTCAGTTGATGTCCTGTTGTTAAGCCCAGTGAGACTAAAATTGAGCTCATCTGCAGCATTTTGTTCCTGCTTCAAAGGATCATCGGAAGGACCCCTTCGAATCTGTTTGTTTTTCTGAGCTTTATAGCCAGCCTTGTCTGCCAGCTCCTCTTACTCTTGAATTCTGTACACAGCTAAAGTGCTGTCCGTTCTTTGCTTTCTCAAATTTACTGAGATTGTGGATGTGTGAATAATTTCTCAGGTAACTTCTTTTTTAACTCTTAATCTTTCCCTTTCTTCCCAGTTAGATGGACATAGCACTAAAACATGTCCCCTTTCTTGTAATTCAGATCAGGTTTCTTTTAACCTTCAAACGGACAGGATTAACATTGGGCCAGTACTATTTTTCCTCTTTGTTTAATCATAAACATTCTTAACTGAATTGTTTTCTGAAGGTTTCTAGCAATTGTCTCCTTCTTGTTGCCATACCAGATTCCTGCTTTTAAAAGAAGACATAATAAGACAATGCTCAAAGACCCAAAACTCCAAGCAAAAGAAACCCAAATGCAAACAAACAACACCAAAAAACCAGCAATTGCACCTTCTAGAAGATTTGTCCTGATTTATTAATACATTTTCCCAATGTCTCAAAGAAATCTCCAACACACTCTTTCTAATTTTCCTTTTGTTGTGTTTATCCAAAAGTGTCCATTTTAAAGGATAGTTACCACCTTGATTACATTGTAAATCTCCTTGAGGGCAGGAGACTGTGTCTGAGCACTAATAAGCTCCCACACATTTATTAGAGAGCTGTGCAAGCTCTGGGGGGGTCAATAAATACTTGTTGACTCACTGGCTCTATAAATATAAATGGCAAAATAATCAGACATTCAGTGAGCACCTAATTTGCTCCCTGTAGGTAAGGCCGCCTCTTTGGTAGCATTGATTCTTTCAGGCCACCAGGGTCCTGTTTAGTGAATTACAGTTGCCGTGTGCTAACTGGTACCTTGGTGGCTAAAATGAGTTTAAGAGTCTCCCCAAATGAAGACCATTTACGCTGAGAAAGACTCTGGATCTTGCAGAATCCCTAACTCGATCTTTGTTTTCATCCACAGCATTTTCTCTTTGAGAGGAAAGATCCCTTTACCTTTAGGCACTTCGCCTTAGCACAAGGCAGACACTCACCAGTCACGAAAGAATAAAAATGCACTTGATTTACCATTTTCTTAGCATTTTACATTTTGAAAGGAATGTATCGCTGAATTACAGTGAATGCCAAGCAGGAAATTCACAATTTCCCTTGCAGCATTTTTCATAAGTGAGCAGCTTTCCAGCCGATCCAGCTGTCAGCGGCGACCTCCTACTGTTTGACTTCACACTCAGAATTCGTTTCTCTGTTCATCGCAATAAGAAAGTTTTACAGAGCATTAAAGGAACACAGAATACTCCTGGGTATTTCTTCTTGAGCTCCGTCTACCAAAGGGTTTCACTTCTGCTTTTTCTGTACCACACAATAGGCTCTTATGCAATTTTAGAAAACCTACAACAGGCTGAAAGTTCATAGATGGATTCGTGGAGTCTTAGCACGGAATCTCTCTCTCTTTCTTGGATGGACCTTGAGGAATCTAGTGTCTTTTGTTGTGGTGTGAGCTAAAAATTACAAGCAGTCTTAACAAGTGGTTTGTGCCTTCTGGATTGCAAAGACAGCAAGCTCCCAATCCCCATTACAGGACTGAACCACTTATGCATTCGAGAGCCGGGGAAACGATTCTTCTCTTGAGCCTCTGGGTAGGTTGCAGAAAGTAATGCCGAGTTCTAAACATGTTCATATTCCCCTTCCACATGCTGCTTTCTCTCACAGTGCCTCATGTGGGGCATCTGTGCACTTCTCTCTCCCTTGAGGAGGGCATTCATTCTGGCTGCAGAGACAAAGCAGTAACTGCCCCCTTAGCATACACTCTTCCCACCAGAGATTTTTGTTATCTGCCGATTTTGCCTGCACTATCTAATGCTTTGTGATTTCTTGATTTTTCTTATTCTGCATCGTTTAATGCACAAGCTTGTTTTGCCGGCTTGGCCTGCTCTTGCCTTCTCCTCATGGACCCCATCCAGAGATGATGCTCTCTGATTACTCCTGGTTCAACAGCATGTCTTGATTAAACTCCTGTGTATCTGAAGGCTTTCCCAATAATAAGTTGGTGTCTATCTATACTGCCTGTGGGGTAGGCTTTTTAATGCATACTTTTCATGAGCTATACAAACATGTGATCCTGAATACATAATAGCATTTATCATTGTTATAGCTAGCTAGAATACTTTCGGCTTCTCCTCTAAGCTACCAGATTTTTTAAATGCATTTGTTTATTCACTCTCTATCTTATACTGTAGCCTTGGCTGGCCTGGAACTCACTGTATAATTCAGGCTGTCCTCAAACTTACAACAATCCTCCTGCCTCAGCTTCTTAAGTGCTAAAAATTAGAGGGAGGATCCATCATGCTTTGCTTATACTACTAATTGTAGAGAGCAGAGATTGATTCCATCTTGATGGTCCTTCCTCTAATCCCAGAGCCTAGCACCAAGTGAAGAATTTAGTAAATGGTGATCATTATATTAGCTTGGCAGAAACATGGTTAAGAATATGTATTAATTTACGGAAGTTTATTCAACTTTCTATTACTCTCCTAATATTATGACTTGCAATTTTGGCACTCCTATGGGGACTATTTCCAGACTGTTGAGGCAATTTACAATTATTCTCACTTTATGTACATCACTAGCTAATCAATTGCTTATTAGAATAAAGGGCCTGCATGAATTAAAATATTTCTGTGTTGCAGAATCAGTGCAGTACAAACACATACACACATCAGTTTTAACGGTGGTTCTAGTAAAGAGCATACTTGTTTCATGACTTTACTTCATAAGGCAGCATTATGAATGGAAGCCAGGAATCTAGACCTGTGCTCAGGCTGCAAGAAAGTCCCTCCTCCTGCTTTTATGTATGTAGATGTGTTGCCATGCTTGTCTGTTGCAACGTTGGAGAATAGAACCCAGGGCTTTGTGTATACTGGGCATGCACTCCATCACCAAACTGTACTTCCAGCCTATTTATAATCTGAGGAAAAGAAAATGAAAAAAACTCCTAGTTAGGCAAAGTGGTATTTTAGTTATGGGAAGATTACATTTCTAATCCTAATCCACTGCATATGATGTACTATGGTCACAAGGGGGCTTGATAAGAAAATGCCCCAAATAGCTCATAGCTTCTGGAAAATGCAATGCAATGAAACAATGCCATTTCTTTTTTATTTTTAGAAAAAGTCACAGGCTCCTCAAGTGTGTGATGCAATGGCCATTTTATCAGAATTGAAGTATTCCTTTTGACTTTTTATTCTTCTCTTTGTTCTAATTCCCACCTCTGGATTTTCTCTTATGTGCATGCTAGCTGGAAGTATGAAAAGGAAGCTCAAATGCACAATAATAGATGGAGGGCAGGAAACATAGGCTGATTACTGCAGGGCTACTTCATATATTATATAGACAGAGTCTCAGCAATTTATTTAGCTGTGTCTCGGTGCTTGCTTGGGGAGCTGGAGATCCATTCTTTCATTCTATCAACAGCTCTTGCTGTCAATTAATTAGAATATATATTCCTATTAATTCAGGGGTGTGTACTGCCTTCTTTATGTACACTGGAAGCATTTCCATGGAACTGCCTCTGTCTTCGGCTATAACATCCAGCACTCCCACCCTGGATTTTACTGTTTCTTTCCAAATCTTCATACTGCGTGCTTGCTAAGCCAGGCAGATGCTTTCTGCAATGGAAAAGCATTGTTGCTGTTAATGATTTTTTTTTTTTAATGCTGAGAGTACAGATTTGAACTTGATCTCTGTACAAGCACTGGTAAACAAAAGCATGCTTTAATAGATTAGGAAATTAGATTACCTGATATTGGCTATAATAAACCAAATAATTAAATAGCTTCCACCCGTGGATTTCCCCAGAAATGACTGTATCTATGTGCCAGAAAATGAAGCCCCATTTCCACTCATGAAATAAACCTGATACTGTGCAAGTAGAGGTGCTAAGTCCATTGTCTTCACCCTAAAACCGGCATCTTCCTTTGCAATGTACATCTCAGGCAACAGCATTTCAGTATCTCCTGTTGCTGGAGCTTCGAAAGTCATCTTTGACATATGTTCCTTATTTCCCATGTCCAATCCATCATCAGACCTGCCAGCTTTCCCTCACAAACGTCCTTTGGCTAAAGTCCCTTTTTGTCATCCCCATGGCCACTGGCTTAGACCCTTATCATTTCGTTCTCAGGATTAACACAGCTCCCCACCTGATCCCCTGGCATCTGTCTTCAACCCCTCACACATTCTTCACAGAGACGCCAGTGTGATCATTCTGAAAACAAGTCTCGTGGAAACACTTCTTTCCTTCAAGATCTCAGCAGGAGTCAGTGGTTCACAGGACCCTCTGTAAAACTGTTGGGCCCACCAGGCCTCTGTGGTGAGGTGGCAATTCGCTTTGCCAGTTAACAGCGGTTCCCATTACTTTCTGTATGGACTCTCTGGGCTGGCTCCTTTCCTAAGTGCTCACCTAAACTCTCACATTAGTTGGTTATTTACTTATTAGTTGGTAATGACTGCATCTTTTTCTATGCCCATAATGCTTCTTTTCTCTTTTACCATTTGGCAAACATATTGTTTAAGATCACACGAACATCACTTCTTACTAAAACCTTACCTGACACCTGAAGGCAAAATCGTGCTTGCCCTGCTCTAAACCCTCTCATGGTACTGGCTTTACCTCCATTTCAGCAAGAACTGCATTGTTTCCAGTGATCTCTTTACAATTCTGCAGGCAGATGCTTCAGGACAGGTCTCTTCCTAATATCTGGCTTACATTTGAATTTGGCAAGTACAAAGACATTTAGTAAAAGCTGCAAGAATGAATGAAAGATCCACATCAATCACATAATGCTTTGCAACCATGCCAAGGGATATCCGTACTTAGGAGACTACTACTACACTACTACAGTGTGATACATACTTTCCTGGATAGTTCAATATTCTGAAAAAAAAGAAAAAAAGAACAAACAAACACAGGTAGCATGAAGAACCCGTGGGACAGATTACCCACTAAAACCTCATGTAATAGAGCTCTAATAAAAGCAATATTTGGCATGTGAATGAAGTTGTGTCTCCTTAGAAGTTTCATCTCTGCCCATATACTGCCATAGTGGATACCGATAACAGTAATAATAGAATGGAGACCCTAAGTACAGTTTGGGTTAGTTGAGGAGAAGACTTTTTTGAGAAACTTTAGATGGTAACAAAGCTTGATCCAATGGGATAGTTATGAAGATGGGTACAAACAACAGTGCCAGCCTAGCACTAGCCCCCAGTCTGCCAGGGCTGGGTAACTTTCTCTGGTGGTAGCCTTTTCCTTCTGTGGCTACAGCTTTCTTATGGTCCTGGTTCTTACTGGTGATCTGTTCTCATGGGCCTTAAGTCATGCTAAACAGCTCTGACTTTTTAGCTCTAGGAATGCCTCCCCGCTTGTCCCTTGGATGTGGGAAAGTTCCTTTCTGGTTGCTTCATTGTTCCTTGTCTGGCTCTTACCACCAGGTCACCATTGCCTCTTTATGAATTATCTAAAGTGTATTTCCTTAACTAGACTCTAACTACAATGATGTTAAGAAGAGAATGAAGCCAGGCAGTGGTGGAACACGCCTTTAATCCCAGCACTGGGAAGGTAGAGGCAGACGGATCTCTGTGAGTTTGAGGCCAGCCTGGTCTACAGAGTGCATTCCAGGATAGCTAGAGTTACAACAGTTTGAAACCCTGTCCTGACAAAACTGAAAAAAGAAGGAGGAAGTGAAGAATGAGGTGGTGGAGGAGGAGGAGGAGGAGGAGGGAGGAGGAGGAGGAGGAGGAGGGAATGAAATTAATCATATCGTGAAGCTAGAGAGATGACTCTTCTTCAGGAGACCGAAGTTCAATTCCCAGCACCCACATCAAGTGACATACAACCACCACCTGAAACTCTAAATCCAGGGAACCGGACACCTTCTGGCCTCTATGAGCACCAGCACACTTGCAGCACACACACAAACAGAGATACATAAATAAGAATAAAAGTAAATTTTAAACAAAATAAAAATAAAAAGTTAGACGTATCACAGGTTCTATACTCAACTGGTAGGAAAAAAAAAGTTACCAAATCTGGGCCTACCCTTTAAGTAGTTAACATTACTAAGTTACTGCACAAATGTATTCATGGAAATGTTAGAAATGGTCTTGTGGACAACTCCTGGGACATTAAGGAAGCCCAAAAACTATTTCATAAGAAATATTCACAACTCCGTGTATATGCACTTGATCTGACATTCCTCTCACCTGGGGAGTTGTTTTGCAGATGGTGTATGAGGACACAGCCATAGGTCTGTTCAGCACTGTGAAGCTTAAAGGCCTGTTTTGTGACTTTCTTTGTAAGCATGTAACAAGGGAAGTGATCAGAACTTGCTGAAAAATCTCCAATTGTCTATTATTCTTGTTCTCTACAATTCATAAAAACACAACAGAACTTCAGTTAAGCCTGAAAGGGGACAGATTACCAACCCTTTGATTGAGGCCCTCTGCTGTGTGGAAAGTCCAACCAGTTTGAAACTGAACAGACTCAGTTATTACAGACTGCAAAACCTTGCACTGGCACCTCTTGCAAAATAGGATCTTTGTGTTTCCAGCAGAATAGGAAGATGGAGTCTTCTCACCCCCACCGCACATCTGCTGTCATGACTAACCCAACTTTTATTGACAAATGGTTCTGAAACCATAATCACAGAGACTGACTAAGGGGAGAATAACGCAACTCTTTTGAGTCAGGATTAAGTTGTGTTGGTTAATGGGTTTGGAAAAACAATATTATACTTGACTTCTAAATAAATACTGCAGAGACTTCTTGTAAATCCTCCCATAATTTTTCGTAATCCTTCACGAGTAGTAAAATCATTGCTGTGAGGCAGACAGGAGAGGAATCCACAAATAAGACATCTGTTATTGTTACATCAATGATGATGTATGCCCAACTCTGAAAGAACAACATTTAACAAGAAGTGGGACCTTATCCAAAATGAGATCTCACTCACTCCCATGGCTTCATTTGCTACATTAATAAGAGTAAACTGAAGTTTATAATTGGGTGATCTTATCTATTAGCATTAGTAATATATCACAGGCATAGAGCTTTATATTTTAAAGTAATGGAATTTAAAATGTTGGGAAAGCCCTACACTAATATATAGCATGCATGGGCAGATGAGGACAATAAGGTATTAAACAAACAGGAAAAATGTTAGAGTTGTTTGCTTTCTTTGTACTATATGTTTAAGAGACATAACCCCATAACCCCACCCCCAATTGTAACAAGCCTGTTACAAACTTAAGATATTTTTAAAGTATATTAGAACAGAATGGAAAGTTGTTAAGGCTAATCGTTGTTTTCATGGCACCTTTGTGTGTTAATATTTAATATTATATTCGGAGAAAAACAATTTATTGCTTGAATCTTATATTTCTCCAATATCTGGTGAAAACTAAATTACAGTCTAAATTCCACAGGCTATGCTACGTATATGGTTAGGATTAAATTTAAGAAGCACAGTGAAGGACTTTGGTGATAAAGTAAGTAATTAGTTCTCAACACAGATTTATGTGCAGATCAAAGGAATCATTACCGGGTCCTCTCCTGGATTTTATTCACCTCTCTACTGATCTCTGTCTTGTTTCATTTTAATTTTGAGACAGTGTCTCACTCTGTATCACAGGATGGCCTCAAACTTGTGATCCTCCTGCTTCAGCCTCCTGCGTGCTGGGGTTACAGATGCGTGCCATCAGGCCTGGCTCCATTAACTTTTGACTCATATTTTTTTAATCCTATTAAAAATAGGCATTTGCTTAGCTCTCAGATTTGAGTGGTGGCGATTTCATACATTTCCAAATTGCCTCTTAGTCTCACACTCTTAGTGCAGACATAAGACAAGTCTTCGATTCTTTGGTTGGTTTTCTACTTAAGCTGGATGTAATCTCTTGTCTTCTCTTGCTAAAAGCCAGTGACTGCAGGAGTCAAAGTTGGAATGCTAGGTGAACCTATCTAAAAACAAGTAGTAGAGCAGAGTTTTTGAAACTCTCTTTCTCTGACAATTTCTCTTTCCTTCTTGATCTGCTTTCCACTGCTCATTCCTCCACCGTACTTTAATGTGTAAAGATCCTGAGAACTCTGTCTGTCCTTGGTCACATTACACAGATTTGCCACCTTATCTATCATAACCACGGTTGAAAGGGGACAACTGTGTTAGCACTGGGAACAGTGATGTGGCAGATAGCCACAACGAGTCTTGTCTATTTCCAAGCAGACTCCTCATCGCTTGAAAGACATGCGAAAAGATTGAAGTCCGTCTTTCTAAGCACAGGAAGACCATCCACTCTGTACTGTCATATTAACCTGTGTTCGTACTTCAGGTTAGAAAAATGACTTTCTTTCTCTTCCCCATTCCCCCTTTTTTGTCCATTTAAAATCTAAAAACTTAAATTTCAAGCTAATATATAAAATATAAAACATGTATGTGTTTACTGGGTAGCATGCGATGTTGTATTTCTGTGTGGGGTCTCTGCACGTGCCAAGGTGCAAACGTGAAGGTCAGAAGAAACCTTTGAGTGCCAGTCCTTACCTTCACTGTGGTTTAGACAGGATGTCTTTTGTGCTTTTCTCACTGTGTATTACAGTAGCCTAGGTGCTCTGTGAGACTCAAGCAAGTCATGTCTCCTGTCACTATTGAGACTATAGACTTGCAATCTGTGTCCTGCTTTCACATGAGTTCTGAGGATCCGAACTTAGGTCATCAAGTGTATAGAGCAAGCACTCTGCTCACTGAACCATCTCCCCAGTCCTTTATTTCTTTTTTATGGGTGTGCATTTCTTAGTTAACATTAAAAACAACTATAAGCTTAATTTTTAAAAAAAAGACATTTGACCACGACTAAGACTGAGAGTGAATTTGATATTAAAGCTATCTAACCAATGATACTCATGATCTATAAATTGTTCAATAAATAGTCTTTATTGCCCTCAGTTCTGTTAAGCCTATAGCTAAATGTAAGTGCTAAGTCCCCTAATCTATGAATTTGGTTCTCAATCCCTGGGCTCAAATCTTCAGACTGGAAAGTACATCAGAATTTGCCTTAGCATGGGATGGGATCTAAAATTAATCTTGCTCTGTAGCATCTTTAAGACATCCTGTTCTGGTATTAGTTCTGGTACTCCTATGTCATCTAATGTGAGGCTGCCCTTCATCTGTCTGCATCAGACCAATGAGACCAAGCAGGTGCACCTGGTGTTTTCAAATAAACATCCAGCTTCCTGTTCTACATCTCAGTCTACTAATAGATACTTTGCCAGCCCCTGTCAGTCACTTTCACCACTGACTCTATTTTGACAGATACCTCTGACTGAATCTTGATCCTCAATGTGACATAAAATGTCCACTTTCACTCATTGAAGTTTGGGAGCACAAGACTGGACTTCTCCAGCATCAGTCCTCATTGACAAAAGAAACCCTATGGCCATAGGCCCTGATTTGTTCTGGATAGTGATGGGAAGCTCTGCTGTTGGGTCAGCCTTCTAACTTCAATATTAACCTGTTTCTACTTGGTCATTTTAGCCATCTCTCATTAAAATCTTGACATAAAAAAATAAACATTTGACAATTTTTACTGGTTTCAAAAGGTTGGGTTAGCTCCAAATGAGACAAAATCATGAACTGTTTTTTAAAAAAAAATCTAATGAGTTATATTATTATTCCATCAACAAAAATGTCTATTAAATAATAAAATATATCTCATTCAGCACAAAGAGATATTGAATTGTAAGTCCTTGCTTCTATCCTCAAAGTTTTGCATTCTATTTTGTCACTGAGTATCAACCCATAGGGCAATAACTCAATCCATGAGAAGAGTTCAAATAAGAACATGTGACTCCAGTAGCAGTGAACAAGAAGTAGGATTTGGAGTATCAGCAAAAAAATAAGAAAAAACAGAAGTGTGGCGTCTCATGTATGCTTACTACTTCACAAGGAAACACCTCCTGTCCCTATGGAGTGTAGATGTTAGCCCAATTCCTTTCTGCTTTCTCATTTATACTGGTTAGAGAACGATTTACTTTTTAGGACAGTTTTGATATTGCAAAGGAGGAAACTGCAGCTTAGAAACATAAGTCACAGCCGGGTGGTGGTAGTACACACCTTTAATCCCAGCACTCTGGATGGAGGCAAGGTGGATCTCCATGAGTTGGAGGCCAGCCTGGACTATAGGGTGAGTTCCAGGATGGCCAGAGTTACAACAGAGAAATCTTGTTTAGAAAAAGCAAAATAACAAAAAAGAAAGAAGGAAAGGAAGAAAGGAAGAAAGGAAAAAAGGAAGGAAGGAAGGAAGGAAGGAAGGAAGGAAGGAAGGAAGGAAGGAAGGGAGGAAAGGAAGGAAGGAAGCATGTCACACAGAGTGAAAATGTGCTGTGCCAGGTCAAGAAAAAGTGTAAAAGTGTGTGCTTGCATCCTTCTAGTCTGCCACAGCCTGACATTCTCAGACTCTGATTGCTGAGTCAGGTCTACATGAGACTTCCCTAAGATGTAGAATCACCAGATAAAATACATAATAGTGATAATCAAATTGGAAACTCAAGTAACAGTAGATAATTTTTATAAGTACATACATATCACAGAGTACATGGAGCATACTTATATACTATTATTGCTTACCTAAACATATATGTGTATTTTTTCCTAAATCTGAAAGCCCTACATGTAGTCTGTAAATTACATTATGAAGACAGTCACTGAAGTGTGAAGAATGTGCTCTTTGATTAAAGAAAGGTAAATTTCATTATCCAGCCATATCCTATTAAAACTGGACAGTTCATTTGAGGGTATCTAGCCTTTATTTCACCGATGAGTAAATTAAAAATTTGCATGAGGAAAATGCTTTGCACAAAGTCAGAGTGCTTATAAAAAAGAGAGACAAGATTTGAAGTCAGCCATTACTGTCCTTGTTTAATGCTAAATCTGCTTCACTTAAGAATTGTTTAACATTTTAGAGCTCACTGGAAGTTTGGTGTTGAAAGAGCCACTGTACACATAGTAGGGCTTCATGGCCTGGTGCTTAGTACTATGCTTTACAAATACTGGTTGATAAGGGTATGTGTTATGTACTTAGGTGCTAGTATATACATAAACATATTCATGTAGTTATCCTTAGCACTGAAGAGTATAGGTTGTTATCTTCCAAATGTACTATTAGATATCTTTATATCTAAAAAAGACTGAAAGTAACTTGAGTTGCAATTTTTTTTTTTTTTTAGTATTTTCACTTTATAATACAGAATAGAGAAATTGGTGCAGTAGGACCTCCTAATTAAAGGAAATAGATTAAAGGAAAAGGTTAGGGTTGCGCTGTTCAAAAAGTTAGCTAGTCCTGTTGAGGTGTGCGACAGGTGCAAATTACATCAGATTTCTGACTTAGTATAAATTAGGGGCTGGAGAGGTAGCTCAGTGGTTGAGGGCAGGTACTGACTGCTCTTGCAGAGGACCTGAGTTTAGCACCCAGCACCCACATTGGGCAGCGCATAGCTACCTATAACTCCAGCTCCAGAGGATCCAATGCCCCTGGGCCTCCACAGGCACCTGCACACACATGTATGTACTGCACCCTCCACACACAATTAAATAATTTTTTAAGACAGTAAAAATACTACAAAAGAGTATTACAATGGATTTTTATGTTTCTAGCTTTTATAAAGATTTTGATAAGTTGATTTACATAAGATACATCATGAAAATAATTTCACTTGTTAAGTTTTCCTTTTTTTATTGTGGCTACTATAAACATTTACATTGAAGAAGCGTATCAAGTCATATGCCTTCTGTACACGTCTGTTCGAGAAGATTCACTTCTTTGTTTATACAGAGAACAAGAAGCAATGACAGAGAGAGATACAAAGAGAAAGATTCAGCTTACACTCTTGCCATCATTTTGTGATAGTATTTAATTTATCTTTCTTTGAAAGTGTAAGAACAGGTTTTGGAAAGTGCAACCCATTATGGAACCATTACATGTCACTGTAATCATTGTTCTGAAGAGAGAAAAGAGTCAGCCATTGGGTTTTTCTTCTGGAACTCAGCAAATACTGACTAATTTCAGAAAGCACACGTCTTTGGGACAATTCATTTATTTAGTCCAAGATGCATGCCTCAGTTTCCTCATCCATGACTGGAGTCCCTGAGAGACCAGGGCTGCTCCCAAGGGCCACAGAACAGAGACCTAATGGAACAATGGATAACGGGGCCCCATTTTTGCTGACAGCTGGGAATCATTCACTTCTAAGTGTAGGTTTTCTGAAATGCTTTCGAGTTCATGCCCCCACTGGGGCTGTTGCCACGGGCATATGCTTTATGGCATTAGCCCCTTGCCCTTATTTTACTTCTCCAGGAGAGAAATGAGCCTTGCTGTAAGTTTCACAATTGTAAAAATATTTTACTAGTCAGTGCCTTTGTAATCTCTTCTTGTATTTCCCATTAAACCTGGGTAATTCATAGATCCAGATAATAAAAGCTATCAGATAGAGAGGGGGGCTCAAGTCTGATTCTGTTTCACTAGAAAATGCTTTAAGAAGTCTGGGGCTTGCTGAGTAGCATTGGCAAACCCTCCATTGTCTGGCAGGTCTGAAGCATCCATTCTGGTGTGTCTGATGGGAAGTTCTTTTGCATTTTGGTTCATGGCAAAGCCCAGTATGTTTTCTGATGGTGTCCATGCCTGCCTGGTGGAAGAAAATATGTTTATCTTTGTGATTTTTCTTTTCTGTCTCAACCTCATCTTGGTTAGTGCTCCTGTACTCCTCCTGATTTCCTTGTTCTGTTTCTAATTCTCCTCGTAGACTGGCTTTTAGTGAGACTCTGTGCTTTAAGTAACCAAGGTCAAATTTCTGAGACCTCTTGTGCTCACCCAATGATTTCTAGCCCTCTTTAATCCTTCCCTACACCAACGACTGCTGTAATGAGGGGCAAGGGGCGCAGAGGATTGAGGTCACGGGCTTTCAGTTTGTAGTTATGTATTTCTCTGGTGCTTATGTGGAACAGCTCCTTTTAGTTTCCCAGAGGTAAAAAGAAAAAGAAAAAAGGAAAGAAATTGCTATCATTCGTGAATAGAGAAGGGTATTATTTGCATGTTTTTTCTTGCCCTACTGTGTGTCCTCATGAATAATGGCAAAAAGCTTCAGGAACTGTAGGAAGGAACACATCTGTGAACATACAATGAAGGCAGTTATTGCTGTTCAGAAGGACCCATGGTCCTTTGCTCTGAAATGTCAAGACATTGGGGAGTTCTCCTCTGTCTGAAGAACCACCATTGCTTCTGTTCTCCTTAAAGGCATTTGGCTTCATCTCTTAGAATGACTGTGGCATTCAAAATGCCATTCTTTAAATCTCTGTGAGAGTGTACAAGATAAAATTATAAAGATACTTAGTACTCTAGGCCTTAGAAAAATACCTTTCTTTATCCTTCATCTTTTATTGTAAAATAGATCAAATTTGAAGAGTCTCTGTGTGTGAGTCAGTTCTGATGCTTTCAAGGGAAACTTTTAATGTTGAGACTCCTGACCTTGATAAAGCTGCTCTTGTAATTTTACAATGATGTTGCAGGACTGCTCTATTCAATGAAATGTCACAAAGTTCTTGACACTAGCCATGAGATAATATAATAAACATTCATTCTCTAGAGAAGAACACATGGGAGGAAGGAAGGAAGAAAGAAAATATTTCCTTCATTTATATTTTTTATTTACCTATTGATAGCCATTCAATAAACATTCATATACCAGTTACTGTGTTGGCTATGGAGTCTGCCTAGCAACAATTGCATACTGATACAAAGAAACAAGAAGTAAGTCAAACAATTCAGGTACTACTATTTTCTTTAAAATTTTTTCTTTCTCTATTTTTATGTTAATGGCAGTTTTGCCTGATGTGTGTCTGTGTACCACATGCAGACAGTTCCCACCGAGGCCAGAAGAGAAGGGCATTGGATACTCTGGACCTGGAGTTGTAGATGGTTGTGAGCCCCTATGTGTGTGCTGGGAATCAAACCCATGTGATGTAATGGTCTACACACTGAGACTTTCTCCATCTCCATTCTTATCTTTCAGAGATAAGAAACCATCTTTTGAGAAGTGGTGAGGGGAGAAGCAGGCACATATCAGAAAATATCTATTTTGGGCTTCTAGTTTCTGCTTTGCATTTCATGGTATGAACCTTTCCTGCACCAACGCCCTCTCTGAACTATTATGGTTCTGTTTTACTTAGCAGTGCTGCATTTTGTGATGTCATTTATGTGAACTGCTGAATGGTAGCAGAGCATCATTCCTTTAAGTTGATGTGTTTGCTGTGCACCAAATGCATTACACTGCATTATGTTAAACACGTTGGACGTGATGCTGAGCTCCTGGGAGTTTGAGGCTGAGCAGCACTGAAACAAGTAGTCCTCTCATCCTCATCATGAGTAGTAAATTCCCCCAAACTGTTGCCCCAAGAGAATGTGCAAATGACAAATGGCAGATGAAGAGCAAAGAACATGTACACAATTGAGAAAATGTTGAGATGTTAAAATATCCTAATGTCTCAGCTGTTTATATATATATATATACACAAATATATGTATATTTGTATATGTATATATGAGAAACTCAATCAGATCATGTTCTGAACAGCTACTAGTTACAAACTTTGGGGAACTATCGTGTGTATGTGTGTGTGTGTATATGAATGAGAGAGAGAGAGGAAGAGGAGATTAAATATTTAATGTAACAATATTAAAAAAATATATGTGCAACAAATACATGGATACATTCTCATAAAAAATAATCTATTTGATCTTCCCATCTCTAGAGTAATTAATGATATCAATTTCTTCTCTGGGGACTTTCTTTCGCATGTGTAGCTTTTAAATTTTCTTTTATTTATTTCACCAATTTCCTCCCTCAGCATCCTTCGGGCTTAAATTGAAGGTGTGGGTCACCATGTCCAGCCGACCCACGTGGACTCTTACCTCTTCAGAGGTACCATTCACTATCAGGTGTTTGTTTTCTTTTTTTTTTTCTTCCAGATGCCTAAATACACATATCATTTTATTTTGTTAACTCTTATAGTATATATTATTCTACAACATGGTATTGGGGAACAGTCCATATTTCACACGTGGACTAGCCCTGCTCCTTTTCTTGTTGAGTAGCTCTTCAGATTATGTGCCCCTATCAGATGGAGATGAGAAAAGGCTCTACTTTTTTTCCTCCATAAAAACAAGGCTGCAATAACTATCTTCTTAACTTTTTTGTATGCACATGAAAATATTTTCTTTAGGTAGATACCCAGAGGAAGGCCTGCTGTGTCAAAGAGTACAACTATTGAAAAGGCATCAACAGGCTACTTCCAAAAGATTTCAATTTTTGTTTAAAAAAAAAAACTTTAATTGTTGACAAAGATGAATTCAGGTGAGCTCCTAAATCCAGCTTCTTATCACAGTCATCCTCTTTATGATTAATTTGCTTTTAGCTGTCATTTAATATCTATAGCAGAATCAAAGTGCTTTTAAGAGAAATGTCTGTTTTGTGGATTAGGTTTAGGGGTTTCCACCCCATTTTCCAGTGCCAAATATTAACAGCAGCTTTTCAAGCACAGCACAGCCTTACCGGGTGCAAGCTGTCCAAGCTCTCCGGAACTAGAGCATGGACTTTAAAGATACACAGCACAACTAGTTGGGCTGACATTTGTCCTTAGATCATGTGGGTTACAGGCTCCAGGTTGAAGTGAACATCTCTGATGAATGCACAATACTGTCTTTTCTTTTTTTCTGTTGTTTGTTTGTTTGTTTGTTCTTTTCAAGGTTAGCTACCAACAATGATATTTTATATATTTTCTTCCACAGTTATTTCCCAAACATATCATACAGTAAATATACATGAAAATGGTCAGAAAATCATGCATTGAAAAGGAAATTTTAGAGCTAGAGTTTTAGTTTGATGGCTCAGCTGGCATAGGCCTTCCTCTGTAAGCACGAGGGTGTCAGTTAGATCTCAAATGCTCATGTTCAGAACAAAACAAGTTGTGGTGGCATACGCTTATAACCCTGTGACACAGGTAGCGCCCCAGAGCTTGCTGGCCAGCCAGTACAGCCAACTGGTAAGCTCTGAGGTCAGTGAGAGACTCGATCTCTAACAAAACAAAACAACAACAATAAAAAATAAAAAGTAGAGAGAAGAAAACGTGACATCAACCTCTAGCCTCCACGTGCCATGTGCACACATGCTAATGTATATCCCTCACATCACAAAATGTGCACACATACATTTACCGTACAAACGTACACATGAAATTCCTTTTTAAAGCCCTTACAGGGAAAACAATTCAGTGTGACTTAAATTGTGAATTTTCATACACTAGATTATACCGTTTTCATACGGTGTTATAGGAGAATTAGCCAACAGTCTCAACTGAGTTTTGGGATTGAATCTGACAGAGCTGTTCTCTGGAGCCAGCGCGAGTAGAACACATTCCTGCTTTGCTGGTCAGTGGTCTGTCGAATGTGGGCATGGGAAAAGCCAGAGTTGGGCATCCAGGCCCTGCAGGTGGGAACAATTAAGATTCAAAGGCGATTTTGAAATGGATTTGTTTTTCTCTATTCTGCACATAAAATAAAAGGAGTAGTGCTAGGCTCCTAAAACCTGTCAGCCACTCATTAAATAAATGCATTCATAGAGCAGTTGTAGCTTTATTGCTTAGGATTTAAAATCTCCCTTCTATACCAAGTGGAGTATGTATGTAAATCTATAAATACACATATATGGTCAAAACCGTGTTTCACATCAAACATCTACTGTATGTTTCACTAGGGAGACAAGACCCATGTGTTTTGCAGAAGCTTTTAAAGCTGTTTCATTTATTTTATTAGCCTTTAATGAATGTAATTAGAACCCAAGTAATTAAATGCAATTGTGCTCAGTATGTTCCTGTTGTAAATTGCCCTAAACAATGTGCATCGTGTGAACAAATTTGTGGGATTAATCGAGGATAGATAATGTTTTTGGATAGTATTTCACACTAAACGGCCGCAGAGAGAAACAAAGAAGCTGGCGCAGTGTCATTAATCTTAGTCAACTGACAGCTCTGGTGTAATTTGCATGACTGAGGCAGTGACACAGGATGAGGCTTGCTTGGGATGGGCGTTGGAGCACTGGGATACGGATGTATTTATTCCCCTTAAGTCCCCTGATTTAGAAGCAGCAAGAAGTTTGCATGTGGAAACGGATTGAAACAACAGTGTTCCTGGGAGGAGTTGCTGGTTACTGAGTTATTACTAGCCACATATACGTCCCTTTGTTTTCACATTGGGCATTTCTGTTTTATGTATGCCAAAGAGACACCTATTAATCCCTATCGGGATGGGGGGGGGGCTGCAAAAAAAAACCAAAAAACAAAAAACAAAATAAATTTATTGTAGCTGGATAGTACAATACCAGTGGAAGAAGTGTGGCTGACTTCCCCCCCTACACTTCCAAATCTAATGTACTTCGATTTGTTGCTTTAGGAGCCTATCCCCTTTGCAAGAGGCACTTTGGATTGCATTAGAGGAGCCCTTCAAACTCCACTTATGAAAATATCATTTGTAAATAAGCACTTGGGGAGCATGGATAACAAACGCCCGTGTTTTCCTTCTTCATCTCATGATGGCGAATGCAACTCTGAATTGCAGAAACAATGAGATAAGACATTCTAAGACAGGCACACAAATTGAGCTTCAAATGTCATAACGGATGGCAAACAAACGGTAAGTGAATTTGGGGAGTTTTGAACTGAAATGACCATGCCCTCTTGACCTACAGACATGCTAATCTCAGCCTGTGCAAGTGCATCTGACATTTATGAGCAGTTGGCCTAAGCCGTTGTGTTCTTTTCTCTCTGATTGAGTTGGCATTGTTTTTAAAATCTCCTATGATGCAGCCAAATCATTTTTTGAGGACGGCAAATACAGCTATTTTACCTTTGCAAATGCAGTGGTTAAATGTTAAGTCATGTTTAAATATCCAAGAGGAAATTTTGTCCACAAAAAGGTGTATCAGCTGTGAGGAAGAAAGAGAATCCTCCTGAATCAAAGAACTCCATTTCATAGTGAACTTAGATGTAGATACAATCTTTTCTTCTACATTGGCCTGTTTTATTTTGTTTTTAAAATTTGCTTTAAAAAATATAAATATATATATATCTTAGTCATTTAAATTCAGTTAAACTCTGGTGAGTCTCATTCATAGTGAAAGCATGTCTTACCTTGCTGATGATGTGTTTATGAATAAAACTTGTTGCCCCAGGAACATGATCTTTCTCTTCCTTCCCTTTCTCTCTCGTCATATGCATCATGATACGCGTATGTTTTCAGGAAGACATCTCATTGTATTTTATTTCAAGAACGTTTAACACACCAAAATAATTAACAATTCATGAGCATAACTAAGCCTTATTAACATGCCATTGACCTTCCCACTCGTGTCCATCATGAAGAGACCTAGGACAAAAGTATGTATTATGAGGTCGGATGTGTTAACATAGCGTTACAATGAGTCACCCTTAACATGGTGCTTAGAAATGTGTTAATGTAAAAATTATTGTGGCAGTGTAGCTCAAGTTAAAATGATACTCTGTGAAGTTTAAACACGTATGCCTCACGTGGAGAGAGAACAGCTTAATACTGAAGTCATGCTTCTTATTCCAGGCTCGATAGACATCAGGATGAGAGGACATTTTACGTATCAGTCAAAGCTTGACTTCTGTGAATATTATGGTCACTGTGTTACAGCTCTAGTAGCATAAGAGATCCAAAGGCAGACTGTCCAATTCTATCAGAAATAAGATTTTTATAAAGGATATAAACGGGAACAGTCTAAACTGGGCATTGGAACCGATCACATGATTTAATTGGCTCACTTCCTGAAGGATCACTTCTTTTTCTACATGATCTCTTGTCCAAATCAAAAAGACATGTTGGCAGACAAATTTGTCCAGAGGAATTAGAAAGAATTTCTACTCAGTTGCACAGAGTAAATGAAAGTAATTTACTGAATATCTTTGCCCAGTATTATTTTGGTATGTAGTCCAAGACATGGTTAGAGGCACCTAAACATGTTGGATATGTCATTAACTGCTGTGTCAAGTTTTTCAAGGGAGTCATGATTGCAGAATCTGGCTTCCTTTTTGGTATTCAGTGTCTTTTTGTAGAACTTGCAACATTCAGTTTAGGATGTATACAGCAATATGATAATACATCAAATTAAATTTTATAAATTGTCTTTGCAACCTATGATAGACTTCTGAGATAATCCCTCCAAAGGCTTATATAAAGAATATAAACATTTGAAGAAAAAAAATTTTTTTTAAAACCGGAGCTGTATTTACATTGAAATAGACTGTGCTGGCTATTCTTGGTTGTCAAATTGACCACATCTGGAATTAAATCCAAAATTAAAATCCCAAAATGGAAGGCACACCTGTGAGGGATTTTTGCTTAACTTGAAGTGATCTGGATCTTTGAGGTAGGAAGACTCACCTTTAATCCAGATCTTTTGAGCTGAGAAAAGACATTCCTTTAATCCTGGATCCCACCTTTAATCTGTGCCACACCATTTGCTGGAAGCAGGACATGGAAGAAGGACTCTTTTGCTCTTTGTCTGTTTCCCCTTTCCTTGCTAGCAAATTCATTCCTTCACTGGTATTAAAGCCTACTTCTTCAGGATTCCAGTATATACTGAAGACCAGCTGAGACATCCAGCCTTATGGGATTGAGCAACTACTGGATTTTTGGACTTTCTGTTCATAGCCAGCCATTGTTGGATTAGCTGGACTGCAGCCTGTAATTCACTCCAATAAATCCCCTTTCTCTACATATATAGAGATTCATTCTGTTAAGTTCTGTTACTCTAGAGAACCTTGACTAATACAGAGACTTAAAAGTAAAAAGAAAAAAATTAAGAAGTTATTGGAATAGTATATTTTTCATATGTCCCAAGACACTGAGATAAGGATCTATACATTATATACAAATGAGTTAGTTTGGATAAGAGGTCATTTTTGGAAGAAATCTGGAATTGTTTTTATTAATGAACAATTTGTGTTCTCTTTAGCTCTTCAACCTTTATGCCCCTTAGTACTCCTATCTACAAAATAGGTGAAAATTGCTTCCAAAGAATTTGGAAGGAAGCATGTACTTGAGAATTTTGTCCATAGGTTAGAATTCAATGGAAAAGCCATGTGCTTAGGTGATGATATTTGAGTGGCAGTTAATAATGTGTCTTTCCTAGTCATATATGGTACGAAAAGCCATAAATTAAGTCTACCATTGGGGTTTTAATGTTAGTTTTCCTGAGTGTGATCATAGTCAACTCTTGGAAAAAGATCACCAAATGCCAGACCAGATTGCTGAACAGGGTCTGTTGCAGGGTCCATGCCTGAGGCTGTGTATAGAAACACAATGGATCTGGCAAAAGCTAGCTGGATTTGGATGTGGAATCCTCTCTCTACAGGCTCATGTGTTTGAACACTTGGTGCCCAGCCTGGGGTGATATTTTGGGAAATTATGGAACCATAAGGAAGTGGGACCTAGCTGGAGGCAGTGGGTCATTAAGGGTGGACCCTGGAATTCATAGCCAGAGATATGAGGGGGTGAGGATGCCTAGTTGTAGAGTCCTGCTGTTATGGAGCTACCACTTGCTACAACGCCTTTTCTGCTGTGATGAACGGTTTCCTCTGAGACCATGAGCAAAAAAAACAAAAAAAAAAAAAACCCTGTCTATCTTAAGTTGCTTGTAAGGAATTTGGTCATAGCTGTGAGAAAAGCGCTAAGACACTGGATAAGATGCATCTGCATACCTTCAAGCTTATGCAGGTAATACGGAGTAAGTAGCAAGGTAACCAACGAGATCAGGCAGAAAGGGAAAACAACTTAACTTCACAGAGTCTTCACATGCTTATTCATAACACGAGGCAACAGGGCTGTCTGCCTCTTAAGGAAGTTGTTAAGATTAAATTAATTCTAGGACAATGCCTTGTGCTCTGGAAAACACAACAACTAACTTATTTTTAATTTTTGGTGCTAGGTATTAAAACTAGGGCCTTGTGAGCATAAGCACCATCCCATTCTTATTAAATAACTTCTCATCACATTTTAAGGTTTGTATTTTTTAACTCTTTGAAACTGTTTTATTTTGTTTTATATGTATGAGTATTTTGTTTGTATAAATGTGCATCACATGCATACCTGGTACATAAAGAGGCAGGGAGAAGGTGTCTGGAGCCTTGGGACTGGAGTTACAGATAGTTGTGAACCACCATATACGTTCTGGGAATTGAACCCAGGTCCTGAAAAGCAACAGGTGCTCTAAACCACTGAGCCATTTATTTTTTGCAACCAGTCTCCATTTTTTGCAACTCTTAAGAACTCACAGCCAGGCTTGAGAGTGCAAAGGAGAAAATGCTAGGCAGAAACATCGCCACCATCATGTCCCAGGACAATTCTCTGATTCAAATGGAACAAGGACAAAATGAAGTGGAGATGGAGCTAGGGGAGGAGTTGGCGGTCTTCCAGTGCTGCTGGTTACAGGTAGTAACTAACAGGAACCATAATCTCTTCGGGGGAAGTGGGAAGGATTTGTACTCAGAAATAACAGTAAAGGTTGCATCAAACAAATAGCAGGGTGATTGTATCAAGTAGCCTTAGGGAGAGCTACCAACTTGGGACAATCCTTGTAAGGCAAGAAACCCAGTGTTTTTCCTTTAGCCCTTGGGCATTGTCTCTGATTAGATTGGCCATTGAAAAAGAAAACAGTTGTGAAAATGCCCTGATCTCTTGAGGAAACTCACTGATGCTAAAAGATTGCCATTAATTTAGGATTATGTAAGATCTCTATGAAATCAGGGCTACAACTCTTCAGTGACCCATTCTTTGTAGCCATTGCTTTGAAAGGAAAGATTTTAAGTATGAGTTACTATTTCCAGAACCATTAAGCTTTCACTGATGTGGGTATGCCTGCCTTTGGTGCAAGACTAAAGCAGCATTGTTATTTAAAAATAAAATATGTTAATGGATAGAGTAATGCTTCGTATTAAAGTAATGTTTGATTGGGCAGTGTGTGTGTGTGTGTGTGTGTGTGTGTGCGCGCGCACGCGCAGGGTGTGTGTTTTTTTAAGTGTTCTTTGAATTTGGAGAAGTAACAGAAAGTTACATCATGGTTAGGAGTTTATTCTTACAGCTTTTACTTTTCTTGATTTCTATAGCCCACAACCTTGCTTTTCTTTTTTTCATGCTAAGAGTCTATCTTGGATTTGATTTTTAAGTATATATGGTCTTAGCATTGGTACGTCCTCTCAAAGCTCTTCCAAACATTCTTCCCTGAGACTGGAAAGATGACTTACAAGTTAGTAGAGAACTAGGGTTCTGTTCCCAGTGGTTCACAACAGTCTCTAACTCCAATTCCACAGGAATCTATGCCCTCTTCTGGCCTTTGTGGGCACTGCACACACATAATGCACTGACATAATATGCGGGCAAAACATTCATACCCATAAAATAAAAATGAACAAAATATCTTTAAAAATCTTTATTTTTCTTTACTCCTCTTGTTCATGCTTATATCAATAAATGCTCATTTTCCTTCAGTAACTAAATATATCCATTTGTGTCTCTGTCTCAAGACCTCTTTCCTGGCTTAGCATTCTGCTTTTATAAGTGGCTGTATCAAAAGCATCTCAGACTAAAGGCATCCAAGATAATTCAAAGTCCAGCCTTCCTCAGATCCTATGTTCTTGCCAGTGTGTAATATATCAATCAATCTATGGTCATTTTGTACAAAACAAAACAAAAAAATAAACAAAAAACAAAAACCAAACCAAGCCAAAACAAAACAGAAGTTTTCCCTTAATGCTTCCATGTCCCTCATCATACTCATTGCATCCATCCATGAATTTTGTTAATTGTACCTTATAGCTATTTCCTCCTTTTCTCTCCCTCTCTATTGCCAGCCTCTGATTGATCTTGTATGCACCCCTCCAGCTCGTACTTCCACCCTCAAACCTTATTAAATCATAATAACATTTCCACACTACCATTACAATGATCTTGCTGAAGCATACCTCTTCTCAAAGTGCCACTATCTTTACAACCATACTTAGGGTTTTAGGGTTCTTGGGATGTAGTGAGATGCCTCGACAAGAAGTTTTTTGTACTGTGTAGCCTTCCTTTGTTGTTTGGACTCTGTGAACAGCTAGTGGGGAAAGTGTATCAGTTGCAAAAAGACGGTTGATGAAGAGGATAATAGTGAGATAACTTGGAAAGCAGTTAATTATTGAGATAGAAAATGTTAGAAGTTAGTCTAGTTCTCCAGGTTTAGACAAATTAAGACACCCAGAAAGGACTGTAAAAAGTTTCTTCTTCTCTCTCTTTTCCTTCTTAAAGTTTTAGAGATAAAGGGTTTTTTGTTTTTGTTTTTTGTTTTGTTTTTGCTTTTGAAAAGTTATAAGTTAGGAATCTTTCTTAGTAACAGCTAACAGCAAGGAGAAAAAAACGGGGGGGTAGAGTCAAGTTACCTGCGAAAAATAACAGTTACAGAAGGCCTAGGAGCCCAGATCTCAGAGACAGAAAACAACTACACTATAATAGTTTTACATTGGGGTGAATACTAGTATCTTTAGCAGAGTTTGCAAGATCCTGTGTGACCAATGTCTACGTTAAGCCTCAGTTGGTAGCACTTGGCTCCAGCCTCACTAGACACAATCCACACTGTCCTTTTCACACTTTCCTAGAATGTTTCAAGTGGGATCCCGTTATCTTCTGGCTCACTCCTGCCTTTGTAATCTGCTACTTACTCTTTACATCACTTCTTAAATAACACAAAATTCTTGTGGAAATCTTTTTGATTCCCCAAACTAGAGACAACCTCTCTAGATTTTAAGATTTTTAATGATCATATCTATTTGACACATATGTGTATGAAAGAATGGGGTCTCATGATCGGCACCAAATAGTTGTTCAATAAGCACCTCTTAAGAGGACGAAAGAACTTTGGCATGATCATTTTAACTCTGTAGACTGAAAGAATGACATTCGTTCTACAGGATTTATAGATTTTCTTCTGTGATATCATCTTTCTCATATTGTCTTTTTAATTATTTCGACATCTTTAGGACATTTTTCTTCTCTCAGTCAGCACATAAATATGGATGTGCTTTAGGTCTGCATTCAAGTCTGTTCTTAAAGTTTTTATTAACCTCACCAAGAATTTCCCCTGAGTTATTATTTCACAGTTTTATGAAACATCTTCCCAACACAAGCTCTAAGTTAGTCATCGCGAAACACAGTCACACTCATCTTTCACCCCATGGTGCATGTCTTAAGTTCATTTCACTGCTTCTAACACATTCCTTCCCACCACAAGCTGTGCAGGATTATCAGAGATAGTCGCCCAAGCAAGTGCATATCTGACTAGTCATTTTGTGTCTAGGGTGACTGGATGCTGCTTTGTTGAGAGGCTGAAGGCATGTGGTGTTGGTGACAGGATTTTCAGTTTTATACTAGACCATGCCAGGCAGCAGATGGCATGGGTCACTGCAAAATTTGTCTTTGGTTTTCTTGTATTGTTTGCTAATATCACCATAATATTTGTGAAATGGTTCACCGCTATGTTCATTTATCTGTTTCTTTATTATAAAACCTGCAAAGTCTCATGATGCTCACACATAGTAATTTTTTTTCTTACATTGTCTTTGAGAGAATTACTATTCTATGTTGTCTTTCTTCTGTCAAGGACTTGGACAACATAGGTGGAAAAGAATCCTTGAAATAGATGAATTTCTCTCATTTATCTATTTTTCTATCTGGCATCTAGGATATACCTATCATCTATCTACCTATCATCTATCTATCATCAATCATATATCTATTTATCTATCATTTATATCTATATATTTACCATCTATTTGTCACATCATAGTATCATCATATACTAATTTTTCTTCCATCTATTTTGGATATCTCCACTCTTTTATTTCTCATTTGTGTGGAGCTGACCTTGTATGTTCTTTCAAGGGTGGGTGCTTACACTAAAGGAAGCAGTCAATAGGTTCCATACCTTTGCCCCAAGATGAACTCAAAATAGCTTCAAAGCTCAGTGTAGAACAGTAGTGATCAGGACCGAAAAATTTGGAGTAGAAAGATGATGTGTCTGTGTGTGTGTGTGTGTGTGTGTGTGTGTGTGTGTGTAAGGACTATTTGAAGACAATTTGATCCCAGGAGCTACAGAAAGTATCTTGTCACTCTAGCTTCAGTGGATGGAACCAAAACAGAAGTAGGTGATTCCAGGAGATACTATGAACTGGAGTTCCTGATTTTATCATACAACGATTAGGTGCATGGAGCCGCCTTTACCATAGGAACATTCAGGCAAATTCCTGCCTTCCTCCTTCCCTCAATCTCTTCCTTTCTTCCTTTTTCTTTTTCTTCTTCTTTTTTTAAAAAAATCAAATTAAGGTGTTGGTTTTCCTAGGGACACTGAAGGAGAACATACATTCTAGCTGTCAGATTTGTCGCAGGAGGTTTCCTAATAGACTGTCTAGACCTAGGCATTTGTTTAATGCTAGACTTAGGCACTTATTGATGGTGACACTGACCTGCACTTGGCGAACAATCCCATTACATGCCATAGCAGAGCTCTCCTTCAGCTCCCACCAGCTTGTAAGAAACTATGATGGCAAGGTTGATACCTCACTACAAAGTATCTAGATGACTGGCTCTAGAATATTGTCACAACTCAGAAAAGCAATGTTTGTGGTATGTAAAAGGTCCGAGAGTTTTGGATTTGTTTCTCTGGCTTAATAAACAAACAAACGAACAAGTATGTTCTGCTCTCATTCTACTTCTTCCACTTTTGGGGCAATTGACACGGTCAGGATCTCATGCAGATGTCCATCAACATCATTCTTAAGCCTTCAGCGGTGAGGTGTCTGCCTGCAAGCCCTTGGACTGCCAGACAGCGCATAGGGTTCCACAGAATTCTTTTTAAATAGTCATATTTCCTTAGTGGATTTTTAAAAAAATAAAAATACATAATTATGTTATGGCACCCTGACGGTGTGCAAGGATGAAGACCCGAGTTCATGCTTCTAGTACGTGTGCAAAAATTCAATGTCAAAGTAAGCATCTCTAACCCCAGTGCTGGGGAGAGCGAGACAAGTCCCTGGAGCTTGTTGGTCAGCCCGCTTAGCCGAATCAGTGAGCTCCAGCTTTGGTGACAAGCCTGGCTTCAAAGATAAGGTGGAAAGCAATCAACAAGGACACTCAGTGTTGACCTCTGGTCTCCATATGCAGGAGCACATGTGTTCATGAACATCCTTGTACATATGTGCACATACGCAAACACATATACACTCATATGCACAGAACTTGTATGTGCTCATTTTCATCAAAATTAAGAGAATATTTCTAATCCTATCCACTATTGAATATTTTTTGCCAATTTTAATCTAGTATAGTGTCATATTAGAATGAAAGATTTCCTATTTTGCCAATAAGCAGTTTCTCCAGCCTTTTACACTTAACATTTTTAAAAAAAATCTTCCCACATTATTTCAAGCTATTGAGATTCTTAACAACTGCCCGATGCCCCCTCTTTGTGCGCCCCACATATGTTTAGCCAGCACTGTAAATTGTTGTATACCACCTAACGTACTCGGTTAATTCTCAAGTTAAAGAGGCAGTTGTCCATAGCAGTTTCACAAATACTCTTTTTAAGTAATTGCATTCATGCTTGACGTTTTAAAAGATATGCATATCTCATTAGCATTGCTTTCCTAAACATTCATTTGTTATTAATTTATTCGCCCCTCTTTCTCCAGTGTCTACTATGGGTACAGCATCTTGTTCCTAGACACATTTTACAGACCAAGAAAATTATGCTTTAGAACATTTGTATAATGATAGCTAAATTTCACACTTACAAAATTACAAAAAGCTGTGTAAAGATTCAAGGGTCTTTGAAGCCCTCTTTGGTTCCACTTACTTGTCATTATTTAATCAGAAAGGAGCCTTATTGGGACGCATATGGTGTAAATAGTTCAAAAGATATTTGGATGTCTTCATGACAGAGGGTTTTCTTACACTTCAGCCCTTAAAATGTTGCATTTTATTTTTCCACAGCTTTGCACATTGCGGGGAGGGGGGTGGAATGTCATTTTCTTTATACCAGAAATTAACTGATTTTTTTCCCTCTTTTCATGGGAGAATTTTCTTTTGTGTGGAATTCTTCTGATTTGCAGGATCTGTACATTTGTAAAAAGCAATATGCATGCTTTTAAAGTCCCATCACACAAGAGAGAACTTGTTCCTTCTCCTGATTTGAATGGGATTGAGCTTTAGAAGAACAGGTTCATGAACAGCCTGGAAATCTCAAAACTGAATTAAAAGGAGAGCCCTGCTTATCGCGCGCCAAATCTCGGCTGAAGAGGCTCTGCTGGGGAAGGAAAGAGCAAGAGAGAGGATTTGAACTCACCTGAGGGTTCGTTGAGTTGAGGTGCATTTTGTAGAGGTGAGTACAACTCAGCTGAAATCTCTTCTGGGAGAAGGCTTTGTAGCCTCTTTATTTATGAGGCTAGATTACTCTGAATTTTAATTTTGGTTTGAAGTTTGACACATGCTCTGACTAAAATCAATATTTTCTCTCCCCTAAAAAGTGTTTTTTCCTTCCTCCTATTTGAAGACTTGTGAGAAACAGATATAAAACTGAAAAACATCAAGTGAAAAAATGTAACAGCTCTTTAATTCCACAAGAGACGTTCTGGCTACTGCAAGCTTTTACTTACAAATGACTTGCCTCTATTTCATCTGATCTGATTGCAGTGAAAATGCACTGAAAACCCCACTGAACTGCTGAGATTAACTTTTGTTAATAGGGAAAAACATATTTTCTTATTTTCCTTTTCTTTCCCTCTCTCATTTTTTAAATTGTCTCCTCTTAGATTTGCAAGGGGCTGTGCGGAGAGGACCTACTCAGAACTCTTTCCTGCAAGGCCTTTAATCCATGCTGTCCTTGCACATCCATTCTAGGTAGCCCCCACCAGACCCCTGCTTGTGGACGGTAAAACCTCTGTTTTTTAGATGCCAAATTTTTCCTCAATATTACATTTTGGACTGATTGTCAGTTATCACTAAGAAACAGTTAAGGTTAAGTACTTTTGGCACAGAGGGATCCAGCGCACTGAGGATGCTTTAAATAGAAGCTTTCCTGAGGGCCACGCTGCTCCCCAGGCTCCCGGCACTGGAGGATGCTTTTATGGCACCTTCAGTTGTGGACAAGTATCTTCGATATAAATTGCCCAACTTTATTTATTCTGTTATAAAATTCACCATCAATATTTCAAACTCTAACCTTTTTCTCAATATCTTGATATTTAATGTTGACTATTAGGGCATTATTGGAGAATCAAAAATTATTGAAATAGTAATTAGTTTTGGATTTTATGCTGAAAGGTATATTTCACTTCCACTGGCTAGCTTTATGTCTTTGTGCAAATCAATCAATTACACTGTGTCTAGTGTGATTTGCATATAAGTCAATATTCTATTTTTGCAGAGTTTTTTTTTTTTAAGATTCATTCATAGTGTGCTTCAATTTTCAGCCCACTTGAACCATGTTTTAGCTAATGGAGTCCTCTGAGTCTATAGTTTAAAATAAATGACAACTGAATATGAAAACAAGTTTTATTAACTGCTTGTATCCATTAATGATAGAAACAGTAAAAAATCATTGCAATTTTTTGAGTCTTTACAATGTGGAGGTCCAGAACCCAACACCCTCACTAAATAGAAAGTGAAAGTTACTTATCCAAGGCTATGCTGACATTAATTCATGAAATAAGGATTCAAATATCAACTATAGATTTCCAGATTCCATTTTTAAAAAATCTATAGCTTATAACTGCAAACGTGCTAGGGTGTGTCTTGTTTACAAACATCAAAGTAAAAACCAATTCCCCCTAAAACATAAATGGATAAACAGTTAAAGATAAGACACAACAAAGAATCACAGTAGAAAAATAGAAGCCAGGTTGTTATAACTGAAAGCTAAGATATTGGTGGTAAGTTAACTATTACAATAGAAAGTACATTTAGGAAAATTTCAAATGGACAAGGGAAAAAATAGAAAATGGTGTGTTACATGGCTCTCACTTCATTAAAAAGCTTAAAATATTTCATTGTGCTAAATATAAGACATTAACAATTATGAGTCCACCCTTCTAGCCTTAATCCATTTAGTAACTATTTATTTAATACTTCTTTTTTATTTTAGCTTTAAAATTATGTGTGTATTTGTATGTACAGGTGTGCAGTCTGTGCACGTAAGTGCAGGTATACCTATGGAGGCCGGAGGCATCAGATCCCCCTGGATCTGGAGTTGCAGGCAGTTGTGTGCTGCCCAATGTCGGTGCTGGGAATTGAACTCAGGTTCTGCAGGAGCAGTATATAAGCTTAATCATTGAGCCATCTTTCCAGCCACTTATCGAATACTTCTTATGGTCCTAGTATCTTGCTAGTCAGTGAGGATTCAATGATAAGCAAAATTGTTCTTTGTTTTTATAGTAACAAGTATTTATTAGTCCATAGTTAATTATTATGATGGATGTGGAAAGAAAAACAGATGAATGAGAGCAGAAGACAAAAGAAAGTGGCCTGAACTTGGCATCCTGAAGAGCAAACTCAGTGAAGTGGAGTTAGAGCTGAAGTCAGAAGGATGAGTAGAGCCCCACTGGTACAAGTCGAGGGCTTCCAGGAGGGGCGCAATCTTCAGCCCCAGCCTAGACCTACTAAACCAGAGCCTGCTTTTTAACAAGAGCCTAAGGTGACCTCTCTAACATTATCCTTTGAGGGCATGGACCTAAGGGAAGGATGAGATAAGAATAAAGGATCAATGTTTCAGAGTCTGTGGCTGAGCTTTAGTGAGGCAGGGAAATGGCATAGGAAGGAAATGGAGATCTATGCACATGAACCACTTAAGCAGACTGCATAAGCCTGAGAAATGCTTACATCTTTGATGATTTCTGAGCAGAGGAAAAAACATCATCTGATTTGTATTAGGAAAACATCACTATTGTAGTATGGAGCCCCAAATGGGGACACCTAGAGGAGAACAGGTTAGATAGGGGTGTCTAGGTAAAAATGCGTGTGGAGACTGGAAATACGAATTTGGGAGTGAGATTGAATATTCACTGGACAAATATTTAGAGAAGATGCAAAGTCCATTTTTCATAGCACCGTCTCTGATAGTGAGTTTCCAACACTCTTGCTAATTCATTTTAGTGTTTTTATAGAGGGGCAGATTAATGTCACCTGACTCCATTATTTCATTGTTTAGTGCAGTTTCTAGATTATAGGTTGAAGGATCCAGAAGAAACTGGTAGTCAACAGGTTTTGGGTTTTTTGTTTGTTTGTTTGTTTGTTTGTTTGTTTGTTTGTTTTGAAAGGGAAGTTTATTGAGTACACATGGGAGCAGTGGGGTTGGTAGTAACAGTACTGCTTGCAGTCCAGCAGGGTTTTAGATGTTTCTGATCTTGAAAGATTGTTCTGGCTTTACTTTGCTAGATGTTGAAAAGAATGTATAAAACTTGAATTCCAAACACCTACAAAATGGATGCCATTCTTATAAATTTTAATAAATTTTTAGTATAAAAATAATGAGCTTTATTAGACATACACATATGTATAATTGGATTTTTTCATTTTGTTTTGCTCATATACATTTCCTTTTCAATCCTCGTCTGTATATCCCCAAATAGTTAGTTTCCTGTGTTCCTTTCATGAAATCATGTTGTGTGTGTGTGTGTGTGTACACACACACACACACATTATATAAAGGAAAACGTAATATTCTGTCTTTCCTTCATGATCTTCTCCTGTCTTCAACTTTCACGCTATGTCTATGTAATATGTTTAAGTCTACATTATGCATATGAGAGAAAATATGCAATATTTGTACTTCTGAGACTGTCATATTTTGTTGAACACAAGTTCTACTGCCACTCATTTTCCTGCATATGTCATAATTTCATTTTTCTTTACAACCAAATAAAACTCCATTGTGACTATACCACATTTTCTTTATTTATTCATCTGTCGATGGGCCCCTGGGTGGTCCTGTGTCTTAGCTACTGTGAACAATATAGTAATAAATGTAGATGTACAGATATATCTGTTTTAAAGCATGGTACTATATGTTACTGATTTCTCACCCCAAAGTGCTGCTTAAATTGATATTTATTGAAGGAGAGTTATAGATTTTAGCTCTTAGTAATTTTAAATTATTTTTTAGATTAAAATGTGAAATAATGGATTTCATTATGGGAGTTTTTCAGAGATACTTAGTTTTTTGTTGGTCCTCGTTCCCCATTCCCTTCCCCCACTCTCCTGCTCCTCCCTCTGATTTTCTCAGAAATTACCAGAGCCTTTTTTTTTTTTTTTTCTACTCTCCCGGAAGCCTGCTGTCATATCACCTGCATTTTGTTACACTCTTTTTTCCTCTTTCCTAACTCTCTCTGAAGACCTTTTTCTTCCTTCATAACCCTTTTCTGGTTTTAGAACCTATACCCTGCTCCCTGCGCATACATACATTAGATGCCAGATTTACAAGTTGAAAAGAAAATATTCTATCATGAACTAGAATTAATGGCGTGACAAACCTGACCCAATTAGCATATCCTGCTTCCATGAAGAGAAGGAGTTGCAGAGGTGGCTCTAGATGATCCTATGCCTTTGATGTGGCTTAGCTAAAGAATAAATGCATCTTTGCAGTTCATAATATGAAAGGTATGGCTTGACTAGGAAATGTAAATGTAGACTTTATCTATAATTATGTAGTTAATGAAAAGACACATAACTTCTATAGAACAAGTCAGAGTGTTTCAATAACTGATGTATTGGGTAAAGAGATGATCAGGAATCTGAGGGTAATTATAAATAAATACAGATTAAAAACTGGTATATGGTCCCAAGCCAGTAAGTAAAAGGATTTTTCTCTAGGTGTTCCTGGGGAACCCACTGCTGTGAAGGTGTTATTTGAGTTAGTCTATGTAGCTGTATCTTGAGGGTGGAGAACAAGAATGATTGAAGCATGAATGGTCTTTATGAGAGGTAATATCATTGGCTGTTACTGGCTATTTACTATGTGAATGGCCCTGCCTAGACTTTACAAGTACACAGGAAGGCATATCCAATAATCTTATGTTTGAGCATTGTTAATGTTTTTCTATTACTTTTGACAGTAACTAATCAATAAGAACATCTTTCCTTTAAGAGAAAACATAATAAATCTTGAAAATCAACAGCAGAGATAGCTCATGCCCATTTTTTCACAGAAGAAGAATAATGCTCAGTACCCTAATATCTTTGTTCTTTCTCAAGTAAGAAAGGAGGCAAGGGAAAAGATACAGACCAGTCACCTGGAGTTCTAGTTGGAATGCACACAGCCGGGTTTTACCTTTGGCTTTAGGTAAGATTTTGTATCATAGACTCTGAAAAAGCAGAGTCATGGTCTTTGCTGAGATAACATGTCTTGGGAGACTAGGCAACACAACTTACTTAGCCTTGCCACAGAAGGTGTGTTCTCCTGACCACCTTGTTCTGCAGCTAAAGGAACAGGAGTCCTGTAATAGAGAAAGTAATGTTGCCTGACTCCTGTTGCCTGACACTCATGTGCTCCTTACATACTCTTCCTTCCAGCTCTCTCTCCTTCCTTCCGGCTGACTTTATCCTATGCTCTTCTCTCATGAATACGACTGTTAGTTCCCTTCAGTTTCCAATGTCCAATTTATTTTTCTTTTATCATTAAACAGCCTCTGATAATTTTATTCTTGTCACAATCTAATATCGGACCCATCACATTGAACCTTGCTTGTACCTGAATCAATCTGACCAAATTTCTATTTTAGTACTTTACTTACCTTTTGGGGCATATATCTATAACTAATTATTCTGTGATATTTTGAGATATCACAAATAGAAGATAAAACATTAAAGGTAAATGTTTTACATTTTAAGCATTAATTTAATACTTCCTTTTAAAGCTCATGCTTATATATAACATAGTATTTTCTTCTCTAAAGTTGCCAGATTCATTGTTTCTGAAAATTTGATTTGATTGTCTGATTCACCAATTAAAGTACATTACATTCTGATTTTCCCAGTGTATACTGGTAAATAGTGTAACATGTGATTAACACATAATTAAAGTTCCATTTTTTTTTTTTTTTTTTTTGTCCAATGAGTGGAATGGATTCTGCAAAGGAAGATAATCTCAAGATTGAGGATTAGGAAGAAAAATGGAATCAAATTTCATTTGCTGTGCTGACAAAGATTTATTAGAGGAATTTGGATGTATCTTCCCCAGTCTATCTTATTTCTCTGAAGAAATGATAAGGATCCTACTTACTGGGTTCTTATTAACATATCTGTATTTAAAATAAGTCCATGTCTTGAGAAACTATTTGTGAAATTGATTGAGTATACTTGGGTCACCCTGTTGTTATAGGGCTAAGCGTACTTTTATAATGATGCTAAGTTAATCAATATTTCAATATTAGAGTCAATATTGAAATAATCTCATAATTTCCAACATCAAGGTTTTAGGCTGTAGTTGTGACACAGACCTTTCGTATCTCCTAAGCTAAGAAAACTTTAAATGGAAATTAAAGTGCTGTGTGTTAAAAAGGATAAAGTGAGAACCACTGCACGTGTAAGTACATCTAACTCCCTGAGACAGCTCACTCCTGCACAGCACACAACAGCACAGGTGGCCTGTAGGTAAACTTAGAATTGGCTTCAATTTCATCTTCATCTCAAAAGAATGGGAATTGTTCTAAACACAATCTCATGGAGGGGTGCTACCCAACCCCTGCTGGGGATTGAACCCAAGGCCTAGTGCATACCGAGGAATGTAGTTTTTCCACTGAGTTACAACACCTGCCTAAATGAGGGGGCACTTTGTAGAGTCAAATAGTCAATTCACAGAGAAAAATAGTCCCACATAGTCCATGGTATCACAGTGTCACAAGTGTGTAATTGTACTCAGTAGGACCGAAGTGCACACTAAGCTTGCTCTTGGAAGCAATGAGGCTGTAGGTTAATATACAGCAACCTCAAATCTTGTCAGCTGAATCAAATCCTGTTGTTTCACTTTCCAGATAATTTTTCCTTTAAAACTTTCTTTCCTTTGTCTTCTAATAAATATGCTCTTTCTAAATCATTTTCTTCTTTTAAAATGAAAAGAGTAAAAGAACTACTTTTGTAATTAAAAGTCATTTTTAAATAACCCCAGAAGATTGTTTCTAGATATCAAAACATCTTTATGGTCCCATTTCTGTGGCAAGAAAGACAAGTGACTGGGATCCTGCACATTCTACTGTAGTCTACATTAATTACCTTCTATTAAAAAAATGACAAAGACCTTTTTGAAAGAGAATCTGGCACCCTTTCCACAGAAATGATGGCAGACACCCTACTTTGCTGATTTCTTGACACTTCTAATTACCTGTATTCATTTGAAATCGTTTCCTTTGTAGAGAGTTATTGGCATGATTTTCTGAGAACAAGAGGAAAATGGAAAACATTTTAGCAAGTTAAGGGGGAAGAAATCAACAGTATCATTGTTTGGCGCTTTTGTTGAAACTCCCCACACAAGTCATTTGAGGGACATGAAGGTAAATGAAAGGTTATACTTTGCCCTGCGCGTGGTTGCTGGTATTTGTAATGTCAATAACTGCGGAAGGTTGTCAGGAAACTGCAGAGACAAAGGTCAACGGCAATGACAAACACATCATTGTATGTGTTTGAATATGCAATATCAGCCTAATCTGCCAGGAGAGACTTTCACACCCTAGAAATATCAATCAGCTGCTATATGAAACCCACCTATTGTTCTCCAGGCTCCCGGACTGTCATGGAGAGAATCAGAGAGGGAAACCTGTACGAGAATTGTTCTTGGAGGGTGGGAGGTGGGAGGAGGGTGATAATCTAGTCCTTGCTCAGTACATGTATAAATGACCATTCTGTCTTCTAAAGGTGGGGGTCACAGAGCAGATTAAAACTTGGTTGGTTTCTAAAAGTGTTTCATTCGTGTGAAACTTAAACATTTTTCTTTTTTACCAAAAGAGGAACGTGGAGTTGAGCCTAGTATATCATTGCAATGAAGTAGATGACAGAGCCGTTCCGTGTTATAAGCTCAATTAAATATTAACCATGCCTTTCATATACTCTTGACAAAAATTTAGTTGAGCTAATGGTGAACCCTTCCACTGAGTCCTGCCTCCTGTTGATTTAGACACGTTAGAAAGCGTGGCCGTTTGGATTCAGTAATAAATTATTTACAAGTGAAATGCACAATAGGTTACTTAAATTGTGTCTCCAGTAAGAACAGACTTGACAAACTGCTTTCTTGTTGGAGCTTAACAAAAGTATTCAGATTCGGGTGGGGTGGTGGTGGTGGTGACATCTGTTTTTCTTTTAGTAAATTATACCAGAAGGATCATTTGGAAATCTTTGGGGAAATAAAATTTTTAAAAAAATTGAGATTGCTGGTAATCTTTTACGTGGCTGGCCTTCACTGGAGTCCTGAAGAGCACCTGCAGGATATAAAGGCAGTGTGTTTGAAATGCAGACAATGGTGTTTTATGGATATGACTTTTAAGGTTTTGCATCTGTTGGTATTCTACATTAAAACAAAAAAAAATTTTTTAAAAATCAATTCTTCCTGAGACGTTCTTCATTTTCCTGGGTAGCCTGATTCCCTTCCCCTATTGCTGACCCCATACTTGAGCCATCTTCCCAAATGTATCATGGACCACGTTGGAAGAGAACAGGGAATGAAATTTGCAGCTGGGGATTGTGCAGGGCGACAGAGGAAAGGGCTCTCAACCCAGCCACAGCCTGATGTGACAGAACAGGGGTTTGGGGGTAGGAGGAGGGAACAGAGGGGGCCTGACAGGGAAAAGGAATGGGAGAGAAAAAATGATGAAGGAAGAAGAAGCAACGTCAGTGGGAGTGAAACATAAGTATAATTTAACAAAGTAAATATCCTTGCTCCATAGGAAAAGGGAGATTACGGACCTCGGGGGAACAGAGGGAAAGGAAGACTATAGACTCTGAGAGGGGAATGATGGTATTGTAAAAGATTAGAAGCAGACATTCTAGACAAGAGGGAGACCAGTAAAATAAAAAGGTCCCTCATATTTTCCAAACAGGAGGATTGTCCATTCAGGCGACACCTGTGTGGACCTCACACACTTCATGCCATCAAGCCTGTTTGGAAGGACTTGGGCTGTGTTCCTTGTGAGGATTCACAGCACATCTCCACATGGCTTTTCAACTTAGGAACTTCACAGAGTTCATAATGGCGGCTTGTATTTGCACTGCTTTTTCTTGGGCTTAAGTTGCTTCCACTGAAATAATTGTGAATGTCTTCAAACAAGATCTTCAATGGTCTAAGAAAGGCATTTGGAGTTTGTGCTATTTCATTTTTTTCTGGTCTCTTTTGTACTTCCTTAGGCTCTGATTACATCTCTGACCTTCCAATAAGACCCCTGTGAAGTAAACAGTTTGGCTACATTCACCACAAGCCAGGTGACAGCAAGAGCAGTTTCTCAATGCTTTATTTATTTTAGCTTTTAATATTTGAAGTTGAAATAATTCTTAAAATGGACCTTTAATTTTCTTCATTCTTTTCCTGGGAGATAGTACTTCCTTCTTGAAGGTAGCTAATGGGCTTTAAGAGTCAATAGAGATGTTCCTGTGTACAGGACCTGTGAATGTGGAGTCAAAAGATAACTTACATTTTCCTTTGAACCTCTTGGGTTCAGGTGTTAGAAATGGTGGCCTCCTGAAGTATTTGAGTAAGAGTCCATCTTCTGTAGGCTAGCATCTGAATGAGATGATAACATTCTGAAGGTTTAATTATTTTCCCTCTTCACCCCCCTTTCCATTTTGGTGAAGGCTACTTTGGAGATGAATGTGTAATAAACTGTACAAGCAGTTTTATAGAATTTCTTGATTTTTTTTAAAAGACCATATTTGTGGTAACATGATTGGGGAATGTGGCTCAGAAACAGAGAGTACATTTAGCATTCACAAAGGTCTGGGTCCAATCCCCAGCACCACAAAAGAAAATCAGGGCATGGGATACATAGCAGATAATGGGTATTTTGCTCAAAATAACCATGTCCTTTTATGTAGATGACTGGTATATTTAGAGAATTAAAGCATAATTTCATGTTAAGGCTATATGAATTTGCTATTTTTTCCTTTTTCTCGGTTAGAGAACAGTGTTTGGGCAGTATAGGACATAGTAATCTTCACTTTTCTCTCTCCTTGCTTTATTCTTGTTACTGGCCATTTTAGTGTTCAGTGGCTCATCATAGGAATGGCTTAGAATTTTCTGTTTTTTTAATCTCCAGACTGAAAAGAGAATATAATTTCTAAGTGGAATAGCCTGCCCTATGTGGTGAGAGCATGGTGAAGGCACACTGTGATTTGCAAGTGGCAGGGACGAGGGTCATGAGAGGTAATTCTATTCATATCTATCTTCTCCATCTCTCAGTGTAGGTTGATAAAGCATTAGACATGACAGTGGTACAGTTGTGAAGAAAAGCATAAATCACAGGGGTTTTCTGATATTAAGAGAAGGGTGAAGGCCAAAGGCTTTTTAGTGTTCTAGAAGTTTATATATATATATATATATACACATATATATATATATATATATATATATATATATATATGCATATGCTCTTCTCTTTTTCTTGTGCCATGTTAATCAAGTATTTTTGTTGAAAAGAAAATTTTATTTTGCTCTTAATGAAGCACTAATATTTTTTCAGACCTTTCCTTTTTTAAAATCCACTATACATCAAGGCAAAATTGTTTAAATACACATTTCAATTAATTTTGTGCTCTAAAAAATAAATCAGTTTTTGTCATTATGTTGGTTACTGTGATCTGATCTGATTTGATCAAGAGAAAACAGCCAAGGTAAAAAGAAATATAGGAACAAAAATAAAAGCTGAGCATTATTGGGAAAAATTGACTGTTTAACATTTAATTGACTATTAAATAGAAAATATTTACGAATCAGGAAGCATTTGTTCAAATTATAGGTAAGGAAAAAAGATACAGGAGACCACAAGTGCTACTTGTGAGTTAAATACAGCCCTGTTGCTCACACACAAATACTGATAGTCACAGAAGAATTTAGGAATATAGACGACTGGCTCTCCATATCAAATGCAGTATCAATCAATTGTTTATTATCCTATCATGTCTTTTTTTGTTCCCAAGACTTCTGCCAAATGTGTAGAGTTTAGAGTAGGTCCAGAGGCAGCAGGCAGAGAGCTGAGTTGAGTTGAGAAACAGCCCCTATGAAACAGGGGTGAAGCAGCGGCCTTGTTTAGTCTGGAGAGGCAGAGTTGGAGGGCTTAATAGCAGCCCTTGAATCCATGACAGAATGCAGCCCTTTGCAGGTAGAGGTGAACAGCTGGTCTCCGTTTCCTCTGAGGACAGTACAAGCAGTGGGGCCTTAAGTGCAGTCGATGGGGATTCAAGCAAGATGTTAAGAAGGCCTTCCCAACCCCAAAGGATGTGCAAGGAGAGAATCTTCAGGCTTTCCAGATTTGAAATGTGTTGACTTATTGTTATTAGTTATTTTTTTTTAAGTCAAAAAGTCTGGGTTGAAAAATAAAATGAAAGAATGCAATCCCCTATGCAGGAATTTCCTCTGGGGAGGAAAAGAATGGATAAACTGTGATCTGGGGACAGAGACCATATGGGATGAATGAAATGTATGAGTTAGGATATTTGGCCAGGAGAAAATACAAAATATAGTACGGAAAAAAGAGGGAGTTTGCATAGGTAAGGAAAAAAATTATAGGAAATGTTTAACCATTTTACCATTTAACCATTTAACCCTTGGTTAAAATATTTTAACCAAAGTTTTAGTTACTTTTTTTTTCTCCCCTGTGGGGAAAAAAAAATCTAATCGTCCATGTGTGTGAGAAACATCATTTACTACTGGTTGACACTATTTTGTGGAACTGATGTAGTTAAATATCAGAATCAGGGCCAAGAAGCAGATTGGCAATATTTTATTTCTGCCTTCATAAAACAATACAATAAACTAAAAAGGAACAAAATGACTTTTCAAAGCTTTCCCAACCTTTTGATTTTATGACACAAAGGGAAATTGTGATCATGAGGAAAGTAAACAGGACATATATACCACACAAATCAAGGACTAGGAATGTCCAGATCAAAGAAGCAGTCAGTATTCGAATAGTAGGAATTACTAAGAAAAAAAAAAATGCTAAAGTCATTGACATTGTTAGCAGGGAAGATATGAACTGAGTGCCCTGCGGTGTAGGCTTTCTGTAGATCAAACCAAGGAGAAAGACCCACGGATTTAGGAAACTTAAAGTCTAAGACTGATTGCCATGTGATAAGAATGTTACTTTTTAAGGCAGTCATCTGTGGTTGCAAATCTGTGGTGCTTGGAATGATCTCACAGACATACCGATGAGCATTTCACACGACGAATAGCTCACGGCTGTACCTTAACTTTTAAGATAATCGCCAATGTTAAATTACTTCAGTCCTCTTTAAGCTATCATTTTAACTTCCACAATACTCAGTGCATAAACACTCCAATGTATTACAGAGTGAGTCTGAGCCTGCATGTGACTCCCATTTTACTGGGTTAGTTGTAATCAACTTTTTAGTGACCTGTGTTTCTCCAGACAGTGGCTGTACTTGCTGCAAATGGATTAGACCCTCTTTATATTGGGCTTTGCTGAGCAAATGCTGGATTTGGTCATTAGTGTGTCTCATCTAATGGGTTTTATAGTGTATTGTTTTTGTTTTTGTTTTTTCTGATGTCAGAAACTTTTCCCTACTCTAAATATCAGAAAACAAAATCATATTTGAATTTGTCAATATGATAGTGTATATATTTTATAACATTCTGGTACATAGAACTTAGTCTGAAAACAGATCCCTGGAAATATTTTTACTGCTTTAAAAATGTACTTTGAAATCGCTTGTAAAATAATTTGGGTTTGAAAATAATCTCTCTGTCTGTCTGTCTCTATCTGTCTGTCTGTCTCTCTCCTTTATCTTCCTGTCTTTTGACAAAGAAAAGCCTTTTGTTCTGGTCTCTGCCAGTGCCTTATTCTGTGACTTTCTGCTGTCCCCTAGTGGCACGTTAATCTTTTTGACGACGGTGTGATTGCCCCTGGAACCAATTCTCTTCCCTTCTGTGCTTTCTTCTGACTCTCATTAGCAGACATTAAAAATATTATTACACAACCTGTGAGTTGCCCTTTAGGAGCAGCAACCCCATTCTTTAGCATAAACAGCTTTCTATCTACAAGTTTGAGTAAACATACTCAGGAAGATAAGCCATCTAGGTATATTATTCTGTTTCCTGCCCCACATCCCTCCAAGGAATTAGGCTCTCAAAATTCTAACGCAAAATTGATGAAAGCAAAATGCCGTCAACATCAACTATTCTTATGTAACATACGGTAGTGAAGCGTAATTTGCGACTGGTTAGACTCTTTACATCAGTGGGTTTACAAACAGAAATTATAGTATTGCTTTTCTTTCGCTTTTGAAAGTTCTGCTTGGTGACTTCCGTGGTCGTAGTTGTTTTTTTATGGTGGCATTTGTCTAGAAGTACTTAACAAATACAACCATATTCTCAAAATTTGAAGCATTAGGTGTAATTTTCTTATGTGACAAACAGACTCCCATTCACACTTATCAGGATGACTTAGTCGATAGTCTTGAATTTTTCTCTGTGTTACCTTTTCATATAAATTAGAAACTTTTGATAAATTAGAGCTGGATCGGCTATTTATATCTTATGTCAGTAAGCCACAGTGTTCGGTTCTAATGGGATGCTGAAACATTTCCAGCATACCCTTTTAGTTCACTGAATTAGTCATTTCAAACTGTACATAATAAAAACAGAATGTGCTATTTTGTCAGAAACCATCGTTTGGTTTTTAAAAATTTAATATTAACTGATAAAAGACTATAAACCTGGCTCTCACAATTCCTTTAAAAGATGGCTGAAAGCATTACCAAGACTTTACAAGAAAAGAAAAGAAAAGGAGAAAAAAGAAAAGAAAAGGAAAGGAAAAAAAAAAAAAAAGCAACTCAGATGAAATCTAGCCCATTAATTGAACATTAGAGAAATCTGAGCTGAATGGTGAACTAATGATCGCTTGGCTCTGCCTTGTTTGGCACTTGCCTTGGTTTTGACAATGATCACTTGACTAGTAACACTATTTTCTTTCTGAACTCAAGGGGAAGAGGTTTGGGAGTGGGGGCAGGGGGAAGCAGGCTATAGCCTAGAGACTCCTATTTCTTAGTAATTCAAGTGTACAGTTTGGCCATGTGGAAGCAAATGAGCTAAGCTGTAAGGCTCCGTTCAATGACATGAAGCTTGTTTCTTCAAAGAAAAGTTGATGCAGTTTTTAAACTGCCTCTCTTCTGAGAGGTCAGATTGCTGCCCAATTCAGTCATTTTGTCTGTTTATACTCGCCTCCATTGGGATAAGGCATTAAAAACAAAGCCCTGGATTGCAATCAATCTTGGCCTAAGTGCAAAGTCACCCGACCAATCCATGGAATCCTGTGCCTATCATGAGGAATTGGGGGGGAGGGGTTGTGCCTCCTCCACTGCTGCTCAAGAGAAGAGATAAACCCCTTTCTAAGCCTCCGTAGCCCCTTCAATCTGGACCCACTACCTATTCTCTCCAATTCAAATTACACGGTTTTCTAAAAATACTTCCTCCACCGAACGTTGTAATTTCCAGTAGCTATTTTTCACAGAGAAATGTCTGACTTTTGTTCTTGTTGTTGTCGTCTGATCAGATTGTAAATGTTCTAAAAAAATGTTCTGGAGTTATTTTTAAAACCTTGTGGTAAGTTAGGTGTAAATCCTGCGACTACTATTGGGAATGTAGGAAACAACATATTTTTGACTGATTTCTGCACGTGAGGATACCATTTGGAATTTTAATTAATTTAATTTCTATTTTAGATAAAAGTGACTCTGAAAAGTCTTAATTCCAATGAATAAATGTGATTTTTTGTTTTTTTTTTTAGCCATTGTAGATTCTGTTGAGTAGATTATTGAGTGGATTTAGGTGGGAAATACATGATAAAGTTTTCATTAAAAATTATATCTTGGGACAGTCTTAATAAATCTGGAAAGTGATACAGCATCATCAGTGGCCTATTCTCTACAGAATTAGTTTTTCCAAAACAATAATAAAGCTGAGCAGTTCTACTTTTTATAACTCCAGAGACTATCTAAACAAAACGAACAGATTTATAGGGCTATTTTTAGTGCATGTCACTGCATTACAGTTTACATTTGCTTTCGAACCTTATTTGACATTCCTGGTAGAAAAATACAGGCAGGACACTCATTAAAATCCTTAACAAAGACAGTCTCCATAGGGCAGTTACCCAAAAAACCAAAGTTGAGGTGCACAGAAGAATGTTCTTTTGGACTCTAAGTCATGCGGTTTTGCCATTTGTCTAAAACAACAAAGCTCTGAATCCAAAGGCAGACTCAGAGGGTCTGTTTATAACCACTGCCCCTGTCCGATGCATTGGTGGTATGTCCTAATTACAGAAGTAAAACCACACTTTCTGATGGTGGGAATTTTGAAAAAGCAACAGGTAAGTCTGCTATACCTAAGTAACTATTATTTTCCACAAAGTGTAGATTCGCATCCAAGTGAAAAGAAACTTGCTGAAAAAGCATAGTGTAACACTGTGACTTTCTGCAAACCAGACTGGCATGAATTAAAAAGAAAAAAAAAGTGGAAGGTCTTATGTAATGTTATGAAATATGTCACCACACAGATTTATGGAAAAAGCCCAGTTGAATTTTAAAATACAGTCAGGAGGACTAAATGTTTGCATTTTGGCCACACCAAGTTTCTTTAGCTTTCCCATACAGAGAGAGGCACGTGTTTCATCACAGAGTACTGCTTTCGCTTGTATACACAAATAAGGAATGAAGAATTCATCTCTTTTGTTTATTCTGAAAATACATTTCAGCAAGAGGAAAATACTAGAAAGACAAATTCAGATGCAGCTTTAACCATGCTGTCATGTCTTTTTCTCTGATGGGAAGGGGACACTTTGATAAGGTTAGACTGTCCGGGGAACTAAAGTGACATCCTGCTCAAAGTGTTATGTGCTTTCATATTAATTGTGCTCATGTAAAACGCCACAGTAAGGAAATGCCTTAGCTGTAGACATCATTTATAGAGCCTTAGAAATAGAGCTCAGATTCAAAGGTAAGAAAACAGACAGGAATTTTACACCAACTACCTCCTGATAAGATTATGTTTTCAAAGCAAAAACATGTCTACATGATGTTGTGGTGTGGAAATACCCGATTAAACTCTTAGGGAAACGCACTTTCCCACAAGCGGCCTCTATATTTGGCGCACCTCGGGGATCTTATTGAAAGTCAGTGTATTGCATTTAAACCTGAAAAGAGATTCACGTAAAATTATGGCTTCACAGATTGTTCTCTGAGAACTGGAGATGAAAAGAGAAAATGACGCATTTGGAGTAGCAGTCGCTGCAACCACTGGAAAAATGTCACAGAGGGCATTTGGGGAGGCTTCAGCTTGCTGTAGATGAATCAAACGGCCGAAGAAAGTAGTCTTATAGCTGGATGAGTGTGTTTAATGAGTTAAACATGTTACTAAGACGACCTTAGAGCCACCCTGTAAACAATGGCTCTGATTAAAAGGTTGTCAGGGTCGTTTGTTAAATTTTTTGAAGTTTTTTTTTTTTTTTTTAATTTAAACTTATTTGAAGTTTTCAGTCATTCTATTTGGCTTTGCAGCATAAAGAAATGATACATTTCTAGTAAATTTATCAATTGCTAATTTAGTTTGGTGGTGAATGCCTAATTTGGGATTCTATTTAAAATAGGGCCAGTTTTAATTTCTTCTTGCACTTGGTTATCCTTGGCCTATTTAACATGAAGTAAGCCAAAATATCTTTGAAAACTCAACCCATACCTATCCCTCCCTAAATCATAAAAATAATTTATTGTCGTAATCTCAATTTATGGCTTAGTTAGGCAGAGTGAAAATATGACCTCGGAAGGAATCCCCCTCCTCTTCAGTTCCAGTCTGCTTGACAGTGGGGTTTGTGTGCTGCTACAAGTTGGTGTGACTAACACTTATTATGTTGATGTAAAAGAAATGAGCTGTTCTCCACTTAAAAATAATATTTAGATGAACAAACATGGAAAGTCCTCTGCAGAAAAGACGGTTTTAGCTGAAAAAGATGAAAGAAAAAAGGAAAAAAACTGAGATAAACCTAGCCATAAGGCAAATGTATTGCAAGCAGGGGCAGATGAGAGATTTTTCAAAATTAAACTGCTAGGAAAAGCAATTGTAAGCTTGTTTTCTTATTTGGGGCAGGGGTATTTTAATTATAATTATAATTACAATTAGAAATGCATGTCCAGAGCAAGTAAAATGTTCTTTTAGGATATTCTTGGTTTTATAAATATCTTTAAAAATCAAAATGATACACAATGTTTTGTAATTTTGGTGATCTTTCCAGTTCTCGTGGATTTAGTTCAAATTTTAAAACATTGCTTTATGCGTTATATATTTTTGTCCACAAAGCATTCTCCAAACAGTAGTTATTTATGTGAATAATATAGCAAAGCATGGAAATATGGCTTTTCTTCCTAGTCCATTATTGAAACGAAATATGATCATTAGCCAGGGCTGGGGTTTAGTTGCAACACTTTGAGAAATAGCCTAAATGAATAGATGTCAAATTAATCAAGAGTGGAACTATTACATTATTTTCAAAAACTATATATACCATTAGGGGTATATTAGGGGTTTTCAGCTATAAATAATTGTTATGAAGAAAAGAGGAGGTTTCATCTTAAAAATTAGCATATGCCAACCTCCTTAGGGTGTTAAAAAGATTGAACACTCAACCAGGGTTTGTGAAAAATCATGATAAGGAACCAGGATTATAATAACATCTTGTGACTAAACCTGAACTTAGAAATGGATGCTGCTGCAACAGGGTCATTCTCTGGCTGACTTGAAGTGTGTGTGTCTCGCCTTTGTAACCTGGAAAAAGTGTCTTTGAGTTAGAATCACCTTCCTTCCCTTGTGCGAAGATGCCACACTTCCAAAGCAAACTTGACTTTGTCCTGATCCCTCGAATTTTCTCTCTACTACTCAAGTCAGAGGAGACAAAGGATATTTCCTCAGTCATTGATTTTTTTCACCCTCTTGTGGTTAATAAGAATTTATCCTGGAGAGATCCTGCAGGTTGAAATGCTTATACCACTCAGTTTTTATTTTTTTTTAAAGCCATCCCATTTATATTTATAGTGAAATAGAAGTAGCTTCAATCACTTTGTCATGTGGTTCACATCTCTAGGTATATTTTTAATTAAACACTGGTCCACAAATAAGCAAATAATAGAAGTTAGTGGAGAAGCAGTTGATCTCAGGCTGACAGTGGCTCATTTATCTTTGTCCTAACTAGACAATGGGAAATGACACTCTGCTGTTGTTTTCTATGCGTTAAGATCCCCTTCTTAAACAAATGCAGTTGAGGCGGTTTGTTTTCCAACAGCCTGGCACACACTGCCAGTGGCCAGAGTTTTGTCTCATCTTCATCCAGAGGGAGGATTAATCTTGGTGATGGTGCAAACGAAATGTATGTCTGGGGTCAAAGTGCATACTGCCTTTTGGGATCTGCATTACATTAATGTCATTTTTGGGTTCCTGACGTTAATCAAAACCAACACCATAAAGCGTCACTTAGCTAATTTGTGTATTATTGTCAATGTTACCATTAATTATGCGTTTGTGAGGAAAAAGAGGATTAATGAGATGTCACAGGTAATTTACAATGATCAGGCTCCCCAGGACATTAAGAAAACACTAGCTGGGTAAGATTACTATGCAATCATATGCAAGAAGCACAGATCTTTGTTGAGACACCACACTAATAATGTCCATCATTACCAAAATCCCCTTTCAATCAGCAGTTTTAACTTTTACATATCTTGCTTGTATTGACTGTTTTCTTTGGCCTAAAGTGCCCAGAATTCACATATCAATGATGAGACTTTTGTTCAGGTGTCTCTCACTCTAAAGACAGAGGATAGCTATTGTTCTCCTTGAAAGTTGGGCAGTCACAGATGGTTAATTCTCTACCATGTCCCATGAAGTTGGGTTCACATTTATTATCCCTATGACATCATTTTAGGTGGTCTGGGTGGTTGTATTTAAATTAGACTTATAGAAACTCTGATATTACAGTGCCCCTACCAACTTAGTTCTCAAACCAAGTAAATAAATGGCTTTTTGTGTTCTTTCTTTTCTTTTCTGGAAGGGGCATGTAAACATACAGTGTAAGGATTATTTTGGCATGATACACATGAAACGGAAGCAATGAAGTACTGCCCTATGTTATGATCTGAAAGGCCATGTGGAAGAACCGTAAGTGCTGGGCCTCAGTTGGTCAGGTGTTGAGTTGAGGAATCTTCTCAGAGAACAATGAAGCTCCGGTGGGTGAGATCAGAAAGTAGTTGGCTCAGCCTGGAATCCAAGAACCAAGCTTACTAGGAAGCTGGGAGCCCTGGTATCAGAGGTTTTACTGTTGAGACAGAGAGGGGTTAGCACCAGGAAGCGGGACGTGCTTCTAAGGAACCAGCAGAGAGTAAGATGGGACCGGCAGAGAGAGGAGCAGACTAACTCTGTGATTGTTCTTTTAATTTTTATTTAACAGATAATTGTGGATTCTTCATCCTGGGAGGAATCCTGGTGACAGTGTTCCATAAAGGGCAGCAAAACCAGACGTAACCCGTGGAGTATAGAGTTCAGGGTCTTGGTACCCACCCGTGGAGTAGAGTTCAGGGTCTTGGTACCGTAATCAGTTTTCCCGTTGGAAAGGATTCTGTGCTGTTGGGTGGAAGAATAGTCCTGGTGGATCATGGAATGCAGCTCGGGAGGCCATTTGGAAATACTGTTAGCTGATTTGGTTTGAATTCTTATGAACTCATTTTATCTTGGCCTTAGTTTTTTATTTATTTGAGGGTGTGACTGTACATGATGAGATGCAGAATTATGTGTCTGCTTTGTGAAATATATAAAAATCTACCTTAAAATTCCGGCTCTGGGAGCCTCTGAGGGAGCCATTCAACTTCTCTGTGTTAGTCTCCTCACCTGTGAAATAATAAAACTTGTCCAGCACAGTAATGAGGATTTAAGGCGATAATGAGTGTAAATCACTTAGTGCAGGGCTCAGCACACAGTAAGGGGTTAATAAGCTGATGGTTTGAACCTTAAAATTTTATCAGAAACACCTGTGGAACTTCAGAAATGACAGGTTTTTGGCCCACACTCCAAACTTACCGAATCTTCACACTCATGGGCAATCTCGACGTGCAGCCTAGATGAAAACCATTACAGTAAAGATAGGACGGGTTTGCTGTTTATTATTAGCAGTGGCTGTTGACATAAACATTTCACTGAAACATTTTAAAAGTTTTTATCTGATATCGTAGTCTAGGGACTACATATATTGGATCATGAATTTTATCAGGCCTTTATTCGTGTTGTTATGATGACTCAAGATCGAGACTTGAATCGTGGCGTAAAATTCTATGAGCTAAAGCTACACTGCAATCACCGTTTGTTTGTGTATGTTTGTGCAAGTACAGCTGGGGTGAGTGCAGGAGCTGGAAATGGCTGGCCTTATATGAAAGCTGTATTTAAGAAACATTGTCCACGTAGTAGAATAAGGTCAAACCACAAGTGAGCTGAACTCAACCATCTATTAACAAATGAAAATAAAACATTTATTACATTGTCTACTCTCGCTTTTTAATGTTTATGATATATCCCAAAGAGATTTCCCCATTGGGATAAAATTTCACAGGCAGAAAAAAACGAAGGAGGGGGAAGTTTAAATAAAAATGTTTTATTATTGATTTGGCATTGTTGGGCTGACCGTACAGATTGTGGAAATAATATAGTTTATTTCTTCTTTTTTTTTTATTGGCTCTACAAAGTAATAGCTTAGCATAGCTATTAGTTTATCTTGTAACTAACCTTTGAACTACTTTCTGAGTTGGTTGCTTTCCAGAAAGCAGTATACTCAGTGAAATAACACTGAAAGATTTTTAATAGCGTACTGAAGAAGATACTAAAGGGACCAGCTTTCCCTCTGGCCGTCTGCATTTTATGAGTTCAAAATTTCGTACTTTATTATCATGGCTGTGTTTAAAATTAGAGATCTATGTATGGACCTTATTCACATTTTTAAATTAAATGGCAATGTTCTTTCCTTCTTCACCATAGTAGAATAATGTGAATTAGTGTTAGCAAAACATTCTGGATAGAAGAAGCTTGTTGAGACATTGTCTGGTTCCATCAGCTGTTCCAATAGTAACTCTGGGCTATGGAAATTATTGGAAGCATGGCCAATCAAATGGCTTAATGGAGAACAACTAAACAAAATTCAGAGATCAGCTGGCAGATTGTCTAGGTGCTGACTGTCTAGTCTCTAGGGCTAGAAAGGGGCCAAAATGAGAGAGTCAATAATGTGGGGGGGGGGGAACTGGACACATCAAGAGAACGTAGAATTAGGTATGAGAAACATGAGTATACTAGTTCTTCAGAATTGAACTGCCAGAGAACTGCAGTTCCTCTTCAGTGTAGGTCTACTACAGGGTACAGGGGCGACACGGGGGAAACTTCAGGCCTTATTGATAGACCTTCACTGCACACTGACTGAAGAAAACATAGGAAATGGTGCATTGTCTGCAAAGCAATTCCAGTCATTGCTGTGAGTTGGCTGTGGATACAGAAGCTTCTAAAGGAGTCATATGGTTTTGAGAAGTCTTCTGTCACATTTGATGGCATGATTGGTGGATCAATTGGTTTTCTCATTACTGTGATAAAATACCTGGCAAATTAAACCTAAGGAAGGGTTTATTTGGGCTCTTGCTTTGAATTGAGTCTGTCTTTGTTGGGGAGGCGTGAAAATAAGATGAGGCAGCTGGTCACATCACATAGTCAGGTAGCAGAGAAAGATGAATTCTCCTTTCTCATTTTTCCTGTTTTTATTTAACCTGGGACAACAACCCATGGGATGGGGCTGCCCACATTCAAGGTAGCTCATTCAACCTACTTAACTCTCTGCAAATATTGTCACAGACATGCTCTAAGGTGTGTCTCCTAGGTGATTCCAAATCCTGTCAAGTTGACAGTGACTAAGCATCCTAGTTGGCAATCTAATATTAGGTTGCTTCCAGATTTTGGTTAACTGGTCCACACAATCACATGGAGGAGACTGTAAGGGACCTGGAGAATCATTTTCCAAATGTGCCAACCAGAAAAGGTTGCTATCAAAGAATAGCAATGATAATATTCTAAAATACTATCCATGAACTTCTGTACAGTGTAGTACGTGAATGTTCTCAAAGCATATGTCCTAGGGTTTTTGGAAATATCAACCACTTTAGCCCATGCTACAACTTCATTGAGGCTGATAGTGAAGAATGAGTTTCAAACAAAATAAATGTTTTTCCCTACTGTGAAAAATGGTCTGAGTTTAAAGAGACATGGCTTCTGCTCAATTTATCTTTGAAGCTCCAGGACCTAACATTCCTAGAACAAAACAGGCCAGAACTCAATAAATACTTACTGGATGACTACATATTCAACTTCTAAGGTTGTCTGAAGTAATATGAGTACAAGAAGGAAGGGCAACATAAATGTATTAGGAATATCCTGAGACCATGTTTTATACCATGTAACAAAATTGTGATGACGGAATACATAGGAAATCAGACAGGTCAGCAGGACAAGGATATTCATTTGCCCCTGAAACACGAATATGTGATTTTTCTTACATAAGTTTTGGGAGTGGAGAGACTGCTTAGTTGCTAAGATCACATGCTGTACTGCTCTTGCAAAGGACCAACTATGACTCCCAGCACCCACACTGGGGAGCTTACAACTACTTATAACTCCAGATCCTGGGGTTCCAATGCTCTCTTCTAATCTCATAGGCTCTTGCACAAATGTAGTACACATTGGCACATAGATATACATACAATATGGAGTGACAGAAATAAAGTAAGATCCTATAGGCAGCGACTATCACAAATATTTTAGGTTCTTTGGGTTTATCAAAACAAATAAATCTGTTCTAAGACTAGTATGACCAGTTAATAGCTCACAGCACAAAAGATGAATAAAAGGAAGAGAATGTTGTATCCAAGAAACCATCTAGGTAGCCAAGCCTAACTAATTTATAATATGGCCGTTACCTTTTTTTTTTTTTTTTTAATCTATTTGTCTTTTCCACACCTATATAAGTTCATCAGAATCACCCTTAGAAGTAAAACTCAGGGGGCTGGAGTGACGGATCAGTGGTTAAAAACACTTAACTGCTCTTGCAGCAGACCTGTGTCAGGTCCCAATACCCACATGGCAGCTCATAACCATCTGTAACTGTAGGATCTAATGCCCTCTTTGGACATCTGTGGGCACCAGTTATGCACTTGGTGCACGTCCATACTTACCGACAAAACACTCATAGATAGAAAAATAAATCTAAAACGAAATGTGAAGCCACCGTTGTCTATCTACCTCATCTGCTGAGATTTCTTATGTGTCAGAAGGGAAAAGATTCTCCAGTACCTAAATTCCTTATTTGAATGTGCAGATCTTTCTTGCACATCAAACACATCAAAGACATACATACAAGACCCTCAGCCAATCTCTCCATCTTCAAGGTGGTGGAAGTATTGACCTTTCCAAGTCCTAAGTAATTCTCCTTTGCCTTTGTCTGGGACCTGTTTCTCTCTTGTATACTGGTTGGTCCTAGCATTTATGTTCTTCATTTTCGGTTCTCAGGGTCTCCTATGCTGATCAACAATTCCCTTATTTGGCTGTTTGTATTTTGTGTAATTGTGAATTGAAGTTCAGTTTACTTAGTACTGTGAAAGACTTGGGTCCTAGCTCTGGTAAGATCTCATTTCCCTATGCTGTTGTTCATAAGCAGAGATAAGAGCCTATTGAAACAGCCTTTTCTTACCTTGCTTACTCTCTTCCACACTCCTCCCATTTCTCTCTGTCTCCAATCATTCTCCTTCACATCATTTCTCAAAACACAGGGCTTTGGAGATTCTTAAGTCTGTCAAAATGAAGGAACCTGTTCAAGATTAGTATAAGCGGTTAACAACCCATAGCACAAAAGATAAGAAATAGGAAGAAAATGTGGTAATCAAGAAACAGATGAATTTTTAATAAGCTTCTTTTCCTGTTTTCTAAATTTGCTTCTTCTTGCACTTGCACTTCTTGTACTTCTTGCACTTGCACTTCTTGCACATGTGACCAACTGTACTATTTTTAAGTTTATTGTTTAAAAATCATTGGTGTAGAGAAATCTTCTCTTACATTCTAGATATAGTTAGATTCCTTGTTTATACTTATTATCTTTACTACATGAAATGTCCATATAACTATCAAATCTAGCCATAGATAAACCTTATATGTAGTACTGTTCACCTGGGAATTGTGTGCAACTCCTGGGCAGTGGCTTGCACGTGTCTCCTTAGGATTCTGAGCCTCATACCCAGTGTAACTCACTCCTCACTCACATCACCTGGAGTTGAAACTCAAGGTTCCATTCTAATGACTAATACAGAGCAAAAGGAATGAGCTTTCATTTCCAAAATCAGGCTACAAAGAGGCTATGATTTCTGGTTCTTTCTTTTTCTTTTCCACATTCTGAGACTTGCCTGAAAGCAGCCCTGTCAAGCTGTGAGTAGTCCTGTGGATAGCTCAACTTGACAATGAACTGATGCTTTCCAAAATGGTCAGGGGAGACTGAGAGCCACTGCCGGCCAGGAGTAGACTTGGAAGCAGGTTTTCTCCTAGCCAGGCTTTGAGATTCAGTCTCCAATGACGTACTGATTACAAGTTCATGAGACATTTTGAACCAAGAGATCTAGGTAAGCCACGCTTGGCACAGAACCAGTGGCATGGCGTTGAAAACTCAACAGTTTTATTCTGCCATATATTGTTATGCAGCTACACACAGCTGATACAGGTTTTGTTACCCAGGGATAGTTTGTTGTTGGGATGTGAAAGTGGGTCAAAGCAAGTCAGATCTTAAACAATGTGTGAGAAAAAGCCTAAATCTCTTTTTCTGGAAAATCTGAAAAATTCCATCTGCAGCTCGTAAATTAGATCTAATGGATCATATAAAAAACCAACTATTCAGTTAGTTACCTTTGATAGAGTTCTCAGAAAAATGCCAAGATTAAAGTATATTCAATGTTGCAATGCTCAGGCTGGGGAATTGTGGTTTCACATGGTGATATCCTTTTGTGTGTATAGTTTTCATCTCCTCAGACTCAAAATGTGCACCACGTACAGTGGATGGGTACACCAATTTGATGTGGGACAGGATGCTCTTCCACAGCTTTTCATGAGGTTCCAAAACCTCCCATGAACTTTTTATAGGTATCTTGCTTGAATCTGTGCCTGTGAATAAATGACCACGTTTCCCTTTTCCCTTTACTGGAAATGAAGCCTGACCCTTCTACTTCAAACTTCGGTTCCACCGGCTTTAGTAATTTTTATTATACATATGTCTTTAGGTTGTGCAAAACATTCTCAAGAATCTTACCGTCTGATCTTAATGTAAAGGCAAATATCCTTTTGCAAAGCCTTGAGCTAAATCCATGTTAGTGTTTTGCTTGTATTGTTGAGGAAAAAAAATAAACAAAAAAACCAGAAACATTACCTACCCCAAAGGAATTCTTGCTTGTGTGAAATGGAGAAAGAGATGCTCATAGTTTTAAATGTCTAAAGATATTTGAGACAAGACAGGTCAGGGCATAAAATCGTGTTGTTTAATAGATGGTGTTCCTTTGAAAGTGCATATAATTAAACATGTTTACATATTGTTAGATATTGTATCTATGTACTCTTATCTCTAATTTAACAGTATCCAGCTTTTATTTGATTGCAGTGGGTAAAAAGATGAAAGTTAATTGGCATATGCATAGCAATGATGGTTAAATAAAATTTAAATAAAAATCGTAAGCATTTAGATTGGGGTTGAGAACTAGAATCTTTATAAAGCCTTAAATTAAGGCTTAGTAAAATGGAAGGAGCATGGGGTGTACTCTCACTCCCACTGCTATACATTATTTACCAGGATTTGAGGGGTTAGTGGTATAAAGACACATGTTTCCAGGATCAATCATTGCAGCTACCATTACTTCATAGGACACATATGCCTACTTTAAAATTTTCTGTGTAACATCCTGAGAGATGGCTCCGTGGTTAGGAGCCCTTGCTGCCTTTACAGAGGATCCAAGTTCAGTTTCTAGCATCCAAGTTCGACAGTTTATAACCACCTGTAACTGCAGCTGCAGGGTATCTGAGAAGATCCCCCGGCTTCTTCTGTTACTCACCTTTATATATCCATTTACCTCCACATATCATGTAACTAAAAATAAAATATGTTTTAAAAGATATATATATATATATATATATATATATATATATATATATGAATGAAAATCACCATCGGGACAATCCTGTTTGTAAGATAAAGTGTTTGTTAAGTGACATGTTTTGAAGAAAAAAACTCTTGATCTGAAGTACCTCTCCCTCCACAGCACACCTTAGGAGTTCTAAGTTCCAAGCATTCATGTAATCTTAAGGGCTTTTCAAGAAGCTACACATTTCAACCAGGTTAAGCCTGATTTAAAGAGGACTTAACTGGTAGCTTATTAGCAGGGATTAATTAGTCTATGTGAATAATTGTTACTCATTGTTATGCAGCTGAAGAAAGGCCTTGGGCAACATGACACAGTCTAGGTCAGGTTTGACAGCAGTGTTTAGACTGAACAAAGTATACTTGGGTTACTAAGGGAGGTACCCCTCTATCTCTCTCTGCTCCTTCCAGATGAACATTCTGAAAATTTAGGGTTGGAGAAACAATGAGGGGGATCAAGGTGGCACAAAATGAAGACATAATGGTCTATAGCTGGCATTTGTTAAATTTTCTTTGTTAAATACAAACAACTCATCAAGAAAGACGATATAATTCATTTCTATCCTGGGAGATTTTGTAATATGAACACCTTAATTTTAATGACAAATTCTTTTTTATTAGATTTACTATGATGATAGCTTTTCAAATGAATATTCTTTGATTTCATTGTTATAATCTCTATGATTATTAATGGGTATTGAGTATGTAAAATTGGACACTCATAATTCTTGGTCATTGTTATTTCATGGCTGGCCCTCTAAATTAATTCATTAGTCCATCATTAATGTGATGAGCTAGTCATGGATGCACCTCTCAATTCAAAGATGAGGTCTCCTCAGTAACTTCCATTTGGTAGTTTCTTCCTGGTTAACATACTCATCACCCCAAGCCTTGTGTTCATTGTTCTCTTGTTTTGCTATTTTATTAAAATTTTTAAAATTAATTTTAAATAATAATGGGTTTGAGTATGGCATTTTCATTCATGCACATAGTATATTTTGATCGTGGTCATCCCTCACTCTCTCACCCTTTCTTGTCCTCTTCCCACCCCTGGCAATCTTCTTTTGGCCATCACACCTCCTGCTTCTCATGTCTTACTTTTCGTGACCGAATGCTTTCACTAGGGTTGTTTATGGGAACATGGCACCGCACCAGTGGTACACCACTAAAGTAAATCTCTCTCTTCCCGTCAACCATTATTTACATATACATCCTTTGGGAAAGGTGGGATCCCATTAGCTCCTCCCCCTTCCACGAGAGGGTGTTGATGGGGCCAATCTTGTATAGATCTTGTGCAGGTAGTCAGAGCAGCTGTGAGTTTTTATTTATTTTATTTCATGTGTATGTATGTGTTCCCAAGTGTATGTATGTGTAGCACAAGCATTTTTTCATGCAGGAGCCCATGGTGGTCAGAAGTGTAGGATCGCCTAGACCTGGAGTCATAGGTGGTTGTGAACTAACATATGGGTGCTGGGATCCTAACCTGGGTCCTCTGTAATAACTGCAAATACTCCTAACCACGGAGTCATCTCTCCAGCCTGTTTTACAGTTTTTTCTTTTTCTTGAAAAGATTCATGCTTTATGTAGATGTTTATGACTTATTTTTAATCCAAACTTTTATAAGCCACTCATATTGTGTATATTTGTAGTATACATCCTTTCATTTGATCATGCTATAATTTTCATTAGTTATCTTTCTTGAAGAACACCTAACAGAAGCAACTTGTGGATGAGAGGCTTATCTTGGCTCACAGTTAAGTCCCTTGTAAGTGAGAACAATATGTTACATGGAATGGCTCAACTGTGGTAGTGGGAGAGTGTAACATGATTTGTCCTGCTGGGAACAGCATAGCTGCGCAGATGACTGCTTGACACAGTTCTAGCCTTTGGCATGCCACCTCTGCAGAAGACATCTGGCGGTAACTACTCTACAAATGGGCCTACTATTCTTTATATGTTGTCCTTTTCTTTTTCTTTCTAAAGCTTCCTTTGCTCCTGTAAATGGGACTCAGGCCAATGACTCTATGGGAGTCTACCCTCTTGGTCCCTGAAGAAGTTGATCACATCATATAGTTCCTAAAAGTTCTTTAAGGAACAGTTTATGCACAATTTTATCTTGTCCCTATTTGACTTGCATTTAGTGAGGCTGACCCAGGGGCAACAGCCCTTAGGACACTCACAAAGGCTTCCACCTCAATGACCTTGACAGTAATTATCCTATTGAGCCTGTGTTCTCCGAACCATCCAGGGTTTACGGAGATCCCCAGAATCAAGAAAAATGGATAGTCAAGGGAAAGAGGAATAGATGCTGTTAATGCTAAAGAAACACATTATTGAAGTTTGGATAGATATAGGGAAGAGGTGGAAGAATTAGAGAAAGCTTAAAATCTGTAAATATGAAATTTTTATCTAGCGCGTTTTTGCCCTTCTGTCTGTTTGATATATGCTGCAACCACAAGTAGGGCACCCAGCAAACTGCCAACGAACCGCTGTGTTAGAGGTTTTCTGAGAAAAAAATAAGTTAAAGGTTAAGCTGTTACTGTGAAAGTTGTTCTTGCTTAGTGTACCAAGTAAGCATGGGAATTTAGAAAAACGTAACTAGGTGATTTTTCTGTGAAGCTTTGCATGTGCTTGACCTTGATAAAGGTCAATTTGCAATGTACTTTTCGTAAATAAAAGACTGGACTAGCTCATGCTCAGAAGAAGCAGAAGAAAAAGAAGCAGAAGGAAGAAGGAGAAAGACAGAGAAAAAGAAAGAAAGAGAAGTAAAGAAAGAGAGAAAAAGTGAGAGAGAAAGGGAGAGAGAAGTAGAGAATCCTTAAGTTCTGATGTTCTCCTAAGCTTTTGACTCCTGAATCAATTCTTTGCACCACTCCCAGGCATCCCTTTCTCAAGACCCTGACTTCAAGCCGAGGCTGGACCCCAGCATTGTTCATTCACATCTCTGTAGACTGAAGCAGAGATCTGAAGCAGAAGTAAGGTTAGGGTGTAGCTCCCAAAGACCCGCATCTAATAGCCTATGTTCTGCCAGCTGTGTCCTGTGTCCCAAAGCCTCCTTATCTTCCCAAAAATACATCACTTAGCTGGGGCCCAAGCTATTAAGCCCACGGAGGACATTTTAATTCAAAGCATAAAAATTAAAATATTTTAAGATCACAGATAGAATATCCTATTTTCTCTTTCTTTTCAGCCTCTTCCCCTAACCTGTGCTCTCTTTGCTTTTTCTCCCTGTCCCTATTATTAATTTTGCTCTCTCTTCTGCTTTCAGGATTTGCAAGAGAAGCTCCATATGACTCATTTTCACCTGTGAGTACTGCAAGTACCTCTAACAGTTTCTGTGACAGATTTTCAGCCTGTACTCCTGGCTCTACAGACACCTGCCAGAGGACACTGGGAAAAAGTATTAACACTGTAAATGGTACAGATGGAAAGTAAGCATCTTGTGCAGTAGATGTGTGTGTGTACATTTATGAGGAATTGCCATATTACTTTATTATAAAACCTGGCAGTAAGTGAAGGGCTTGTCAAACAACCACTTTCCGGAGTCCATACTCAGAGTCTCCACTTCATTACACCTAGATACAGAGCAATGATTTGCATTGTAATCAGTTTCCAGGCAATGCTGACATACTTTACCCAACAGATGTGATTTTGGTCAAGTTCATATAAGGTCAATTTCTCTATACCAAATGCTGTTTAAGTGTACTATGATAACACTTATTAAAATTATACAGCAGATCTTTTTGTATCATACATAATTATTCTCAGATTTCCAGCTCCTGGGAACTTAGTTTCTTGTATACAATGTTTTCTTGTTTACTAGCATGTATGGATCAGGAAGGGATGATCTAAGAAAAATAATGACTTCACTCTGAGATATCCACGTGCAATGCTACTAGGGAGTTGTGTATTTTTTTTTCCCGTATGTCCTACACAGCTGTATGCCAGGCTCCCCCTTTCCAGTTCATAAATGCTACTGATTTGCATATGCTAGACTGTTACACTCTCCCCACAAACTCTTTTCTTAGAGGAAACACAGCTTCTGTCAAAACAAGTCTTTAAAAATATTTACCAAGTTGTAATAAACAACATTCCTCAAATATGCTGTATATTTTTTATTATTATTAAAAATCATTTTGAGGGGCAACATAAGCTTTGTATTTTTTACACATTAGGCTCTGTACTTTTGCCAAAAGAAGCAAACTATGTGGTCAGTGTGATCATGATAATGGAAACGTTTTGATTTTATCTGAAGAATATATATATATATACATGTATGTATATACATATATATACACGTATGTATATACGTGCATATATATATACACATGTATGTATACACACACACATACACACACACACTATATATATATATATATATATATATATATATATATATATATATATATATATATATATATATATTCCTTTTTGGTTATTCAGATTTAGATAGGTAAAAATATTATCTTTTAAGAAAAACCTGTTCCTAGTAGACAAGGAGATATTTATATTCAGTGCTGTGAATGAGAATTTATAAAAGTGAGTGGAAATACACCAGATCAAACCATATTGCCTGTAGCAAATAACAGACATTCTAGTCTCTTAATTTTGTCCGTGATGTTCAATCTATTTATTAACTTGTAGAATTTAAAGTAAAAACTCAAATAGCACGGTAAACATTTTGGCTGGAATTGGAAATGCATTCCTTCTGTACCAGGATTGTACCAGCTTGGACAGTTGGGCAGTGCAGCTGGGAGCTACAGGTGGCCCTGGGCTTCCTGACTATGTACTCTGTGAGTGTACTAACAGCAATGGCATGTGAACTGTATTTGCAGGGTTCAAGTGCTGATGGAGAACCCATCCCAGAGTGCAAAAGAGACAGAGACCAGGATACATAGCAGAAGGAAACACAGTAGGAGTTAAGTGTAAATCACTGGAACATAATAGAATTTCTGATGATTTGTTTCACATATAAGCCACCATTCCAGTTACCCAAGGTTTGCCATCTCATATTATCCAGAAAAACCTTTTACTTGTCTCCTTGTATCCCACACTCTGTTTCTTATTTGTATTAATTCGCTCTCATTTTTCTTTTTCTCTCTTTTTTTCCTATTCTCTTTCCTGTCCCTTGTTTTCTTCCTTTTTGTTTCATGGGTCCCTTTCTGAACTTTTTCTTCTTACTGTCTCTCCTTTTATGCCAAGCATTGCCTGGGCACTGGTACAGGAGATGTGAATAACATGCTAGGTTTTGTATTGGACTTCCTCAGGGAAGAGAAACAAGAAAACATGTAACAGTGAAGAAAAGGGACTCTGAAAGAGATAGGGGGCTTGACATATAGTTCAGTGGTAGATCACCTCTAGCATTCGTGAGGCCCTGGGTTCAATTCCCTAATACTGAAACAAACAAACCAAAAGAGACAGGGAACTAATGCTATGATTTATCTTTTAGCAGGTGTCAGATCAGCTGACATGAGCTTCTAGCTCAGTGTACTCTCTGCCAAAGCGGGCTCTACCTACACAATAGTGTCCTGATAGTGTTATTTGTGCTTCAGATAGCTGTCAGCATTTTAGCTATATTGATCGCCTGAATAAAATTCTTAATTTTAATCAACCAATCATCAATTGATCCACCATTCACAAATTCATTTAAGAACTTACAGAATGACGAATGTGTCACTCCTAACGACTTGTGAAGGGAAGAACAACGATCTTTAGCACGATAAACTGAAATATTTTCTCATTCCTCCTGGTTGTCCTTGATACTTCCATGCAGTATCATGGCATTCCTTTTTAGACATAATTCATTAATCCATAAGCTTTCTCTGCTGAAGCTTTTTTTTTTTTTTCTTTGAATCCTTGCTCAATTCGACAGAGCAAAGTGCTTCCAAAGAACTTAAGAAATGCCACGTTTCTTTTAAACCCCACATTTGCTGTTAGTGTAGTTGTTTTATCCTGATTTATTTTTCAAAAAACGTTTTTCAACAGTTAAAATATGCTTCTTGTAACATTTTTGGAAAAGGCAGATAAGATGAATAAAAGAAAGGGTCATTCGTAGTTTTACTACTCAAATGCATCTGTTGTTAATTAATATCTAACTGTTTTCTTCCAGATATTTTTTTTCTATGCAGCAATTTATAATTTATACTATACGATAAAAGAATTCCTACTCTATAGATGTTCAAATTAGTTTCTATTGCTGTGATAAAGACCATGGTCAAAAGCAGCATGGAGAGGAAAGGGTTTATTTGGCCTACAGATTACAGTTCATCACTAGGGAAAGTAGGAACTCAAGGCAGGAACCTAGAGGCAGGAACTGGATGCAACAGCCTAGGAGGAGTGCCACTCGCTGGCTTGCTCTTCAAGGCTTGATCAGCCTTCTTCTTTATACAACAAATGACCACCTGCCCAGAGTTTCCTGTTGTGCGAGGGGCCCTCCCACATCAATTGTTAATAAAGGAAATGTCCCACAGACTTGCTTAAAGGCTAATGTGATTGGGAACATTTTCTCAATTGGAGCTCACCCTTCCCAGATGATGCTAGATTATTCAAATTGACGAAAACTTTCCAGCACACTAGATTTGCTAAATTTTTGCATATTTTACTGCTTCTTTCTTGGTTTTTGTTATTTAAATTTTATACCTTATTTTGTGACAGCCAAGTTTTGTAGAGAACTGAGTTTATTCTGTGTCCAAATGAATATAATCTCTAAAAATTTAAACAACAAAATTTAGCATGATGACATTTTCTAAACTTTCCATACACCACCGTGCATTCTTTAAGTAGTTGGCTTCAAATCTTCGCATAGCCCTGAGTCAGATAACTTACACATCAATTTTATACATGAGGTACCTGCAATTCTGTGACATAAAGTCAGCCTTCTGCACCCAAGCAGTTTGTGGTAATGCAATGGCCTGAAACTTTGTGCTAACTTCTGTATTTACTATCTCTCTAACTATCAGCAGCAGCTGTATTTGCATGGTGAAACTATGCATGACTTTAACAAAATTCATCATCTGCATTTGCCAAAAATGTTACCAGACACATATCTTAGCGTTGTGATGAAAAGTGTTTTGGGGGCCTTCCTAAATATGGGATCAATTTTCTTCTCTTATTTTTTTCCTAAACTACAGATTTGATTATTGTTTGCTTTTTTTCTAATGCTTGAAATAACTTGTTATATTTAAAAAATCATAATACCATTGTACCATTTGAATTCAATTTGTACATATACAAATATGAATTTGGGAAAAAAGTGGTAATTTCATTATTACGTATCTCCTTTCCAGTAATATACTTTGTCCTTTTATATATTTCAGTGAGTTTTCATAGTTTTCTTCCTGTGGGTCTACCATATGTTGTCAATAAGGTGATTAATTGCTGTGGTCAGAAGGGCTGTGTATTTCCAAAATTCCTATGTTGATGTTTCCTAAGTTGATGCCCTCAGGGCAGTAGTATTTGAGGGCGGAGTCTTTGGGGAGGTGATTAGGTCAGGAGCATGGGCCCCTCATTAATGGGATTAGTATCCTCATAAACCCAGCCCCAGGGAGCTGCTTTGCCCTTTTGCCATGAGAGGACACAGCAAGAAGGCACCATCTCTAGATAAGAAAACAAACCCTCAGCAGACATAGATCTGCTTAGGTCTTCTTTAGGTCTTCCAGATTTCAGAACCATGACAAATACATTTTGTTGTTCTCATGCTCTTTAGTTTATAGTTTGTTTTTTTGTTTGTTTGTTTGTTTTTTTTTTTTTTTTTTTTTTCTGAGACAGGGTTTCTCTGTTTTAACTCTGGCTGTCCTGGAACTCACTCTGTAGACCAGATTAGCCTTGAACTCACAAAGATCGGCCTGCCTCTGCCTCCCAAGTGCTGAGGTTAAAGGCATGCACCATCACTGCCCGGCTACTTTATAGTATTTTGTTATAGAAATCCAAATTGACTAGGACATTATATATTTTTATTTTATTGCAGAAGGTACATTTTCTTACTGTACTTTCTAACTAGATATTGTTTACCTATGAGAAAGTAATGGCTTAAAGAAACCCTTCTGAATATTTGATAAAATTTTTTAATCAAATTTTATAAAACCTGAAAAATTATCTCAGAAAGAGAAAGAGAGAGAGAAGGGGAAGCAAAATTTAAAGTTGATAAATACTGAATTTTTCAAAGAAAATAAACATTTGAAGAAAAAGGTATGTTCAACATGATTTAAACATTATAAGGTGTATACATGTTTGAGACACCATATGCTATCCCTTTAATAGATGTAGTTTTGGATGTTTTTATATAAGAGTTTAAATAAATTTAATTTACATTTTTCTTAAAAATCCAGGTATTTAATATACTATTCTTCTGACAATTTCATAGCTGTAGAAGTTTCAGATATAGAGAGGTGATGTGGGGCCACTGCTCAGTGGGTAGAATGCCTGTCTTTCACACACAGAGCTGTGGGTTCGATGCCAGCATCACATAAAAACTGCCCATAATCCAAGCATTCAGGAGGCAAAGGCAGGAGGATCAGAAGTTCACATTTACTACATAGTGAATTCCAAGTTAGCCTGGGATGAGTGAGTCTCTTTCAAAAAGAAAAAGAAAAAGAAAAAGAAAAAAAAAAGAATTGAGAAGTGATCTTATATTTGTCATCTTGAATTTTATTTAATATTGATTCTCTTGTGTATAATACTATTGATAAGCTATAATAATGTTGTCTTATTTTACCAGTAGCAATATCTCTTAATAGTCTGTCTGAACCTAGTCAGAGTACAAGAACAATGTTAAATGAAAAATCATGTCCTCGACATGTGTAAGTGACGCAGATCTAAACTTAGTTTCCTCTTTAGTTATGATCATCTATCATTGGTCTAAGTCACGTTTCTCTCGCTGGATAAAATACTGAAGTGAAATAATTTCAGCATGTAAGTATTTACTCTGTCTCATAGTTTAAAAGGTTAAGACCATCATGCGCCGGGGTGGGTGGCAGAAGGCATGGCTTCCGTACCCAGCACTTCACACGTTTGCAGACAAGTGTTTTACCATGGAGTTAGACCGTCAGCCCTTGTTTCCCAACAATTGCACTGAAGTTTGAGTTGATTCTTGGTTCTAATCTTAACAGCAACAACTAAAGATCTCAGTGCTTTCTAGGCCATTAAGAAGGGCTGCTGGTCATTCATGATATCGCTGGGATCCTTTGTTAATGTGTATTAGATTTTGACACAAAAGTTAATAATGAGATTCTGAAGAGAAACTCAACCCAAGTGTATTTTATATTTCATTAAGGACTTCAAGGGAGGCACCTGAGCACTAAAAAGTCTTCATTGGCAACATTGGTGTTTTATTTTAATCACAGTGATAATGAGAGTATTTACATTTTTCCATAAAATATTTTAAAATCTCTTGAGATGCCTGATGGCATCTTTTCAGCTTGTTTGTTTGCTTTGTCAAGAACTGGGTAACTGTTTATAGGGAACTGAAAGGTAGCATGGAAAATGGGAAGTAACTTGAAAGTTGAAGTTGCACCATGCCTTTCGCAACCTGTGAGGCCTGGGGAAAGTATTTCCAGTGGCTACTGATCATCTAGTTCTGCCTGCTTCAGATTTTAAAGGTGACAACTGCAGAATCCCCCCCCTGTGCAAAAGCAATGAACTTCCTGCTTCCATCTCACCTAAGTGTGGACCGGATCAGTCTTTCCTCATGCTTCCCCTCCCCCTGCTCAGCCTGGTCTCCAAAACCTACCACTCTACTCTTCACTACCACGTACAGTAGGATGACTGCAGCTGTTGTTAGTAGGGTGAGTACTTCATAAAGCTAGATTTAGGATGTGTCATTAAGACACGATAAATAGTGGACTGAGAGACGGCTCAGTGGTTAAGAGCCCTTGTTGCTCCTGTAGAGAACCTGGGTTTGATTTCCAGAACCCACAGGGCAGCTTACAATAGTTCCAGTTCCATGGGATCTTACATCGTCTTCTGACCTCTGTGGGCAACAGACATGTGTGTACACACATACAGGTAAGATACTCACATGCATAAAATAAATACATGTTTAACGAAAGAAAATGATCAGTATCTGAGAAGGCAGATTAGTTGTAATTTGATTTGAGCATTACATAAGATTTCAACGTATGGAAATATTTCACAATACCTCTTTAATAGATACAGTGTTTGTCTTTATGTATCAGGCAAAATGATTTTTAAAAACAGGAAAAAGTAGCAATAATAATGTAAATGCTAGAATAGGTGGTTTGTATATTTTAATTTCTTGACTTAATTTTCCCACTTATACGCATTATTAAAAATGCCTATGGACAGCAAGATGTGATACCAGTTGTGGAAAACACAGTTAAGGAATGTGCTTTTATTTCGCAAACACAAAAACAATAACAAAAAATGACCTTAAGTCTCTTCTGTCATCAAAACAGAACCTGTAAGTAGTGCCTTGAGTGGCTTCCTGATATATTCTCATTCTAACAACTGATACACAAATGAGGCAGTTGTGTTAACGTGGATTGACCAAGATAAGTAAATTTTTCCTCTTTGATGCACTTTTTATCATGCATCTTTTAGGAGACAATTCATTTAAAAATTATAACTATAGATAATAAATTGAAGGGAAATTAAAATGAAGACAATTTGAAATTAGTAAATTAGTTCAAAAAAATATTACATGCTTTCTGTAGCAGGCTATTGTCCAAACATTAGAAAGGTAAGGCAGCTCCTTATAAACAATTAAAATGCCATCAGGACTAAAAATCCATAGGTATACATTAAATAATATATTCATTTCTTCAATGCATTTTATATGCAGTTCTTTTTGTTTCAATCCTTAATAAATGCTTATAGTTTTATAATTATATGGATACTAAGTATGGAAATAGGATGGGAATTCCTGCTCTTTGAGGGGAGTGAAGAGTATAGCTAGGTAATAGACCTGATGCATACATATGCTGTGATTTTCATACTTTACCTCACTCATCCAGTCCTCACAACAGACTTTCATCCACTTAAGTCTCCGGGCACTTAGATGAGGAATGTATCATCAGTCTCATTTTAAAATACAAGCTTAAAGCTTACATTATTAATCGTGTGTGGTAGAGAGAAATCATGTCCCTAGGACATAATCACAGGCCCACATGTGGAGTCAATAATCACTTCACAAGCCATGGTCAGATAATATACATCTAGTTCTTACCTTGGTGCTAACATCCTGAGAGCTTCTGTGTGCACACACATGTGCGCACACACATACACACACAAAGAGGGTGGTGGTATGGGGGACTACAAAGACATCTTGGAATATTCAAAGAGTTATATCCTGGAACAGAAGAATTATATGGTAAGTGATTTCCAAGGAATGGTTTCCTAGGACAAACAAGTTGGCAATGGCTGAATATAGATATTTTTTCCATTCAACATAAAATTCCCAAGATATTCATTTATGTAGCTCTTTAATTTTGGAAACACTGAAACAGAATCTCAAGGTCATATATAAGAAATAGTCTACATGGGAGATTTAGGCTACATGAGTTTTAATGAGATCTACTTATAAAGCCAAGAAGTTCTATATAATGCTTCTGTCATTCGCTTATATTTTATTTTGTTCAACTTGTAATTATTTCTCACATTTCCCACACACACCGCATTATCAAGAGCATCCTTTTGTCTGCTGCCTTACTGCCAATGTAGGTGACTTTGATTGGAAAGGAATACTTTCCCTTCTACAACTAGAAATTTTTTAGTGCTATTGCAGACTGGGTTTTTAGTGCCCATTACACATAAATTTGAGTTTTGAATGAACTTGATAAGATGGATGTTGTCCAAAGAAATAAAAAAATGACCGCTTTACTATGAGATGGGGCAGGTGGTGTCTCAGAGGCCTGATCTGGGCAACAGTTTAGAGTCTGAAGCCAATGAAGGCGGAGGCAATTAGCAGAGGCAATGCTTAGGGGTGTCCAGGGTCAGTATAAAAGGTAAACAGTCTGGGAACAGTTGCCAAAACCAAATGGAACAAAACAAGGAGGGTGAACCAATTCTCAAAGCCGAGGGGTAGAAAGCAAGAGCAGATGATTTCTTGAATGAGCTAGAGCAGTGAAAACGAAGGCAATCAGGGAAGAATTCTCTAATTCATATTTCAGTTGCTGCCATTAGCACTGCCCAGAGCATGGCACTAGCCAGGAGAGACAGAAGCCACATTCATGCTAAATTGATGCCTACATGCAACATTGATTTACTTAAAAATATTTATTGAGAGGTTGGGGAGATAGTGTTTGGCATGCATACCTGAACACTTGAGTTCAGTCCCCAGAACCCATGTAAAAAACCAGGTGTGGTGGGACATGCTTTCAATCCCAGTGGTGGGAAGGTGGAGACTGGTAAGTTTCTGAGGCTTCTTGACCAGCTATTCTAGCCTAATAGTGAGTCCTAGTCACACTTATTGGCCTTGTCTAAAAAAGTCATATTGATGGCTGTTGAAAAAGTATGCCCAAGCTTGACCTCTGGGCTCCACAGATACACACACACACACACACACATACACACAGACACACACAGACACACACATGCATTTACACACACACACACAAATATTACTCCCTTAAGAATATACACAAACTTCTACTAGATAAACAATCTTAAAAATATGTATTGAATGCATTTGATGAAAAAATAATTTAAGTATAATGAAACATATAAAAAAGAAAGAGAAGGAGGAGGAAAACAAAAACAAACAAACAAACCCCAAAGCACAGATTTTGTTCTCAAAGATATTAGTTTTGGGGACTTGGAGATGTTGCCCACTTTCATAATGCTTGGACAACAGATAGAAGGCCTTGATTTACACCTAAGCACCAAGCAACAAAAGAAAAGAGCTTTCTTTCTTTTAAGATTTATTTTCAATATGTGTGTGCATGTGTGCCTGTGTGTGGTATGTGCCTGTGTGCCTGTGTGCCTGTGTGTGGTGTGTGCATGTGTGCCTGTGTATGTGTATGTGCATGTGTGCCTGTGTATGTGTATGTGCATGTGTGCCTGTGTGTGGTATGTGCATGTGTACCTGTGTGTGGTATGTGCATATGTGCCTGTGTGTGTATGTTCATGTGCACTTGTGTGTGGTACGTGCCTGTGTGCCTGTGTGTGTATGTACATGTGTGCCTGTGTGTGGAATGTGCCTGTGTACCTGTGTGTGGAATGTGCCTGTGTGCCTGTGTGTGGTATGTGCATGTGTACCTGTGTGTGGTATGTGCATATGAGTACAGGAGTTCACAGAAGCCAAAGGCACTGATCCTCTGGAGCTGGAGTTACAAGTGGTTGTAAGTGGTCTTATGTGAGTGCTCAGAACTGAATTCAGGTTCTCAGCTTATGCCCTTAAACTCTGAGCCATCTCTCTAGTGCCAATAGCTTGTTTTCTGGTCAGGTAGAAAGCTGTGAATAAAAATAGACTAGAAATGTAATTTATATACAAGTTAAATGGGGAGGATAAATTTGATTTATACCTTGTTAGCTAAATATGTAAGTTGCTAAATATGAAAAGAATAAAAATAATTTGGAAGAAAGCATTTCCCCCAAATTTCTAAAAATATGTTACTTCATTATAAAAACTCTCTAGGTTCACACAATTCTACTCTGACATGGAATTTAACTTATGTAAAGAAGTACACATTGGCTCTTAGTACACTAACCATCATTCCAACCACGGCCTCCCTCTTTGCTGGTTGTTTTGCGACAGCCCAGAGCTATTGGAGGATTTTCCCAAAATCACACAGTAGTTGTAGTTTTGGAAGTTCTGTGTGCTTAATTAATAGACACTCACAGAAAAATGATTTTTTCCTCGAGTTTATATTAACCAGTGGAGAGCTCATTTTTTCAGACACCTGATATCTCTGTTAAGCTGCACACAGGTAAGTTCTATACTGCTGTTACCCTACTCGTGAAAGCACAAGACTCATGGGAATGTTCAAATGGATGCATGAAAAGTTTACCCAAGCTACACGACAGTTGACTGATGCATATGCTAGCACCATGTGAAAGTGAGAATTTGAGACTGTATTATCTATTCTGGGGCTTCCTCAGCACACAGTACTGCAACTGCAGCATGTGTCATGACAGATATTACCACTATCTAATCAAATAACAGTGCATCATGTCAGTCGTCGCCCTTCTTCTGACATTAGACTAAACCTAAATGTTCTACATGGTGATGGTAAGAGCAACTCTACAGAATCATCCCAAAGCTGTGTTTATCTACAGTCCTTCTACATTTTCTTTTAAAAAAGATTTACTTTTATCTTATGTGTATGAGTGTTTATCTACATGTGTTTATGCGCAACATGTGCGTGCCTGGTTCACAAAGAAGCCAGAAGAGGCTGTAGGGTCCTCAGGTACTGGAGTTATAGATGGTTCTGAGACACCATATGGGGTACAGGGAACCAAACTATGGTCCTCTGTAATAGCAGCAAATGCTTGTAACTACCAAAACATCATCTCTCCAGTCCCCTATTGTTACTTTTAATAAGCAGAGGAAACAAAACAAAACAAAACATTGAATAGAATTTATTGAGGCACAATGTTTTTCTTTTTGCTAATATCTACTTGTATTAGTTATGGCACTCAAAAAAACTAACTTAAAAACAAATGCCATCATTCTGCCTGGGGTGATCTGAGAGACATCTCTATAGATAAATGTCAGACAGGTTAATGATAAAATAGCATACACCAAACCGCAACAGCAGCAGCAGCAACTACAGCCAGAGAGCAATGGATCTGTGGATCAGAAACAAGCCTTTCCCCACATTTTAAAAATACAGATGATATATATAAGGTTCAGTAAGGACATATATTCTTTGTAGTCCGTATTTTAGTTCTATTAATGATTACTTGATGATTCAGCAAGGTGTTCAGGGAAAAAGGTTATTCATATTATGGGCATATCTAGTAGTTTGAAATAATGTTGAGATTAGATGTTTTTCACCAGTAATTTTCTTAGACTGCACTTTAATATTCCAAAACATATGGTGTTGACAGTTTCACCCACAGGCTCTTTTTCCAGAATGACTTCACTGATGGGCAATCATGGGATTTTTAGAATAGTTTCAATTCTTAATTTTACTTCCTCTATTTCTTTTCTGATTCTTAACTCACTGCTACTGTCAATTATCCATTCATCAAGATAAGTAATGAATTTACCACCTCATCAGTGTGATCAAAGTTGCATGGTTTCATTCACAAACTATGTAAAGCAGAAATGATTGTTTTTGCTTATCCATGTAAAGGTATAAGTAAAAACTAGGCCAAATGGATTTCTTTAGGCTCCAAGAAACAACTATGATTTAAAGTTTTGCAACTGGGGAGGTAGCTCAGCTGGTAGTTTACTGTGTAAACTTGAGGACCTGCGTTTGATTCCCCAGCACTCACCCCAAAGCCAGGCTTAGTGGTGAAGGATTGTAACCCCAGTGTTGAGAGGTGGAAACAGGCAAATCGATGAGGCTTTCTACTCAGCCAGCCTAATAGTCAAACCTCAGGTATTAGTGAGAGCCCCTGCCTCAAAACCAAACTAAACCAAGCCAAACCAAACCAAGGTATACAGGTCTTGAGGAATGACAGCTGAAGTTGACCTCTGGCCTCCATATGCACATGCACTCAGAAGCAGGTGCATTTCTTCACCATGGACTCACACACACACACACACACACACACACCTCACCTCCCAACTCTAAATTAATTCTTTTTTTTTTTTTTTTTTTTTTTTGGTTTTTCAAGACAGAGTTTCTCTGTTGTAATTCTGGCTGTCCTGGAACTCACTCTGTAGACCAAGCTGGCCTCCAACTGACAGAGATCCACCTGCCCCTGCCTCCAAAGTGTTGGGGTTAAAGGCATGTGTCACCACTGCTCAACTCCCAACTAATTCTTTAGAATATACATTTCTGAAATTGTGAAAAAATACATTTAGTGTATAAGTATATGCTTGAGTGTATGTATGTGTACCACTGCAATCAAGAGCCTAAGGAGATCCGGAGAGGACATCAGAGCCCCTGGAACTGGAGTTATAGACAGTTGTGAGCTGTCATGTGGATGCTGGAAACTGAATCTGGAAATTTTTCAAAATCAGAAAGTGTTTTTAACCATTGAGCCATCTCTATAGAGCCCTATTTTGAAATTTCAACACACACACATATATATATATATATATATTTTATGTTGAACAATATGTATATTTAAATATATATATATTTACAAATATATATTTAAAGACAGGTTCTTACTATGTACCTAAAGGCTATGTTCTTACTATGTAGCCCTATGACCTAGGACTTGCTATGCAGTCCTGGCAGGTCTCCAACTCAGAGATCTGCCTGCTGCAGCCTCCCAAGTGCTGAGATTAAAAGTGTGCTTCACTATGCTTGGCTCTCTCAGTGTTACTGGTATTTCTAAATATCCCTCAAAGCATCCCGTGTCATAACTGATACAGCTCTTTTTCTACTTACGGGCGCTGACACAGTTTCTTATTTATTACCATAGATGAAACAAATTCCAGAAATGTTTAATTGGCTTTTAGATTTAGAATAAATTCTAAACAGAATTGCTGGTTTCCAAGGAGGGAAGAACTTTGAAACTCAGCACATTTTCTCCAAACACAGTCAGTGCATCCAGGGAGAAGCACCTGAGGGTGGCTTGCTTTCTTTTCCGCCACCCATGCCTCTTTTGCCTTTCTTCTTTTTAGTTTGATTTTTTTTCTTTTCTTTTTTTTTTTTTTTGCTTTTGTCGATGTTTTACAGAATTGATGCAAAGGACTGAAAAGTGAATTATTGGCTTTGTGAACTCAGTTTTAGAAGGCAGACTGAATATTTCCAAGAAGTATGCATTCTAAAACAAAATAAGTAGTTGAATTGTGCTTGGGGATTACCTTTCTATGCCTTTGCAACTGATGTTTATTTAGTGTTACTTCCTGGAAAAGACGAGTTTGATGTAAAGCACCCTGAGCTGATGGTGTCATGGGGAGGACTTTTATTCATGCTAGTGAGTTGACACACATGTTTTGTAAAGCAAAGGAATGGGAAAGGAGACAGGAAGTATGATGCTTCTCTCTTGGAAAAAAGGAAAGAAAAAGAAAAAGCCTTAGTGTTTGAATAGCAGGTGGCTGAACATAAACAACTATAGAGTTAAAAAAATTCCCCCACTCTTCTGAAAAAATACTAGTATCTCGTGTTTTCTTTTTTTATGGCTGTATTATGCAAAGAAAGTGGTACTTAAAAAGCCATAATCTATTGCTACAGACATTAGTTTCCTGTTACAGTTCAGGTGTAAATGCAGTATGCTCTGAAAGACATGCTGCACTCTTTAATGTTCCTTCTAATAAACAGAGTAGAATCACAAGCCATGTGAATGTTGACTTCTAGAAATTTTCATCTAGAAACTGGAATGAAGATAGAGATTTAAAACCACGGTGGGAACTTAAAACCCAGCCAGCACAGTCCATTATTAAAGGAGATATTTTCCTACACAAGAATAAGCTCACTAAATGGCCCTCTCCTTTCAGTTAGGTATTTAAGGGAACAGTTTAAGTGCATGAAAAAAAAATGTTTTGTGGCATCAGAAAGCATTGGAGTGTTTTGGGTGAGAAATTTAATAGCTACCTTTTTAGAGACACTCGGAGAATTTTCTTCAATTGGGTTAGGACCTGTAGGCACATGTCATGTGGTTAGGCAGGCTTTGCCAGCCCCAAGCACCGGCCTGAAAAACCTCAGGATTTGGTTTCTGCACCCTCCTCCCATCTCTGTGTTTATGCATGTGGGCAAAGGCCTGTTGAGTGTGGCTGATCTCTCCCAGCTGTGGCCTCTCCATTCATCCTAATTTCTTTCTCCATAGCTCATTTGGGCCTAAGCAGTGGTGAAATTGCTGACTGGAGAGTGTGTCCTGCCACAAAAGCCATAGGCAAGATGTGGCCGCAACCAGAAGAGCATGCAGGATCGGAAAACACCATCTGGACCATGCAATTTACATAGCACAAACGCCTCTTTTTTTCATTTAGGAAAAATCAGCCATGCAGTTTTTGTTGCTCTCTTCTTGTGGCCAGAAACCACTTAGGTTACGATTGGTGAAAGAAAGAGTCCGAAGGGAGTCGAGAATATGCATTCCTTTTAAGTTTTATGGGTCTTGTTGTTGTTGTTGTTTTTGTTTTTGGCTTGTATCTCTGTGGCCTTTTCTCCAGCTCAGAACACAGAAGGTAACTCTCAACTGTACATCTGACATTAATAACCGGGAACGGGTTCTCTGTATGCCTTGGAGATTTGTTTGCTATAATTTTGTAGGCAAGGTGAGTTCACCCTTTGTTTAGATACAGCCAACATCTCCCCACAACCCAGTGATCTGGAAGGTCCATGGAACTGATGTATGCATGCATTTTTTTTTTTTTTGGAGAAAGGAGGAATGATTTTTTTAAAACAAATATTATTAATAACCTTTAGTCTTTTATTCTGCAGAGAAAATTCAGAATTTGAATGAAAAATTTAAAAATTTTTATTACATTTTGGTTATTTAGTGTGTGTGTGTGTGTGTGTGTGTGTGTGTGTGTGTGTGTGTGTGTGTGTGTATGCTTGCCATAGCACAAATGTGGAAGGTGGAGAACAAATTGTGGTTGTTGGTTCTGTCCTTCCATGGATGATTGATTTTTGGGAGTGTTTTATAATAAACAAGAGATCTGTTTGCTTTTATTTCAAGCAACAGTACAGATCTTTTCTCTAGCTAGAAGGGTAAAGAATGATGTTCTTGTGATTTATGTTAATCACAAATGTTATTTGCCATTAATAAAAGATATAGGAGAAATATTTTCATATTGTAAGGACAAAACTGAACCAAGGGTCAGGGACCCAGCTCTGTCACCAAGCATCTGCCATCTAGATCTCTGGCAACAGTGTCCTCATCTGGACTATTAGGATGAAGAGCCTCCCTGTCTCTGTGAACCCAACAAACTTCAGCTGAACCTTCTGAATCCAAGCTGGAATGGAAAGGAACAAAATAGCTGCTATTTAATGATGTCTCCTAAGCCTTCCACATGGGAGAAGGAGGGAGGGGGAAGGAGGGAGAAAGGGAGAACAAAAGAAGAGAGAGAGAAGGAAAGAGAGGAAATCTTGATATTCTGTGAGATCACCCAGTTTTAAGATAGTATCTGTTTATCTTTTCCAAAGAGAACCCCTTGACTCTTAAATTGTCACACTTTTAAAGGGCCACTTTATAAAGGTAAACAGTATGAATCTGATATCTGCTACATCCTCTCTTGTTGACATTCTCCAAGGTTTTGCATGATGTCTGGCACTCACCTAAATTTGTCCTCTTCCTTGCCTTCCTTGAATGTACCACGTCCAGAGATATGAAATTAGGTAGAATTTTGCATATTACCTAACATTTGACCTAATGAATTTGACCATGGCATAGTTAAATCAAATCAAAGTATTTAAAAATAAAGTCTATCTAATTAACCAATAAAACCAAGCATGGCACAGAAGAAAGAGCTTAGACATGGAGTTAGACTAAAATAGGAGTTTTAATCTATTTCCCCATGTTTCATTCCATTCCTATGAAGGCAAGACTGGGTGTAAAAGCATATTGAAGTCTTATCAGCTAATAGCTATCAGACCCTTTGCAGGTGTGGACATAATTAGTGCCAACCCAAGCCTAGCTGATTTTCCAACAAGTGGTACAGATGATAATTTGAAAATCTGGCTCATCATAATGCCTTGGAGAATATTTAAATTCAGATCCCTCCACCTCTGATCAAGTCATAGCATCTGAGAATTGCTGGAAAGTGGAGCCAGTGCCTTGCATCTCCTTGGATGTCCTGGATTGTTCTGGATTGTAGTCAGGTTCGGAGATCCACTGGGCTGGGCTGGAGTCTCCTCTCTTTGCTGTCTTTTGTGAGTCAGTGAGGAGGGATTGACTCAGTTTTTGCCTGGGTTCAGAAGGACTTGACTGTGTTACAGAGGCTTATACCAAATTCACTTAGACACCCCTTTCTAACACAAAGTCTCCAGTCACAGAAAGTCTTTAAAACTTATTTCTGATTCTTTTGTATTTCTAATTTTCTTCTCTTTTATTTTCTTTCCTTTTTTTTCCACACTAGAGAAATGTAGCCAGTTCTTTACATTTTCTGGAGAAGAAGAGAAATAAACAAAACCTTTGTTTGCATACTCTTTTTTTTTTTAAATGCAAGAACTTTGGGTCAAAATGCACTGTGAGGGAAAATAAAGCTTAGTTTCTATTAATTTCCTTGAGAAGATATTTTAGAAATGTGTGCACCATATATCAGAATTCTCTACTTCCTTTTGCACCATACCATATTCTTTGACATACACTCCATTTAGTAAAATGCATTGGTCTAAAGGACAGACATTTCAGTATTGGAAATTTACTTTAGATTTATATTTTTTCCATTATGTGTATGTGCTGTAGAGTTCTCTTCCACAAATCTTTTAGCTGTAATTAAATAGGTTTGCATATAAGATATTTTATTTATTTTTTGAGATGAAGGAAAGGGCAGACATTATATTTGGGTCAGTATGTACAAAGGAAGAAAGGAAATTTCCTGTGGATTATAAATGAATAAGTAGATTCAAATGAAATAAATTGAGTGACGGATACCGCAAATATTCAGTGGTAGATTTTGGGGAAACCCTTAAATCAAAGATTGAAAGCTCTATAAAATTTAGAAATAATAATATACACCATTTATAATAAACGTTTCCCCTTCTAGTAAGTTATGCTTTTAGTTTTTATTATCACTTAAATTATTCATAGAACTTCTTAAGGCAAATTCAAGAACAAATTCTATTATTTTCCTTGTTCTGAGCAATTTATTTTAGTTGATATGAAATTTTCTAATAGCTACATATCCCAAAATCAATGTCAAATTTACGTGTGAGAAACCTCTATTTTTTTTTTTAAGGCAAAGGGAGAATCTGATGCTTTATTCCAATTTCATTCATTTCAGGAACATAAACATATTTACAACACAAATGCTACCAGAAGGATGAGGGCTAATGACTACAACTCTGTTTGCCTTTAATCATTTAAATTTCATTAGGAAAAAGCTTACTGGAAAGCATATTAAAACCCAAGCTGAAATTGTTACTTCGAATTATGTTCTTGGGGAAAAGAGCAGTGTAGGTAGAGAGCTTGAAGTTATGAATCATGTAACTTTGATTTAAGATTCAACTGCATTTTATACTTTCCACGAGGCCATTTGAATTGGAACATTTCCCTGGACGGACTGCATTCTGTATCCAAGGCCTATGTCTGCTCACACTTGGCCTGTGAGGCGATCACAGTGCTGCCTCCGGCTTTTTTTCCTGTGTGCATTTGAGAAATATTCACACCGCTAGCCTGCTTCTGGCTTTCCAACCACATATAAGCACATCACTGCAGGGCTCTGAGTGGGAAAAAACTTACACTTTGCTTAGAGCAATTCTCTCTCCTGTACTCCCAAGAAAGTGACCTAAAGATAACTTTTACCTACAGCTTGAAGTATGTTCCTTTCTAGTAAAGAATTTCCCCAGGCTTAATCAAAACACCCCTTTTTTTTTCTGTGTCTCTCTGTGTGTATACATGAGTACCTGTTTGTGTGTGTGTGTGTTGCACATGTATATGCATGTGTGCACATAGATTTTAGTGTGTGTGTGTGTGTGTGTGTGTGTTGCACATGTATATGCATGTGTGCACATAGATTTTAGAAATCAATGTAAGTCTCTTCCTCAATTGCTCTCCATCTTATTTTTGAAAACAGGATCTCTCAGAGAACTTGGAATTTATCAGCTTTTCTGAACAGGCTGGTCAGCAAGCCCTAGCCCCAGAGATCTGTCTCTGCCTATCCTGCACTAGGATTACAGGTTCACAGCTACCACCAGTTATTAGGGTTTCTGTGGTTGCTAGTTATTAAACTGTGGTCCTCATGCATATGCACCAAACACTTTACTCAGTGTGCGATCTCACCAGGCCCTCCAGGCACTTTTCAATATGATTTCCAATATGATTTCCCACTGTGTTGTAGCATCCTATCCATGTGCAATCATAGGTATGCTTGAAAACATCAGTGGTCTACAAAGAGAACTAAGCTATGGAGTCTCCTTTCTTGAGGAGAAACTCATTCAATTTATAAATCCTATTGATTCATTTGTGTTCTCTGGTTGTGGATGGTATTTTTGCATAAGGAAGACAACTTGAAGAAAGAGCACTGCTTTTCTCAGCCTTTAATACATTATGGACTGTTAATGAACAATGAATGAATACACCCTGGGGATGCTTTGAACTCACTAAGAAATTAGCTTCGTGCTATGATTAGGATGCTCAAATATTTCTAAAACAAATTTTGGCCACAAATGAACAAGACACAGCACCATGACCCTTTGGGTGTGATCAGAACATGAATGAATGACACAGTCACTAAGGTAACCCCACAGTCAAATAATCCAGAGGTCCATGATGATGGCAAAACCAACCGGGGTGTCATCCATCTGACTTGGGAGTGAGGTACTTTTACTATTAAGAAGCTCTTGGGCATATTATTATGTATATTAAGAATTCCCTAGAAGGTAGTTATACTTCTGTTTGTTTGCTTTTAAGACACTGGGGATTGGACCCAATACTTTATCCCCAGCCCCATTGGAATATTGTTGAATTAGGTTTCTTTTTCTTTCTTCCTCTTCTTTTTTGAATGTTTCTTGTGAATTAACATCCCAACAAGTAATTAAAATGTAACATTTTGCAAAAATAAATGATACATTGGTAGGTTCAAGCAATCACATTACTAGAAATGTATGTAAATACTAGTTTATTCTCTGGAGGTTTTAGAATTTATGGAAAAAATAAGAAAAATATCTCATTGTTTCTTATAACTTTCTAGGCACTTCTGCACTTCTACACAGTATAGATCATTTTGAATGTCAGCGTCTATCTTGAAACATATAATTCCAGTTTTGGGTCATTTAAGGGTGCAGATTATTATTATTTTTTCATCTTCAAGGCAAGATCTGAAGAGATGTGTTGTGCCCAGGTGGTTGAGCATGTGTGTATGCATGTGCACGTGTGTGTCTTTCATTATGTGTATTAAGAAAGGAGCTATTAGCCACGTGTGGTGGCTCCCTTATAATCCTAGTACTTGGTAGGCTAAGGCAGGAGAACCAGGGATTCAAGGCTATTTTTAGCTCTATGCTAAGTTGGAGGCTAACCTGGGCTATGTAAGATCCTGATGCAAACAATCAAACAAACAAACAACCTAATAGCAACAAGAATGGACTAATCAGCTGACAACTACACAGCAGCTGGAAGGTCAATTGATCCTGGAAGGGCTCTTAAACCTAGTGAGTAGAAAAAGCCTTTGCTTTTTACATGGAAAAGATCATAGAGATGAACTTAGATTATTAATGTGTAAAATTTAGAAATTTCTAAAGCTTTAGGCACTCTTCTCTCTTCCATACCAACAGAAAAGAAGAGGATAGATGTCATGGTTAAAGATTCACGACTGTGTTTTTTATATTTTCCATCCTCAGCATTTTCATCACCTTTAGTGTAGCAAATTGTGGTTAATACTTGAGCATTGGAATTAATATTTTAATGAAGATTACTTTTTGTCCTTTAATAAAGTATGTGATTTAGAAGATTTGCTGTGTGATTATATGTACATTTATTATAATGACAAAATGTCTCTTTCCAGCAAAGTACATTTATAATTATTATAAAATGGCAAAAGACTTCATGGGAAAATTATATATGTATTTTAATTTTTTATTAATTATTTCTCTCTGTGATATGTATATGTGAGTGGTATATGTGTGTGAAGGAGCTAGTACATGCTGAATATCCTGCATTCACTTGCTATTGCATATTAATAAGGTAGAACAACCAATTCAGTCCCATGGGAATCTGTGCAATACCTTCACTTAGACCAAACTTTAAGAAGCAAATTAATTTTCAAAAATGCATTTCAATTTTAAATAATTCTATACTCATTTCTCAACCTATAACTGGCTGATTAGAAAGTGAAAATGATGAATTTCTAAAACCAATAAGCTGACTTCAGTGAGAGAAATAGGAGAGGAAAAGTGGGAAGTCATAGGGAGACAGAGACACAGAGAGACAGGAAGTAGGGTGGGGGCACCGAAGATTTGATAGTATCCTATCTTAACCCAGTTGTCTTCAGTATTATTATGAAGACTCCATATGCTGTATTGGTTGAGGAATAGTTCTGCTGCCAAAATGCTTGTATTTTTTTTTTTTTTTCTGATTGAATGTGATTTAGGTGATCCCAGTGGGATGGCAAAATCAGATACAGTTGAGGTTTGACGGGGTTTGCATGACCAATAACCTTTTCAAGTTAATAGAATAAATAATGCTTCTATGTGTGCTTAAGATATCGATGTTATCTAAACTGGAATGAATTCCTTTTGGAGGAACAGGAGGGCTTTCTCATACCACAGTAAGGTAGACCAGTTGCATAACAGCATCTTACCATCTGGATACAGCACAGTGTAAGACTGGGTTAGGATTAGCCTGGACCTTAGAGGATCATTGTCTCTTGCTGTTTTCACACTAACAACACCTCACTATATAGCTCACAAGTGGAGTCGGATATAAAGTTATCACATAGTAGAAAAACATGGCCAATTAAAGTTTTTAACACTATTCAAGAACTCTGCATTATGTATGAATGTAGTCACATACATTTTTTTATGACTACTTCATTAAAAGTTAAGAATATCAGACTTTGAAAGGTACATTTTTAGTACAAAATAATTTTTAATATGTTCAGAATTCTATTTATGTGTGTGAAGACTACTGGCAATGGTGACTAGGAATGTGCTAGTATTTCCAAGAATACATTAGTATCATAAGCCAGAGGAAAGAAAATGAATGTGTTTATTTTTCAAGTATTTTAGCTCTCCCCTTCAGGCAAAATGTTGACTATTTGAAAGGAATACAGATGATTGATTAGAAAATGTAACTTAATATCCCATGGTCCCATGACTCTTAAAATTTTGGTAAAATCCCTAAGCCCTTTCCTTAGAAAATGTATAGACACAGACACATACAGACAGACAGACAGACACACACACACACACACACACACACACATACACATACACAAACACATTTTTATCTATTGTATATCATCTGAGAAAGTGTATAGAATTCTGAAAGCCCATTTATGTACTTCCTGTGGTTAATATCCTGTTTTTCTTCCCTGATCTATCTTTATGTGACCTACTTGATCTTAGGGTCTTCAGGAGAGTTAACATGTAAGTAATGAGTACTTTGGGACTCACTTTAATTTCAAGTTTTGGCCTGTTTATGATCCAGCTGCAGTTCAAGTTCAGGTAATTATTTGTGCTTAAAGTCTAGTTAAAGAATTCAAGCAAAATTCAACATTATTAAAAGGAAGCAATTTCTGATCTCCTTGACCAGACTTATATGTGGCGTTTGAAGGCAGGAAAAGCAGCTGTCCTCAGTCTGATATCACTAAGGCTGACAGGGTTGCATGACGTAACTGAGAGTTGGACACTGGAGTACTGAGCAACAGGTACAGAAAATGACCAGACAGGAGGACCAGGGTAAGGAAGAGCTGAGGAATAGGCTTGATTTTTGTATTTGGTCTTTGGAGCATGCGGTTCACTCGATTGAGCTCATAGGCAGGGACATATTTTGCAAGGTAAAGAGCAGCGCCAGTCTGGGCCCCTAAAATGTGGGGTACTCTTTTAGAGTAGCAGAGAGTATGACTGATGGACCAGACACAGCACCTTAGTATCTTGTATGAATGATTCCATGTTGCCTTATGCATTCCAATGTCATCTATGTTAGAGCTGGCAAATCCTAGCATGATGGAATGGTATTTATTCCATGCACTCTTCTATATCATTCTTTAATCCAAATTATGAGCAGTGTGCCTGTATTTCAGCTACGGTCTTTCTTCCTCTGAAGAGCAAGATGAATTTGAATCCCCTGTAGAATTTCTGATGATTTTTGAAGTCCTTTTTTTCTTTGATAAGGTTTTTGTGTGTTCCTGGGAGATTTTACCAAGGCGTATGGATTCTCATCTCCAAGACTGTGGTTGCTCTTTGCACTACAACTGAAATCTGGTTTGTCACCTCTTTCTTTGCTTGTGTACATGCCCACGAGCATGGAAGTTCATCTCTAAAACAAGGCTATGTAGTGCCTAACTGTCTTTTCTGATGGGGAAAGGACATGAAGCCTTCATTTATTTCAGTCATTCACCTGAAAATCAAATACTCAACTATCTTTGGGTTGAGGCAAACAAGGACTATCATTATTCTATAAGCTGATCTGTATCTCTGTTAGAGGAAGGATCATTAAAACAGACAGACAGACAGACAGACACACACACACACACACACACACACACACACACACACACACACACACACAAACATACCATGCTGACCAATAGTCATCACTTTGCCTGAGCCTACCCAGAGGTAGCACTTTTCTGAGTTATTATAAAGGCTCTGCATAGGGATAGTTAGTAGTAGCTCTGTGCTCAAGTACCCATGGCCATACCGCCATACTGCTCAGTTGTTCTCAAGCACTTTGGGGGAGACTGCACTGGTTTGTATCTTGGCTTACCATATGCTACCTGTGTGTGCCTGTGGGCTGCATCTCATTTTTCTTATTTGTGAAATAGAACTGATAAAGATTCTACCACATTTTTAAGGTTATTGTGAAGATCAAATGATATGTAAGTGTCTAAAATGCTTAGAAACAAAATATAGCACGTAGCTCTCAGCAAATGATTATCACTAATATTCTTCTAAATATGTCATTTCATGCAATGAATGACAGTATTTTATTCATGTAATGAAAATTTCCAGTAGTTTCATGTTACAGATAGAATAAAGTTCCAACACTCGGCCTGACATTTAAAGCCTGCTCACCATGTGCTTTTGGTTATATATATGTACCCCTCTTTCTTTGACATGCAATACAGCCCTCCTTTAGCCACACTGGCTTGCCCACTGACAATGCCATCTTAGGACATTCGCCCACAGTTCTAAGTTCCCTTTTGTGTTGTCAAAGATACCTGATTGTACTGTTCAGAGAGTCGATTTAATGACAGCTGAGGGATGATGCATGGGAAAATAAAAGAAAAAACTCTTTGATGAGGATAAGACTAAAGGAAGAAAGGAGAGAGAGAGAGAGAGAGAGAGAGCGAGAGAGAGAGATCTAAGTGCTCTTTGGCTGGAAAAAATAAGGATTTGTATGAAAAGTCTTTACTAGTACTTTTATTATCTTGGAATACATTATGTTCACCAATTCACAAACAAAATTATTAAAGAAGACACCATAACCTAGCATTCCTTTCCTAACACTTTTCCCTTAAATTAAAAGTGCCAACATCTCCACTACACATCCAATTTAAGAAGAGCTTAAAAGCTTAAATACCTGGTGGTACAAAGACTGAAATTTTAGACTTAAACTGAGGAATTAAATGTGTAATTTTTTTAAAGTTGCCTTCAAATATCATCCTTTGGGCTGTTGCTTAATTTGCAGGAACACGAGCATAGTTTGAACGTTAATTAATGAAAGAGGAAAATGAAAAGGATAAAAGAGGACTGGCATCCTGACCCCCAGTGTTTATCCTTCTGCTCGCCTACCGTGGTAGTGTTTTACTCTGCTGGTTGAAACTATTTAATTGGTTCTTCTCCCATCTTATGACCCAGTTTTTCTGTTTTGTGATGATTGCTTTGGTGAGGGAGAGAGGCTAAATGCCATTGATTTCCTTCTTTAATTTTGGTGATTATTTCCCATGCCCAGAGGAAGAGTCATCTGCGAAGTCACCTCAGAAGATGTCAGTCTAGCAAGCGCTTCAAGGGTGGATGAAGCTACTGAGAAGTGTTCAGGTGCTATGAGTCAATTAAATAACTGGGTTAACTGACTTTGTCTTTGAAGCTGACATCTCAACAGTGCTCCACACAGCCAGCTAGAAGGACTCCATGGTCCTGACCAGGAGATTCCCTGATCCATGAACCACGTGAAAAGAACTGGACTGGAAGAGAGAGACTATTTTCCATTCTGAGCTCAGTCATTCATTCTTTCACCTGAGCTGGTTGTTGTCTTTTTTTTTTGTAATCAATGAATGAAGAGGTGTTTGTTCAAATACTTATTAAGCACAAGACATTGCTTTTCTTTTGTGTTTGGTAGAGATGGGCTATGCTCAAGAGGCTTGAAGACAATGTTGGATTCCCTGGTGCTGGAATTATAGGGGGTTGTGAGCCATTTCACATCAATGCTAGAAACTAAATTCAGGTCCTCTGGAAGATCAGCAAGCACCGATAACCATCAAGCTGCACTGTCTTTCCAGGGTCCCAGATGTGGTTTGAAGGGCTAGGAATATATCAGTGAACAGAACTAGGTTCTTGTTCTTTGTGTGTTGGTGAGGAAAGTATGTAGGGAATGGGGGCTGTCAGCACAGTTGCAAATTAACAAGACAATTTCAGATAGTGATAATTGCTGTGGAGAGAAGACTGTTGGGTGGGGTGGTACAAAGTGACTGAGAGATTAGGGAAAGTCTCCCTGAGGATAATGAGCTATGGCAGAGGGTAGGAGCTCCCAGGGAGAAGGCTGCATAAAGGAAAACCAAGACAGACATTACAATTTTATCTTTGAAAGTCAGCAAAGGGCTAATGTGGCAAATGAGGTTAGAGCAACAAGGGGTCTGACTAAAGAGGAGGAACTGTAGCCACCTTGTCGGTATTGGAGAGTTTGAATTCATCCTTTTCTTTTCTTTTTTCTTTCTTTTTTCTTTCTTTTTTTGGCTTTTTTCAAAACAGGGTTTCTCTGTGTATCCCTGGCTGTCCTGAAACCCGCCCTGTAAACCAGGCTGGCCTCTAGCTCAGAGGTCTGACACTTTGTCTCCCCAGTGCTGGGACTAAAATCTTGTGCCACCATGCCTGGCTTTGAATTCATCCTTATTTCTGGTAAATTCATTAGAGTAGCATTGTCTGGTACAAATATGATGTAAAGCCACACATATATTATTAAGTTGCATAGGAGCAGAATGAAAAAAAAAAGCAGAAAGAAGGGCGAGAGATGCTTAGTAAAGTGCTTGCTACTAGCAGGAGGATCTGAGTTTGATTCCAAGAACTCATGTAAGAAAAACCAGGTGTTGTGGGGAGAGTCTCAGAATCCCAGCACTGGAGAAGGGGACTCAGGAGGGCCCCAGGGCTTGCTGCTTAGGGAGCCTAGACCGATTGGTATGTTCAAAGCCAATTAGGTAAGTGGTTCCTGAAGAGCAGCACCTAAGGTTGACCTATGACCCCCCACAAGCATACCCCCACTCATGTGTACTCCCACATATGCACCCACACAGAAATGCACTCACCTACACACACAAATAAGGAAAAAAAAGAAGTGAAGTAGGTTCATGTTTAATAACACATTATACATAATTGTTAGTATAAGTTTTTCATTTCCACATGAAATCATTAGTGAATTAATAATGAAATATTTAAAAATCTTTATTTAGATTCAATCTTGGAAATCCAGTGTGTGTTTTACAGTCATAGTGCTATCAGTTTGATTGTCAAATTTTTCTTGCAAATATTTGATCTACAATGAGGTTTTATAAGATTTACAGTTGAAATAGTTGATATACATATTTAAATCATTCCATATATACTCAAATACTTTCTAATAGTTAAATTAAGTATCAGCTTTTAAATGACAATTAGTTGTAATGAGATGAAACTTAAACTTCAGTCTCTCCCATTTAATGGACACTTTTCAAGTGTTTAATAGATGCACCTGCCTGGGACTGCCATACTAGACAGCATGGCCTATGAAATTTTAAGTAGGAAGTGGTATCTTTCGATTTTTTTTTTTAAACAGATGTTGGTTGTTGTGTGAAGAATCAACAATGACAGAAAATGTGGCCAAGGACAACCAGAGTGCTTGGCAACTCTTTTATGTAAAGGGTCAGATGGTAACTGATAGAGGCTCTCTGGGGCATGCAATGTCTGTGTCAACTACCCAGCTCTGCCATTCTAGAGAAATGAACCCAGGCAGGAATGAGCATGGCTATATGCCAATGGAACTTCATTGGTGGACACTGGAATTTGGTTTGCACTGGCCATGAGCTGTTGTTATTCTTTGGACTTTTTTTTTGGAGGGGGGTGATGATCATTTAAAACTGTAAAATTGTTTGTAGTGTTTAAGTCTTACAGCAAGGGACAGCAAAGACAAGTTGTTGTGTTGGAGCTTTACCATCCCAGGGATTAGGAATCCTTAGCGGCAACCCCAGGGAGAGGTGATGACTTCATGAGCTGAAGTTTCAGCAGTGGGAGAAATGTGCATTTCGTGATGGAAAAGGCTCTCGCTGACTGTCTGGGTGTAGAGAATGAGGGCGGAGAACAAAGCCAGCCACTAGTCTTCATTTTGAGCCTCACCAGATGGTTCACACAGTTCTTTTTCATGCCAACAATTCATGATCTATGATCTTTGAGTAGAATCCATTTTTTATTTTTGTAGAAAAATTTGGAAGTCTGTTCTTCCTTCTTGAATGGATGCATTCCAGTGTCTGGAAACCACAAACCTGGAGATACTCTTTGCCTAAGGAGTGTGATGAAGTTTAACTGTTCATTCATAGCCTCCTTAATCCCTTTTCAGAACTTCATACTTGCATATAGGATGACATGCATCTGAGGACAAACTTGTGTGTCCAGTGTCACCATAAGATTAAATGTGCTTGTTTTAAAACACATTCTATGAGACTTCTAAATAGTTTAGCCCTCTCTTCTTTCTTTTTTTGTTTTATCTTATTGTAGTTATCCTGGTGAGCAAGGGTTTTAGGGATTAAAATAGTAATTGATTTTGTTTTCAGCTTTTGTTTGAATGTATCCTTTCTCTTCAAATACATTAAGCATCTCCAAAGAAACTCATAAATTATAGACAAAGCAAAAGTTAAAATTAGATCTGAGTGTGGTGTAATGCCCAAAGGAAACTATTTGAAAAGGTTACAAGCTGTCAAAAAACAATTTGTATGGTTAAAAGCCACACAGTTAGATGCTGTTAATGGAGGATGTGTAACGATTATTTGGACATTGGTGGCTTATTCCATCTCTGTAGCGACTAATCCGTGTGTTCCTTTGGAAGCCAAAGAGACCTGGAATTTGATACCCATTATCCCAGGGAAGTGTGTGTGGAACGTGTTGTTTCACATCAAACAAACAGCACCTCTTCTTTCTCCAGATTTTAATAATTCCCCACCCCCTCCCAAATTGTCATTGGTACTGATTGTCAGAATAAAGACTAGTTACTTCTGCGAAAGGATCATAAAATCAATCATGTGGATAAAATTACGGAGCCATCCAGCCAGCTGGTCTCTATTTGGCTCTACTTTGCTTCATTAGTTTATAGGGTGAATTCACTCCATATTTAAGGAAAGCAAAAACGGCATCAAAACTAGTTTGTAATTAATTGCAGCTTTTTAGAAAGGAATGCGTTTGCAAATGGAGAGCATGCAGTGTCAGATGCTGTGTTCTGATTACATTATGGACCTGGCTGAAATGCAACTTTCTTTTGTGTTTACGTTAACGCTGAATATAGGCTAGACACTTTTCAGACCCTAACCACTATTATACAAGTTTTAAGAGTTTCTCTTGAGTGACTTCAAACCTTTCAAATAACACACTTGGTTGCTCAGACATGTTTGTCTTCAAACAATGTAAGAGTCATCTGGATGCCTGGCAGTATGAACCTAGAGTCTGTCTCCTTGTATTGTCATCCAGGTGATTAGGTTGGCCTGCAGAATTCTAAGCTGATGCTGGAATGATTGCACATCACAGAATTATTGGAGTTTCCATGCTTTGTTAGTAGTAAGATGACTAGTGTTAATTACTTGGGCATTTAATGGACCCAGAAATAACAAATACACGATTCCCTTGATTTAGAAACCGTTTACTAAAGGACATAAAAGCAGTCAAGCAACTCTGGATTGGTGCCTCTACACATGTAATGCCTCATAACAAGGGCTAGAAACAAAGAACAAAAATGCTTTTAAAGAAAAGGAACCCAGTAGGCTGGAGCACTAATATTTAATGCTAACTCTCATAAACACAGAAAGGAAAAATCTGCTGAACAATGGAGCCAAATGTCATAAACATGCCTTCCTGTGTCAGATGAGAATTGGTTCTCAGAAAACAAGATGCAAAGGCAGGCAGACAGCTTCTTTGGCTGCTGCGGTGGAAACAGGCTGCTGCAGGTTCAGTCAAGCCACTGCCAACAGCCTCGCTTTGGAAGTGATCGCCATTTCAGACGTGAGCCCCATGACTCAAGATTTTACAAACTCAAAATGTATTTAGAGGGATGTCCAGGTGCACAGTTCCTACCACGAGGCCCAGAGGGCCTGTTCCGCGAACTTGAGATTATCTACAAATGTAAAATTAAAGAAAAGGTAGAAATCAGTGAGGAATCACCAGAAAAGTGCATCTATTTAAAATGAGAGACTTTTAATGATTTCATTTAGCATTGGGAAACTGACTAGCAAAGAAACAAAAATGTACCTTTCTCGAAATTATGCTTACTTAGCTCGTTTTTGGGATAATTCGTAGGACATTTTGCAAAAAATACCTTTACTTCATGTTTTAACTAGTCTTACAAAGCCCTCCTGGAGTTTGGTGGGATAAATATTATCTTCAAGATTTTATAGGTAAAGAAACTGAAATTCAGAGAGGTGAAGTAATTTCCCCAAGCCTCCCCAGGTAGGAAGTCCTGAGCTCTCTGGGCTGCCTCTGCTGAATTGTGAGCTTTCAATTATTCTGTATTGATTCCAAATTTAGACACATTTTCTACCCATGAAGCATAAGGAAACGTGTGAAGGAAGAAGAAGAGGAGAAAGAGGAGAAAGATGGGGATGAGGAAAATGAGGAGGAGAGGAGGAGGAAGAGGAGAGGAGGAGGAGGAGGAGGAGCAGGAGGAGGAGGAGGAGGAGGAGGAGGAGTCATCCCATTTTCTGTGTGTTTACTTCCATAGATGATAGCTTTATGTGAGATGTGCTGAATGTCCCCGGAACAGGTAGATATGTTTGGTGTAAGGGCAGAGGTCACCTAGAACTTTGGAAATCCAGTTCTATGCACGAGCCAGTCTGTCTACTGTTAGAACTCTCTCTCTTCAAAGGGTTCTAACCCTCACCTCCTTCACCTCCTTAAAAAGTAGTAGTGTAAAGGAACATAAAAAAGAAACTCTTGCTTTGAAATGATATACGGTCCTAAGAAAATGAATCACATCAGAAATGCAAGTTTAATGTCCTAAGTTATAGAAATGACACGTAATAAAACATTATAATGACCTGTTATTTACACGTGTGTCCTAAGAGTTGCTTAAAATTAATTTGGAGCAGGATTAACAATTTTAATCACTTCATGAAATATTCATGAGTATTCATAAAACTAGAGACTTTTCTTTTATGAATTAATGATATTTAATAGCTTTTTTTTTTCATAGAATTCAAAGGTACAGAGACTCCATAAGGTAATGCAGGGCATGTTTCTGAGGTTACTGTCCATTTCTTCGTATTGTTCTCAGCTGTCAGACCTCTATCCACAGTCACACGGGCCATTCTGCTCTGCTTTTAATAATGAACCAGGCTCTCCCATCACAGTCAATTGGACATGACAATTATTTTACAAGGATACACTCACAGACAGACAGCACTTAACTTAAACTTTCCAAAACATACATTCTGGTTGCAGGAGTAGGAAGTCCATTGACTTTTTCTCAGCCACTGTGTGGGCTGCTCTGAGCTCCAGACTTTGGGAGCACCTCATGTCTTACTGCAGGGCTTAAAGTGACTTGTTTATTTAACAGAAGGAGTACAAATCAATGGGAACAGTTGGTGCTAGTGATCTGAGTGGGGTACTCACTGAATGGATACTGTAGTGTAGAAATTCTCCAGGTCTTCTTGTTTGTGCTTTTCCCCCTGCTTCATTGCTCCCACAACTTTCCTCAAATTCAGGGAGACACCAGTTGTAAGTGCACTAAAGTCAGCTTGTCACAGAACCGCATCTGACAGCACCGGACCAGTAATGGGGGGAAAGGGAATAGGAAGATGGAGTGAAAAATAATAAGGCTAAGAAAAATCTGACCCAGAGAACTCAGGTACAGGGGGAGCTCAGTACATGCTCAGCACATGCTCAGCACATGCTCAATACATGCTCAGCATATGCTCAGCACATGGTCAGTACATGTTCAGTACATGCTCAGCACATGCTCAGCACATGTTCAGTACATGGTCAGCACATACTTAGTACATGTTGAGTACATGCTGAGTACATGCTGAGTACATGCTCAGCACATGCTCAGCACATGCTCAGCACATACTCAGTGCATGCTGAGTACATGCTGAGCACAAGCTGAGTACATGCTCAGCACATGCTTAGCACATGCTCAGCACATGCTCAGCACATGTTCAGTACATGGTCAGCACATACTCAGTACATGCTGAGTACATTCCCCGTACATGCTCAACATGTGCTCAGCACATGCTGATGTTATTGTCCCACCAATGTGTCTCTCAGGCTGTTACAGGGAGTACATGGTTTGGCTGAGAGTTATAGTTCTGAAGGTGCATTAAACAACTTATTTTTGATAATTTTCCAACTTTGAATGTTAGGTAGCTGATTATCTGCTACTGGGAGGCCTGTGTTTCTAGATACTGGTCTTGGAAATTCAATTCCTGAGTATACAAAGCCAACGTTATAGTCTGGGAACCAGCAATAGAACAAACCCGGTGACATATTTGAATGGTCAGGGCAGGTACTGGCCACTACTGTTGCCTTCACTGTGGAAAGAGACATTCTTATTGTGGAGAAATGGAGAAAGTAAAGGAGTAGGATGAGTTTACTGGAGATTTAAATTTATTCCTTAACATTAGGGGAAATGTAGTTTACCTTAATTTCATGCCACTATGATCTTCAAAGTGAAGGTTACCGAGTCACTTGAATTATAGTGCATTCTCAAAATCATCTAATATGGCACTATTAAAATTTAGTCTTTGGCTGGGCAGGGTGGCCCACACTTTTAATCTCAGCATTTGGGAGGCAGAGGCAGGCTGATCTCTGTGAGTTTGAGGCCAGCCTGGTCTACAGAGTGAGTTCCAGAACATCCAGAATTACAACAGAGAAACCCTGTCTTGAAAAAGAAAAAAAAAAAAAAAAAGAAAGAAAGAAAAACGAAAAAGAAAAAAAATTAAGTCTCTCTTTTTCTTTTAGGGGAAAATTATTATATGTGAAATTTTGGATATTCAGAACGTTGAAGTAGAGTTTTAAAAAGTCATCCACAATTTTTTTTTCATCTGGAGAAAAATCTCTATTAATATTTTTTAAAGTATTTTTTAAAGTATTGAAGTAGGTAAAATTTTCTTAAAACTTTAAATCAGATATTTGGAGTTATATATATATTCAGATATATCTCAAAAAAAACCTTTTTTTTTTAAGGTTTAAAGTAAAAAGGATGCAATTCTTCCCTTTTTAATTTGTGCTCTTGTGACTTGGCTGATTTTTTAAAAAAACATTTATTTATTTTTACAAGCATTGATGTTTTGCCTGGATGCATGTCTCTGTGAGGGTGCCAGATCCCTAGAATTGGAATAATAAACAGGAATGACCTGATGTAGGTACTGGGAATTGAACCTGTGTCCTCTGGAAGAACAGCCAGTGCTCTTAACCACTGCACCATCTCTCCAGCCTCTGGCTTGGATGATTATTTTGTAAACAAGGGTTCTGTGCATACAAGCACCACAATCCATCAAAATCTTTCTGTTAAAGGAGACATTTCTGACATGATTAGCAAGGAAATGTTATATAAAGTGTGTATACTGTGGACAAAGGGATATTTCAGGCCCTTCGCAGGACTGTCAAAGAGTTCATGCTACTTTAAATGGCACAGAATTGAAAATACGCAAAATGATTACCTCGGGGACTTTCCGTTGAATAGTTTGAAACCTGCTGAGCCAAAGTCACTGAAACTATAGGAGGTGGAATTTGAGAAGACTGAAATTCTGTGATATTTTTGCCTTTCCAAAGTTTCCATGATCCAGTGTCAGTATGATATTTACATTCCATTTTCTTATAGATTACAGCTGATCCCATATTTATCTGCTTTTTATTGCTTTTTTTTTTGTGTTTTGAGACAGGGCCTCTTATAGATAGTCTGAAACTCGCTATGGAGCTGAGGTTAGCTTTGAGCTGATCCCCCTGCCTTCACCTTCAGAATGTTGAGATTATGAGCATGTTTCTGCCACCAGGCCCACTGGGTGATACCTTGCTTTTGAATAGAAAAATTTTAAATGAACAAAATAGCGTTTATCATGTCATGGGTATAGAAATATTTTATTACTCGATCACACATTTTAAATAGATGTACAGAAGAAGAAGTACGATGAATTCAATATCATTAAACTCTTGCAAAGGAAAATATTTCTAGCATTATTCCTGAAAGTAGATCATATTTGCATCTTCAACTTTCCTAATTGATTTTTCTTATTCATATTCAGTCACTAGTGCTTTCGTAATCTTTGATTATCATCTAACTTACAGTCCTTTTCATCTGTTTTTCTTAGTGACTAGTTTTTATGGAAATGGCTTGGGTCATAAGTTTTCTGAGTCTTTGACTTACAGATAATTACTTTGTTTTGTTTTACAGTTGAATGGGAAAGCATAGCTTCAAAACAATTTCTCCTCATACTATTATAGGAACTGCTTCATTGTTTTATAAGCACCCAGACAACTTAAATTATCTTTGTGTTAATTTTACTTTACTTTTAAGAATATTTCTTCCCTTTATGGATTTTTTTCCAGTTTTAAAAATGTCATTTTTCTCCTCTGCCTCTTAATTGCTTGTAAAGTGGACCCTGGATATCTACATCTCTTCACATTTTCTTCATATTTTTCACACAGGATACTAGATTTTACTAAAGAAGAAATACCCAGAAAGTTAAAAGGCTATTGTTAAAGATTGCAAGTCTAATTATCTTTGGTATCAAAAACAAAATCTTCACAAAGGAAGCACATTTAAAAATTTTTATTGTTGCCACCTTGACCTTGGCTTGCATGTAGCCACATCTTTGTGGAAGATCACACTGAAACAGTGATGTGTATTTATGTGTCTGTGTGGGAGAAAGTCCTTTGAGTTCAGTACTGGCTCAGTTTGCCATAGCTGGTTTATTTTGTACAAGTATCTTACCTATACTGGATTCTAGCTTCCTTTACTGTAAAATGACTCTTATTTAAGATTGCGAATGTTGGTATTCATAAAGTAATAAACTACATTCTTATTAGAACAGACAGCCAGGCAGCCACCAAATGTTTATTGAGATTATTGCTAAGACTACTGCTTATTCATTTAATTGAAACACATAACCAATGGAATTATGGGAACGGAGCCACCTAGGAGGGTAATATAGCCTATGAGATATATGTGCCATTCTGCAAAGTTTGGAAGTTTAATCACTACTCTGAAAATGGAGCTTGGAGAGAAGACAGATGTAACCCTATAAGGAACATTTTAGATTCTTAGTAATTTAACAGATCATGACATGGGGGTTTCTTTCTGTCTTAGAATGGTGGGAGCCTCAGGCTGAGGAAGTCACTGCTAAGTTTCACACTCCCAAGAATGGAGCGAAGAACTTTGTTCTTCCCATTTAAGGGAAGAATCTAGAAGATTTTTTAAAGGAAAAGAGTGAAAATCTTTTTTTTTTTTAAACCAGCATGAATGAGATAACAATTTATATACGAAAGAATTTGTTTGCATGAAGGATGAAGATCAGTGGCTTCCAACACATGCAGCTAGTTGTACAGTCATCACAGGTTTTCATTGGACATGTTTATTACTTCCCACAAAGAAATTCAAAGGTACTCATAGCCATCTTGCCTTAATCCACCACGTCCCTAATTCTTCACAACCTCTAACTAGTCTCCTGCTTCCATACACTTTTCTCATAGACTTTTCTTCAGAATGAAGTTGTCTAATAGAATTAGTTTATGTGTTCCTGTTTACACCAGTTGTGTGAGCTGGCTCTAAGGCATGGACATGAGGATCATCTATGAGAGAATTATTGGTCTCATGCTGTGTGATATCTGTCTTCCCTTGAGTGGTAGCAGAGAATGAAGCTAGGGTCTCCTCTGGAGTTTGAGAAACACCGAAGCTGAACTTGGTCACTGGATTTCTGTATTGTTGGCGAGTGGAACCATTTAGAACAGTCTCTGCTTGAGTTCTGCCTGCTGGAGACTGAAGCCCCTGAACAAAGCACCACCTTAAAAGCTGGGGAAGAATCAAAATTAGTGAGTGTGGGTGTAGATTGTCAACTCAGTATGTGTGCACACCCACGCGCACCCTCTCGGGTGCTGCACAGGTTCCAAAGAGCCACAAAGCCACCACGTTCTCTTTCTTACTCACACCTCCCCCGTCCAAAGCTGAAGCTTTGGAGAACCCTGAAACAGGCGGTTGTATCAGGTAAGGGGAGGGGTCAAGCAGACCTCCCCACGGTGGTCCTCCGCTTGCAAGGCAGGCACAGGTTGGAGTGAAGGAGCAAACTTTAAAGCACATGAAGTTTTGGTTTAGATTAGGTGTTTTCACAACAGAAAATAATACCGTTCTAGTTCTGAAATATTGACAAAGACTCATGAACTGTTTTTCAGTCCTTTTGACTATGAATCATAGGAAATATTTGGAATGAAACTGTATAGAGATTCCAGTCATAAAAGAATGGTGCAGTCAGGCCATAGGAGCCAAATCTACAAGTAGCCATTCATAACTTTTGTGTAAGCCTGTGGCTTGGAGTGCCCTTCAAGGTTGTCAATAACTCTAGGGATTGCTTAGTGATTGATTAATGGTCAACATAGTCTTAGGACATTTCAGATCTTTTGATAACAGTTAATTTTGATAAGTAAAGAATTTAGTCAAGGCGATGTCGCTTAAACTAGGAGCATATACAGAAACAATGTTCCCATTTCATGTAGCAATGTTATCACTGGAGCTAACAAAAGCAGACTGCCTGGTTAGTGTACTTCTAGACACCGAATTGCAGCACTGGCTTAGTTCCTGAGAGCTCAGGTCCCAGGGTCCTGTGTTTGGTCATGTCAGGCCCAAAATCAGGGAAAAGCTTATGGGCTAAAAAGCTTGGCATGGCATCTTAGAGACCCAGAGCACGGAGGCCCTTTACACAAACAGAACAAATCCCTTTCAGTGCTTTTAGACCTTAACAAACATGGTGGTGTGTAAAACCAAACTCCCCTCCACCATACTGCCAGCCCCCACCCTGAAGACCCCTGAACTCTTTTCAGCATTTCTTAAATCTGCACCATTGAACAATCTGAGTTCATTGTAACAAATACAATCTCATTGAATTGAATTCTGAAGAGACTTTATAGTTGAGAAAAAAAGAGGACTGATCCTCTATTCTCTTTAGTTTAAACAAGGGATGGAACGCAGCAAATGAGAAACAGGGCGAGCTGAACTCACTGGAATGGGTGCATAGGAACAGAGAAGGAAAGAAAACTTGATAGACTTATATTTGGTAAGCAATCAATTTCCAGGTGTCCTCGGAACAAAAGAACAATGTTAGTGTCAGTGCTTTAGTCTGTGACTGTTAGGTGTCATGGGTACAATTTTATTTCCTTATCACAAAGTGAGATGTTTGATTTAAATTCCTTCCTATCAAAGGTAGGGCTTGGAGTCGGGACTGTAGGACTTACAAAGTGGAAACGGAAATGCATGCTGGTAGCTATTTGCAGAGCTAATAAAGATTAGAGCAATCTGAGTTTGTATAGTTAGCACTAGTTTGCTGGCCACCATGGTCTGATAAGCCTGCATTGTGACCCAGGCACACAAGACGAAGCGCCTAGTAGCATTATGATGATCTAAGGTGCTTCCGTTCATCTCCCATTCCTTCAGTTATATCCAGGGTAAAAATAGTAAGCCATAAGCTTCCCTGCCGCTTAACCTAATAAAAAATCATTCCCAATTCCAAGTCCGATGTCTATTATTCAAAGCAAATTAGGATCAGGCAGACAGATTTCCTCTTCCTTCTCAGGGACAGCTGACCTCCCTCCCGTGAAGCTGTCGACCCATGCAAATGTTGCACTTCAGATCTCACTCTTGATTTTCGGGAGCTACAAATCCCTAATAACTTAACAAGCCAAACACAGAGTTAGCTTTGCAATACTTCAGCACGCAAATTAGCTAGACAAATAAGAAGGATTAAAAAAATCTCGAAAATAGCACTTATCATCAGTCTCCCATTCAGAAATAATGAAGGGAGATGGTTTATACAGATTTAGTAATAAGACATGACATAAATGTAAATATAACGCGTTATGACCTTTCTTCTGGAGAACAGTAAGCATTTGTTCATTATTCTAAGCCTCTTTGTTTACAATGAATGTGGCGATGAATCGAAATTATGACATCAATTAAATCACAAGTTTATATTATTTTCAAACAGAGAAAATGCAGACATTTTAAGGTAGGTAACAAAAATGATGTGCTACTGTCTATTCTTGGTCTCTAAATGAGTTATACATATTCAAAAAAGGAACATTAAAGATGCTGTACAAAGTCAGGATCATATATTACTTTCCCCCTGAACAAAGATAACATTTGTAGAATCCCATTAGCAATAAATCTTTTAGATTTTCTCACTTAAATTCTTATGATCCCAATGGGAAGAATAGATAATCAGTAAATAGAACTCTGATATCTGACAGGAATTTTCCAGAATTAGAGCTGAAATAACTTGACAGAATGATGAAGAAAAAAATTACCTGAGGATTCTGATGAATGCATTTGAATTTTTCTTTAAATGTACCACTAAAATGGAAACAAAAGTACTTACCTTGTCACATTTGAAAAACACAGGAAGTATAATATACAATTACCAATGATATAAAGTAAATAGCCTTGGATAAAAAACAGTCACAGACCATAGCATAGTTTAAAGAATGTTGAGCTTTAATGTTTTAGAAGTATCACATAATAAAATATAAATAGTTTATTGTTATGCATTTTTCCTTTTAGTGACTTTAACTATACAGTAAAAGATGGATGGAGAGTTGTTTTATAAATTCTCTGTTGTCTTACCCCAACCAGTGGTTATGTCAGGAAAGAAAAACAAAAAGGTGAAGGGGAGACTGAAAGCATTTTGGAATATTGTATGTAAAAAAATATTATATTATAGTTACAGGAAGTCATGGACAACCTTGGCCACAATACCTGAGTGTCTGCAACTGAAAGATATTCCTGGGGAGCCCTGAGGGATGAAATACTGGGGGAGAACCAATTTCTTTCCATTGCCTGTGGATGAAAGGGGCTCAGAAAAAAACTAGACTATACTATTCCCAGGGACTTAACTTGAGATGAGGGCTGTTTCTCTACATTCTGGGTAGCAAGTTATTTCCCTTCTTTGTAAAGTGCATTTGGCCATGAATTCTAATTGAGTGCCACCTTAGCACACTGGGTCACTTGGAAGCCATCAGAAGATTGTGGCAATGTCAGGAAGACTGCTGGTCTTGGCAACATCAAAGGACATTCTTCTTCTGAATCAATATGTAAAGATTGCTCACAGTGACTCCACCAGGAGACACCAATTTACCCAAATCCACTTAAAGCTGAAACTAAAATTGCCCAAAAATAATAGGAAAAAGGAAGATTTCAACATCTTTTTATTTCCCTTATTATTTCAATTTTCTGACTTTGAGAGAGAAGCCGTCTTTGCTGATGACTTGGGAAGGTCTTCAATCCCATCTTACTATTCTTTAGGAAGCCTGGGTTTAGAAATAGGTCTTTATTTTAGCTTTTAAATTGATTTGATTTTCTATTTGCATAGAAAGTTTTAGGCTTCAGACTAACAGGATACTTACTAACTGATGAAGATGTTAGTTCCATGACCCAGAGAAGTACCATGATAATTGAAGAGAGGAGATTGAATTGTTACTAATTTTATAAGTGAAGATCTTCATGTTATCACAGCTTTTTATTTTCTATGGTTCCATTCTTAACTGATGACACTCATAAAATAAACACTCAGATAAAGGCTACGAGAACCCATGTTAATTTGACAAGCCTTTAGGAACAGAGAAAATCCTGTAGGTGTTAATAATAGCTAAATAGCTATAACAATTTATTTCTTTAAATTATGTGTATGTGAGGTGTCTGTGTGTGGGTATGTACATGTGAGTACAAATGTCTGCAGAAGACAGAAGAGGGCATCAGATCCCCCAAAATTGGAGTTACCTTTTGTTGTGGGAGCTGGAACTGAACTTGGGTTCTCTTCAGGAAAAATACATACTCTTAGCCCCAGAGATAGCTAATATTTTTGAAGGTGAATTATGTTCTGTATACTTTGGAAATATGGATTTATGTCTCAAAATTCTAACTGCCCCATATAAGAGGGGCAACTTGGTTTTAATTTTTTTTGTTATTAAATCCCTTAAATTCCTTTACTATAAATCTTTGCTCTATGCATCCAGAATTGAGATTTCTGTTGGTGCTCCGTATCTGACAGGTAGATGTGCTTGGCTCAGGAGAGCCGAAGATAGGTCATGCCTCTCTTTCACAATGAACTGAGGATCTATGGGAAGTGGCCAGAGTATAGCTCAGAGTGTTCTTAGAAAAATCCAAGGCAAATCAACCTGGTACATTGTCTATGTGCCAGATACAGCACTTGATGCTTCAAGTAGATAATTTAATTGAGTTCTAGTATCCTAAGTGATGGTTATGGTTAGATTGGCACTCAAGTCTTTCTGAGACCATGGTGTTTACCAACCGTAGTCTACCATCTTTTCATAATAAGGGCAGATAAAGACATGTCCAGAGACTGCAAGAACATACTGGAGTGATTCCACAAAAAACCACAGGGCAACTTTTTCAGAGGTGCCATCATCTGGGATAGAAGCTTGGTCAAGCGTGTGGCCGCTTTGCAAGTTAGAATGAATGCAGGATGTAGTGGATGGGATGGCTAGATTCAAGAAATTACCCTTTGTTTCCTCCAGTACTGTAAGCATAGTTCTAATAGAGCAGATTTGCCCTACGGTATCTAGGCGATAGCCGTGTATTTTCATTTACACTCATGTTTAGTGTGCTGAATTACAGAAAATTCCAGATGAAATCTTATGTCTAATCATTGTCCCAGTTTTGTGTAGAAGATTTCAAAAGACTGACGCCTCAGGCAGTGTACATAAGAGGGATGGTGACTCGTTTTCTGCCGCTTGTGATTCCTTCCACAATGTATATTTACCAAGAAATGTCACATGGGACTTTGCACTTATATAATGCTTTTTTAGGGCAATGAAAACCCAATAAAAATCAGTCAGCTTATTTAATGTTCAAAGCGTTTAATAAGGTTTTTTTTTTTTTGAATGAACCATTTAAATGAGTTTTTTTTTTTTCTTTTTTCATTAATTAACTCACCAGAACACCAAATACGTATCAGATAAATGAGTTGATAGGGTCCCCGGTTTAGTGGAAGATGTAATACAAAAAGCGCTAATTAGGCAGGCAAGAGCTCTAGATAATTAAATAGTGATTAATAGATTTTTGTGTGACCAAAATTAAAAGTAACTAATTTGTGGAAAAAACATTTAAAATCGCCTGCATAGAACATACACGTTGAACACAATTTTGGGGGCTACTAAGATGGTTTGATTTTGTTAACAGTGAAGATTTTGATTTCTTTTTTTTATTTTGCTCATTTTGTGCCCTTCTGACATTTTGTGTCAAAGTGTTCCCATGTTAATAGTAGAATATAATGGAAGTTTATGCAATTAAATACAGCAAGAGAGTTTATAGACCATTTATCATTGGATATGGGTCATATACTGTGAATTTCAGAATATAAAAGGGAATTCCATTTGTAGCCCACTCTTGCCTGAAGCTTACCTAATGAAATCTTTTTCACTCAGAGAATTAACAGTGTATCCGGCTGAAAAGTGTTTAGCATTCTCTGTGCATACTAAGCATGCCAAAGCAGAATAAAACCTTGCATACTTACAGGGGATTTTTGTTGCTTTTTCTTCAGCCTAAATTAGGCAGCTCTTGTTCATTTAGTGCATTTGAAAAGCACTGAACTTTTAAAATTCTGAACTGTCGGCCCCCATCATTTCATTTGACAGCTGACACTTTGAGAGTGTGGAACACACAAATCGCGGGAGTGGAGTGAAACGCTGCTAATAAATGCTATTGTTTTTCCCAATGGGAAGGAGCACCTCAAACAACTATTTGCAGATCCAGCGGGTTTGTTGTGATGCAAAATGCATGTTTGGATATCACCATTTTTTTTGTTGTTGTTTACTACCTGCAGAGCATAAAGTTGCTGATAAAAAATTGAAACATAAGCCCCGTTTCATCACGAACCACACTTTCTTTGCCCCTCAGCTTCCCATTTCCAGGTGATAAGCACTGAGTCTTCTTTCATAAAGGCATGAGTGAGATGCACCCCTGAGGTCATTGCAAGATGCTTCTAGTTTTGGGAAACAGAAGTTCTGAAACATTTGCTTGCCTTTTATTCTCTGCGATCTGTTAGCAAGTGAGGGAACTCGTGATAAATAGCTCTGCCATTTTGTAATTTCATTTATGACTATCCACGATAGTGTTGGAAGCTGTTTACAGTTTACTTGCCACTGTGCAACTTCTGAGGCCAGTGCTGGCCAGAGGGCTGAAATGGTCTTAGAAAATGCTTCAGATCTATTCACCTGATCGAATGATACAGTATGGCACACTGTATTTTACTGATACCTTCTTTGTAATGCTATTTAATATTAATGAATTAGCCAACCAGAGGATTGTTCCCATTTTGTTTTATGTGCAAATACTGCACAGTAGGAGAAATAATGTGAAAAATGGGTTTTGCCTACTTGATAACGTATTATACTCACAATGTGGGACCTGTTAAGTAAATCTGTTTTAAATATTGCTATGAAACCCAGTGACTCTCTCTGATTACTTCATTAAACCACAGCAAGAAGTCCCAAACACTGAAATAGTCCTGACCCACGAATCAGGAAGGCTAGGGTTTGAAGATTCAATTATGAATAGGGCATGGAAGAATGGAAAGCTTTAGAGTCAGAGGGAGTTCTCTTATCTTTTTACACATATCTTTTAGTTTTCAACAGTAGGAAAAGGAAATTATTTTCAATATTGTTTCTTGCTGATGAACTTTGACAGAGATGACTTATTTAGCTGTCTAGATAGGAAACATATACATATACACATGAAACCACTAAAGAGCTCATTGCCACAGGCTTTATGTACACACACACACACACACACAAAGGATGGTTGATCAAGAAGGGCTCCAGGTGAAAGTTCATTTTAGCATTATTTTTACACGTAATTTTTCAGGACCTCAGAATATCCATCTGAGACATCAGTGCAGAAAAACTACTTCTCTAAACAAGCAAGCAAACAAACAAACAAATGCATAGGACCTTGGTGGGAAAGTGTTTTTCGTAGATTCAAGGAAATGCAAATCTCAGGAACATGATCCCTGAGGTTTGGGTGGAAAGGTATGGAGAGTCAATCTGCCTCATGGGAAATGAAAGCTTTTCCTAGAGAAACCATTGCCTTTCACTGCTCTGACCTCTTCTTCCCAGCCCTTCCTTGAATTGTGTTTGACTCCGAGCCACTGTCCTGCTGTGTGCCTACTCCCCTTCTCCAAATCATGGGTCAGAAATTAACAATTCTTGTCTCGTAGGAGAGGGGAACATGATTCCCAAGACAGCTGTAGCAAATAACCAGTTTAAAGATGGGTCACTCCCTCAAGGCTATGTTCAACATGAATTTTTGCCCCTCATACTGTCAGGTGGGCCTGTCATTTCCTTGCAAAGACTTTTAGGAGATCTGGGAACCTAGAGTGAGCAGTTAAGCTCCCCAGGTGCGAGCATAGGTCAGTTGGAGTTCCAGCCACTCAGAGGCAATTAGAGGTTCTCAGCAGGTGAACCAAGGCAGCTTCCAAAGAGCCTGGTTCCGTTGCAGGTACACTTGATCTTTAAATGAACGTTTTCATGGACATTATATATGATAGCATTATTTAGACTGGGAAGCAATGGCTTGAGTTCTCAGGACAGATTTAAAAGAGAGCAGGAATGTCTTTATGTGAGGCTGGATTTTCAAGTATTATCTGGGGCAAAAGTTTTTTTTTTTTTCTTTTCCAAATCTTAAATTACCTATCACTTCATTGCAGAGAGCAGTTTTAGAACCTCAGCTTTGCTCTCAGAGTCTCTCCACGTAATGTCAGAGGCCCCAAAAAAGGGTACTTTGAAAGATATATTGCAAATTGTTATGCAAGTCCCTATTTGTCTGGCCAGCAGAATTAGGAATTTGGGAGGTTTTTATGTGGGGTAGAGGAAAGAGAGGGTAGAGAATTGACATGAAAATTTATTTTTAAGATATTAAACCCTGGGCCGATTTTAAGGCATAGCCACGGGATGCTGGATGAAATAATTTAAAAGACGGTAGTGGAGAGACTGAACCAATGACAGTTGGGTTCCAGAAGAGCCTTTTCAAGACTATTTAAACATGGGAGGTCATTGTTGATTTCAGATTCTTTCCAGTTTCACTGAGGCCCAAGGAAGAAGGGGGAGGCACTCACTGAATGGTCAGTGTAGCCATTTTGATTGTTATATTGCTTGTGCACAGAGGTTTAAAAAAAGTCAGTGATCTCTCTAAACTCTGACTGATGCCAAAGAGCCATCTTGTGTACTGCAAAGCAGCCAGCTTCTTGGGCAGTAGTTCATGTGTTTACAAGCTAGGATCTGACATACCTGTATTCACATCTCAGCAGCATAGTTAATAGCTGTGGGCCATGGAAGATTTAAAGCAAATCTCTTTAGGACTTCATTGGTTTAGTATGTTTAAGAATGAAATCCATGTCATAGAACTTCATTTCATATATGGGAAGTGCTTAGTATGGGTCCTGGCAATTAGTATGTATTTAATATAGCTTAGCTAATTAATTATCTGAAATAACTAAGAAAAGACAGCTGATATGATCATCATGCTAGTCAGAATATGAAGTACTTGGAATAAGACAGTCCTGAAAACTGAGTTGGACTCACACAACTGAAATGCTTTACTGACAGCATGTGGGGTTAACACACACACACACACAGACACACACACACACACACACACACACACACACACACACACACACTTGCTTGGATTTTCCCTTATTTTCTTAATTAGTGAAAGCACCGCAGAGAGGTAGGATTCTAAATGTTTTATATTCTCTGGGGACTAGCTTTCATAGTATCCAAAGGTGCTATGAAAATTGCCATGGGAGAGAAGCAATCAATAGTCCTCCCCAGCTGTGAAGTCTATGAACCACAGCAATGACCAGCACAGAAAGATATCTCCAATGTTGAAATAGCAGCACTTATATCTTAGGGATCACCAACTGCATAATTGGACCTAAGGCCTGCTCAATAAGGAAAGGTTCCTTCCTGGTACCATAAATCTAGCCAACTACCTATGGCTGATGAGGCTACCAACCCTAGAAGATAACCCGCTACTGGCATTTTCCTAAAGCCATATAATTTCTAAGTCCATTCGAAAAACGTACCCTCATACCCACAGAGAAGCATAGCTCTCATCCCTTGTCAAAGAAGCTTCCTTTTTCAGTAGACAAGACTATCACAGAAATCCACAACTGGTCAAAATGCAGGGAATACCTGACTGTGGACTGTGCAGCGCCAATCGACACATCCACAGTACTACCCTTATACCTAAGGCTGGGGCACATTGTAGGAGAGGGGCATGGTGGAAAGATTGTAAAAGCCAGAAGGCTGGGATGTCTTCTGCAAGAGTGTCTTCTATACATGATTGGGGAAGCTGCACCCATGAAATCTCAACACTATGGTCACCTAAGCAAGACCTGTGGGATGAAACATCACTTGACCTGCTAACATGAATGGTTCCTTAAAAGGCCTCACTTCTAGATGAAGAGCTACAGGGAATTAAGAGCTATTAAGTGAAGGAGACTCAGTCTTCTCCATTGACCAGCCTCGTGATAGGTATCTAATCTCAAGTCGTCAACTCTAAACTCCTACATATGAGCAATACTAAAAGTACCCGGTAAATTGTGTGTGTGTGTGTATATATACACACACACACACACACATATGTATATATGTCTTTTTTTATGTATAAATAATAAAAGAAGAACAGGTCATGAATTTGAGAGGGAGTTAGGAAAAACACAAGAGTAATTGGAGAGGAAGAAGATGGAGTAGAAATAATATAAATGTAGTGCTCATGTATGAAATGCTCACGAGACAAAAATAAATAAATTTTTCCGAAAGAAGTACTGCAACAAGGCATGGAGGCACGCAAGCTTAACCCAGTACTTGGGAGGTAGAAGCAGGAGGATCTCTTTGAGTTTGAGATTAACCTTTTCCACACAGGTAGTTCCAGGCCAAGCAGGGTTACATAGTGAGGGTTTGCCTCAAAAAAAATAAATAAATAAAAGAAAGGAAGGAAGGAAGGAAGAAATAAAAGGTTGTATAGTTCCTGGGAAAACAACAAATGTAAATTATTGAATGTTCTTGGGCAAGAGTGATCCATTGAACGTTCCTCCTATTAAAGCACCCATTGCAGTCTTGTTAATTTTAAACAGAATTGATAATAGGGCTTCACAGAGACACACTCAAATGACTCAGTTGTGTGAATGAACCTTCTGCCATTGAAGAAGGAGGATGTGATATGTCTCTTCAATTCTAAGCGCCTAAGGGGAAAGTCATCTGTATCAAAAACACATGGCTTAAAATTTCTGCATCTGAGCCTGCACCATTGATGGAGTTTTATGTAAAGAGATAAAAATCTTTGCATGGACTGTCACAACCTGTTTGGGTGAACAGAGCTGCTGTTGCAAAACCACTGTTGATATTCCTAAATGGGCTGCAATGAGAACCACCTGTAAGTCAGGAAGGTTTGGGCATAGGGAAAATCATCAAGCAATCCAGGTCAAAATAATGAAAATAAGGAGGGGGTGGGAGGGAGGGAGAAAAGAATATAAGAATGAATGTGAGGGAGTTCAATAAGGAAGGAACTTCTTGGGCAAGGAGTACAGAAACAGGTGTAGCTTCTTTTAGAAGCAAGAGAGGTTTCAGGGGAATGAGAATATCATCTGCCTGGTGGTACTCAGGAAAGTCTTAGTGTTCCTGAAGGCACTCATATTTCACACTATCTACCCTAATTATGGCAGACTTACAGTGGTCAGGAGACAAGCTCTACAGCTCTTTCTACAGTTCTAGAAAACACATGCATTATTGTGGAAACAACAAAAAAAGTTTGAGGTGAAGACTTTCAAGAAAGGATTCTTGTTAGTGTCCACGGCTGTCTCAGCGAGAGATAAGGTAAGGAAGCTGTAGAAACTTATCAACAATTTACACTTTCCTAGATATAATCCTGCAATTTATCTTGCTTGGTAATCCTGAGGAAGCAAGCTGAAGGAGGCTCGGCTTCTAAAGGCATTCATAAAGCATTTTGTCCTAGATAAAGTTGATGAGGCATAATGGAAATAAAGAAAAATTGAATTAAATTGATTATTTCTTCTCTGAGCATTTGATTCTAAAAGATTCTGATCCCATTCTTGTCAGATTCACATTAATAAATGTGCTAGATATTTATGAAATGGTTAAAACACTGTGGATATGTGGTGGTGTGTTCTGAGAATTTTCTTAATCTCAAAATTTCTAGTATAAAAGAAAGAAATGCATGTTAATAATTAACCTTAAAACAAGCAAAAAATATGATGGCTGGTAGGGATGGGAGCATTGCACAAAGGTCAAGTGCATGAACTCGATAATCAATGGCTCAGCTCTGCCACTTATTAGCTGGGTAAGCACTGCAAGTTCTTTGACTTAGCTAAGCCTTGATCTCTCCCCTTTGGCAAAGCAGAGCAATGACATGTTTTTCTAGCCTTCTGAGCACAGAGCCTGGTGTACTATCTAGCTATTGTTATTACCCATACAAACTAGGTGCAATGATTGGGAACTTTCTGGAAGAGGTTTTGACATGTCAAACCTTGAGGTCTGAGTCTCAACTTTACAGAGTGATGAATACACTTAATTAAAACAAAGGGAAGCAAATGAAAGAAGTTTTGGACTTTGATGTTAAAAGACCAAGTTTGGCTTCCTTCTTCTGGTTGATCCTTATCAGACCCCCACTGCAGTTCACATACTGGTTATCCTACCTAACATGGATGAGCTTTAGTTTCTGGATCAGAAAGTTGAAATAAGCAACTTGGTTTCTCAGTATTGCCACTGTGCAGAAGTGCCAAGAAAAGTTACTGTGGCCTGTAAATAAATGTTTTGAGGTATATAGAAAACAAGGAGATATATATAAAAAAACAACAAGAAAGGACAATGTAGCACAGAGACTAGCATGAATTAAAGGGATGGAAGTTTAATGGCACATTGATGTTCAGGATGACAAAAAGGAAGGTCTGACTGCAAAGTCTATCAGTATAGAAGGACGTGCTTCCTTGATGCAGTGGTTCACTTTATGCAGACTGTGAAGCTTGACTTGCAGAATTTGTGTTCTATTTCGTCTCACTTGACGTGTGAGTTAGCAATCTTTGTGGAACATCCTAATTATAAATGTCTAGACATTGTCCCAGTCCTTTGACTTAGCATCTTGGTAGTAGGGCCTAGGTTATGACTTTGGAAAATCAGTATAGATGGTTCTTATATCCACCTAGGATTAAGGGACAATTGTGCCAATTTCTCTATCTTCCTTTGATTTAGTGAGGTGGCTTTTTAAATATCAAGAGTATCATCATAGTATAGTGGTCAATTATTAACATACAAGGATATATAATCATGACTCAGAGAAGCCAAAAGAGTGAGCAAGGTCTCATGGGGTGAGTGAAAAATATAATATGTGTTAGGCCAAGTGATGCATCACAGTAGAGGCGGGAAAGTGACTCAGCCCAGAGCAACTTTGCTGCGTCATCAGGAGCCCTGCAAGCTGCATCCTCTCTCATGGTTTGCTGGACACATGACTCAGCAACTGTACCAGACTCTGGATTCTTCTGAGATACAATTCAGTCCAGCTCAACTACCTGACTGCATGTGAGACTATTCTATTCAAATCCCATTGAGAGAGTCTGGCCTGAAACTCCTGGGCTCAACAGCTCTAGTCATCAGGGGGATGCAAAGCAAACTACACCGAGGGGCCTGGTGCAATGGTTCAGTAGTAAGAGCCCTGGTTGTTCTAACATATGACTTGGATTCAGTTCCCAGCACCCACGCAGCAGATCACAACTGTCTGTAACTGCAGTGCTGGGGCTCCTATGTCTCTTCTGACATTCCTGGGAAGTAGGCATGCATTTGCTGCATATACATACCCACAGGCAAAACACTTACACACACAAAATTAAAATGAATAAATCACAAATTAAAAAAAGACAACTACATGGAGATTCCATCTTATTCATTCAGAGTAGCTACCAACAAAACAACGACAGAAACAGAAGTGCTGTTGAGGAGATGGAGATGAAGGGTCTTTATGTATTATTAGTGGGAATGTGCTCAGACTATGGAAATCAGTATTCTCATATACTATTAGAGGGAATGTGCCCAGATGATGGAAATCAGTATGAAGCTTCTTTAGAAAGTAAAATCCTAAAAATAGAAGAACTCTATAGTCCAGTTGTACACTCTATATACCTGAAGGAATCACAGACAGCTTACAAGGGAGACACCAAGCATCCCTGTGTATTTTAGCACTCGTCACAGTACATAAGTCATAGAATCAGCCTGAGTGCCCATTAATGGATGAAGACAAGAAAAGAAATGCAGTGTACACAAAGGAGTATTATTCAGCTACAAAGATAAACAAAATCACTGGCCGAACAAAATCGATGGAACTGGAGAGCGTCGTGTTAAATGAAATAAGGCAGACTGAGAAAGGTAAATGTAATACGATGTTCCTCAGATATGGAATCTGTCTGTCTGTCTGTCTGTCTGTCTGTCTGTCTGTCTATCTATCTATCTATCTATCTATCTATCTATCTATCTATCTATCTATCTATCTATCTAGGCGTGCAAGTACAAGTTTCTTGGGGAGAGGAAAAAGGTTCAGGTGAGAGACAGGGGAGGATAAAGAGGTTAAGAAAGAGATGGATGTGTTCCCAGCATGTCGAGCTCAGACCATCCTCCTGCCTCATCATCAGCCTCCTGGATACTTGGGTCTGTAGGAATTTCTCCTGAGTAACATTAAGAGTGTTACTACTTAGGGGCCAGAGAAATGACTCAATGGTTGAGAGTGAGCAATTGCTCATGGACTGACTTTCATAGGTGCCTGCACTCGTGTGTATAACTCCACCTCCCACGGTAAAAAATAATAAAAATGAATGAAAAAAGGTGTCATTGCTCAGACCTCACGTCTTCCATTCAGAGGTGCGGCTGAGAACCAGCGTGTGGCCAGAGACTTCTGTTTGTAATCTTCCCAGTTTGTTAAATACGAGCAAGTCTGTGTGTCTAAATTCAGGAAATAGCTGCTGCTTCTCCAGGCAGACCATTATGCGATCAGCCTTCATTTATTATTTTGTTCTATGTTGCAAACCATAAAGAAACAACAAAGACTGAGAGGAGAAACACTTAAGTGAAATCTTACCAACTTGATAGCACAGGCATGCGGATGTCTGATAGGGCTTTAACCTTATTCCATATTTTTAAAGAAAAAAACAAAACAAGCAAACAAAAAAACAATGGTTAAAAGAAAACCCCAGACTGCTACAAAACACTTCTAAGAGCTCACCATGAAGGCAGTGTATTCTTCTTAATCAGAAGGCAAGGCTGCCATCGTAAGTAAAGATAGAAAGTTCACTGAAAAGGTGAAGCTACAGTAACGGCTACTCAGTCTCTTACCTAACTGTGGAGGGAGCAGCAGACAGAAGAAAGGAAAGGAACAGCTGATGCAGTCAACAAACACAACTCAGAGTGGGAGCTTGATGACAAATTAAACCTCTGTGTGAGCCTTGTTTGTTTCTTTATGGTTAAAAGGTAACACCAACATTCAAATAAACAAGCTACTGAGAACAAGATATACTGGTCAGAAGGAACCCAAGTCCCCATCAGAGAAGGATTTTGTGTCTGTTCCTCTTATTCCGATTGAAAATCTGGCTTAGACAGCTCTGCTACATGGGAGACACCAACTTTGATCAGGACAGGACATGGCGAGCATGAAGAGAGGGAGGGAGGGCAGGAGGGAGGGAGGGAGAGATACTCTGGTATTGCTACATGATGCCTACAGATTACCTTCTGGTTCTAAATGGGAAAAAGAAGCCTATTCCCATCTACAAGCTGCTTCTGATTATTCTGGGTTTCTGGTGCAATCTTACACAATACATAGGGTAACAAGATATGTATGGAACAGACTTATGTTATATAATACTCTATGTTGTTTATATTTTTATTCTTTTTCAATAAATCAAAGCTTACTTTTAATTCCACGGAGCAATGCCATTTTGAGTTATTTATACATATTCTCTTAAAGGGAATAATTCAGTGAAGGATATTCAATTACTGTCTTATAAGGCCTCTCACCATTTCTTTCTTTTCTTAATTTTTTCCTATGCAATTACCATCCAACTGCAGCCAAGAGGAAGAATATAACTAAGTGGAAATATGCAATAAATCTGGTTTGTAATGATATTCTAAAAAAAGTATGTACTCAGAACTTTCTTAGAGATATCTTAATAACAAAATGCAAATTAAGTATAGGAAAAATGTGGAAGAATAGAATTATTTAATTAGAAACCTCAAAGCCCATTATATAACTTAATTTAAATAGAAATTTATTTAGATTAATTGACTCATTTTTCTTCTATTTTATGGAAATAGCATGCTTGCCATCTAAATCACTTCATTGTTTCCTGTACTGTAGCTGGGCATCAGAGGTAAGTGCCATATCGTGCCCATGGGGAGCTCCTAGCTGGAACAACCCCCTTATAACCCCCAAAATAGAGGCAGGCTGAAGATACATGATAAGCTAATACAGGAGGTGAGGAAAAGAATTCTGTGAGCAATAGTGTTTGGTGGTTCTCATGGACAAGTCTCACGCAAAGTAGACTTTCATAGATTTTGTTTATTTAAAAACATTATTTTCTCCGGAACTCCTAAAAGTTGGAGTGGGGGGTGGTGTCCTCTGACCCTTTTACCTGCTCCTGGAACTCTTTTTCTCCTGTTGGGTTGCCTTGTTTACCTTTGATGTGAGGGATCCTGCCAGATCTTGTGTCAATCTGTTATACCCTGTTCCATTGGTAACCCTGGGAGGCCTGCTCTTTTCTCAGGGGAAGCAAGGGTCGGGGTGGGGCGTGTGTGTGTGTGTGTGTGTGTGTGTGTGTGTGTGTGTGTGTGTTGGGGGGGAGTTTGGAAGAGTGGGGGGAAGGGAGGCTGCAGTAGGAATGTATTGTATGGGAGAAAAAAATAAAGAAAAAAGAAAAGAAAAACATTATCTCAAAGCAGGTATGGAGTTTGATTCTTTTGTGATGATGGATCAACCAGTCTGTAAGAGAAAGCTAGTTTTGATATTTCAGTGATCTTCAGGTCATTGTTTGGGTGGTTTGGGCACAATGTTGTTAATTAAGTAACTGAATTCCAGAGATGAAGTTAGTGGAAAGTACACGGAGGAAGATGTTGAATGGTTTGGGTTGCCGTAGTCATTTTGATGTTTTTGTTTATAACTCTGCACATTTGGAGAGTAGGGCATAGCCGTGCCTTGCAAATGGGGTATCAGTTGAGTTGGCTTTGGGTCCTGCTGGATCTGTGTGATTTGCTTGGGCAAAGTGTTCACAGGAAGAAGAAACACATGTATTCACCAGACTTTGCTGTGATACAAGAAACAGCACCTGTAAGCAGAAGGTTCCCTCCCCACAGTTTCCATGTATTTTAACTCTTTATTTTGTTTTGGCATAATAACAGAAATTGTTTAGAATTAGAAAAATATCCTTATAACAGCTCAAGATTCCTTCCAGGTTAAGAAAGTAGATAACATTGTTAGAAGGGAAATCGTGTTTCTTCCCGAATTTTGCTTTTAGTTTCCAAAATGGAGAAGCTCTAAGAGAAAAATAACAAAGCAACAAACAAACAAATAGACAGACAAACTTCCCACAAAACATAAGATAAAAACAAAGCCAACCAACCAAGGAACAAGAAAAAACAATCAATTTAACAAACACAACAGCACCCTCCAAAGAAACAAGAAACCAAACTGGTTTCAAGCTTTAGAATTCTTGGATCATCTTGGTAAACCAGAGAAGTTTGGACTAAGGACTTTGCATGGGCTAATGGAATAATTAATTGGCTCTATGTATGTGGGAGAAGGGAAGTGGCATCAATCAAGTTTTGTTTGTTAAGTTTCCCAGGCTTCATCTACAAGAATAACAGGGGCAAGAGAAAGACAGGACTCAAGTTTGTCTGTCTCCCCTTACAACCTCAATACAGTAGACATGAAAGAACAAAGCTCAGTAAAGCTGTGAAGTCATTGGTTGGGAAGAATACTTCAGAGGCTTGAGAGACCTGGTAGAGGGTGCTTTGATGGAGACACAGTGCTTACCTGGCCTTAGTGCAGAAACAGAAGTGCCAGGCCTTTTCTCTCCCCTCCTTGGCTCCCTTCTGTGTCTTCTCTGCCCTCCCTCTCTTCTTCATATCTTTCTCCTCCTCTCCATTTTTTCTATAATAAATATTTTTATATAATATATATACTTTTGGAGTATATATAATTTTAGAAAATAAACATTTTCTAAAAATAAATATTTTGTCTTAAAATATTTATTTAATGCCCTAAATATGGAAGGCATACATTGGTGATTTATTGAAATACTTTTCAGCAATGAAATATAAATCTTTGCCATTTGCCTTTTACGTGTTCATGCTTTGGTTGCAGAACTCTTTCTTCCCATAGAGTTTTAATGGACATCTAGTTTTTAAATGTATCAAATGCTCAGCTACTCAGCCTCTTGCCAGCATGCTCAGTCTTATACAGAGTTAATGTAATTCATGGTATAATCAAGTGGCGAGATTCTGAAGAGTGGAACTGTGAAAGATTAATTTGTTTTTATGCTATTTGTGTCAGAATTATTTGTTATTTGAAACTTGACAATTGTAAATCTAGGCCATATATATATATATATATATGTGTGTGTGTGTGTGTGTGTGTGTGTGAGATATGTATATTTGTATATGCATGTCTATCATATGTACATATTTATATTAGAACTTTCATTGTTAATCCATATCAAGTGTCAGTAGTTTTTTTTTTTTTTCAGATGGACTTTGCAAAGCATAGCATTCTCTTCTCATTTATAGATTGACAGTGATACCAAGCTGCACACCTAAACTAGGCTGTTTAGAGAAGTCAGAATTCTTCCCCTATTTCTGAACAAGGTGCACTCTGGATGGCAGGTTGTTCTGAACGGTGTTATCTTGTTAGGTGCTTTGCCATTCTGGAAGAAGGAGACTTTTGCACATAAAAAAATGGTGCTTCTCACATGCTGTAGTTTAGTTTAGGTTCTCACCAACAATAATTATAGTCAGTGAATATGGAAAGTAGCCTGATAATGGAAGGAAGAAATATTAAAATTTGTATCTTTGAGGCTACTAATGGTAAATTAAATGGATTTCTTTGACAAAATAATTTAAAACTCACTTTGTTTCTGCAGGCTACATAGTTTTTGTTATTGTAATAATTCTATGACTTTCAAATGTGTGTGTGTGTGTGTTGCCTCAACAGCCCTGCGTATTTTCTTGTTTTATGCCTGAAACTAAATTAATTACTTTGTTTAATTTCATGAACATGCCAGGCCACAGTTATGAATAGCTAGTAATTTCAAGTGTTTACATAGAGAGTATGGGATGTTACAATAATAAATATCTACCCAATTACCAAGTATCCAAGGGCATTGTTGTTTCTAGGTAAGCTGGACACATTATATGTTTACTTCTATTTAAGAGAAAAGGACATAATTACAAAGTCAGCCCTGAAGTTTTGTTAAAATATGATAAATTCTACAATGCTAAATTAAATTTTGTTGAGAAATCAAATTCTAAATGCAGTAGTATATAAGGCACTTTAAAACTTAACGTCAAAGTGTTTCATTGACACAGAGACATACTGTCAAAATCATTCCTCCTGTGATTTTGAAGAATTTTTGAGAGGGACAATAGTTAAGCAATGTACTATAACTTTTAGCCCCGAGAAACAGAGCAACCTTACTTTCCAAATACAAAATAACAGTGTAACATGTTTCTGTCTGTTTGCTAGCTCCTGCAAGGCACACACTTTATGTGCATGCTATTGATCTTTAACCTGGGTAGAAAGTAGACATGATTAATATTTTCTAATATTTTCCCTATTATATAAATGTGACAATTATTGCTGACCTAGGATTAATATTAGGGTAAGGCTAGGTTGATGCTTAGAGTGTATCAAAACTGAAATTAGGGCTGTGGAGATGGCTCAGTTGTAAAGTGCCTGTCCCACACAAGAAGGAATTCAGACATTGAGAACCCAAGTAAAAAACTGAGTGTGGTGGTTCACACCTGTAACTCCAGCAATGGAGGCACGGAGTAGAGCTGGGTAATCCTTGAAGCTCAGTAGCCAACCAATCTAGCAGAATTGTTGAGCTCCAGATTCAATGAGAGACCATGCCTCAAAGAGTACGGTGGAGAGCAACTGAGAAAGACACCAGGTATCTACCTCTGTTCTCTATATGTACACATACACATGTGTACACACTCAGACTAACAAGTACAAACACTATGTATAACATGCTATACATGCACACCACGTACCATGCACAAAGGAAAATGTAAAAATATAGACAGAAATTAAGTGTTGATTTGCCTTGCCCCCACAGTGAGTGACCCAATCCGATAATTCACAGACACATATCGGTATTGGTTTGGAAAGATGAGGGCATTAGAGGTTCCTCTGAGAAGGGAGGTGAATCTTCCTTTCAGGCAGTGAGCTCAGGAGCCTGAATTCTATTCTGAATCACAGATTTCTCTTCTTGAGTTCTGGTCCTAGTATTCCTCCATGGGGTTTTATATGACTAGCTAGAAAGGTTATCTCCTACCCACTATCCCTGACTACATGGCCTCCTTCACCCATGCAGAACACTGTCTTATGCATCCTTTCTTGGTTTCAGCTCTGTCAGGATGATGCTTACCTGCTGAGGTTAAATTGCTTTAATTGTTTACGAACACTTTTCTTTCTCCCTCAAGCTTCATTTCTACTCAGAAACCAAAATAATATCACTGAAAATTCTGCAGGCCTGTCCTCCTTTTCCAGTGAGGTCTTGGGTCTTTAGAGAAGCCTTCTGTTCTCAAGACTAGAATTACTTCTGATTTTTTTGCTACTCATCTCTTAAAATTTGGTGCTGTAATCGATGTTTCTTTTGATTCAACTTCTCATTCATATATTACCTCAAGTGGGGTTTAGAATGGCACCTACCTGCTGGACAATACCTTCTCATTCTACCTCTGCTATTAAAGGATTTTTGGCAACGCTTCAGCTTCTTTCTATTGGTGATTCCCCTTTCCTTTGGAAAACTATAATGGATAATTTTGTTGGCTATTGGAAAAAAGAGATTCCAGGATCTTATTTTACTCTCAATTTTATTTCAAAATACCTTTTCATATTTTTATTTTACTTAAAGCAATTATTAAAACATAAAATATGATCTTAACTAGTCAACATGGAACTTCTATAATATGGAGTAGTTATCCTTGAGTGTTAGTCTGCAGTGTCTTCTGGATGCCCAAATATCCTCTGTCTGAGGAAGACGCTAACCCTTTCTGGACTCTGATTGTAAGACCCCCTAGGTGGCCTTTTTTATGGTCTTGACTATTTCCGCTGTGCAACTACCTTCTGACTTGTGTTGCACTTTTCTAAATCTGTTCCATCTTTGTGTTGTTGTTGCTGTTCTCTCTTGGTCCTTTATTAGAATTTTCCCATCAGCCCTTTAAACACTGTATTCTTAGACATTCATCCTAGGTCCACTGCATTTTTGTGGAATCTGCGTTATTGTCTTAATCTTATATTTTACATATAGGACGAGAAAGAGATCAGTGAGTGAGTGGAGGATTACATGCATTGGTGTGGTTGTGATGGATTTAAGATAAGTATAAAATTTTAAAAAGCAGACATTGCAAGCCAGCAGAATGGTTCAGAGTGTAAAGTCACTTGTTACACAAGTATGGAAATTTAATCCCAGGAATCCATATAAGGATGGAGGAGAGTATATCGATTCCACAACATTGTCCTCTGTCCTCTGATTTCCAACAGTCACTATGGTATGGAAGTGCTCACACATGTATACACACACACACACACACACACCACTGAGGAATAATAAAATAATTTTATTTATATTTATTAAACAAAATTATATATGTTAAAATTTTTGGTATAGATATATCCTAACTAAATGAGAATATCTTTATGTCTTCTACATGTTTAATACTTGATACCTCGGACTAACCCAGCACTTACCATGCAGTCAGGTGACAGCCCCAGAGAAGAAGAATATTAATATGCTTCAATATGTGCTGAATGCCGTTAATCATTTTTCCATCCCCCCACTACTTCTCTGTTTTCCATAGCCAGTCATTCCATTAGTAGATAACAGTGCCCTCTGATATGATCTGAGCCTTTGACTTAAATATCCTGGGATCACTCTATGTGTTCTCCTCTTCCTTGTGATCTGTATTTGGTCATTGATCAAGGACTGCAGATTGCATCGACTGAGCAATATCATATTTAACTCTCCAAGTCTGCTTTGGTTATTATAATTTCACCTGTAAAAAACAGCAAACCTGACTAAAAGTTGTTGAGAACTTTTGTCACTCCCCATAAAGATAGTTCTAGATTCAGGATGTTTGCAGTGTGAATTCAGAAGGTCAAAGGTTAGGAGGGTAATCTCCAAGTGCTTGCTCCCCACCTCCCACTGCCCACACCAGGTTGTTTTCACCTAATCACCCCAAGGCTAGGATTCATTTTTTTATTTTCTAATCTTTTTGTCAGGGTGGGAAACCCTCCATATCCTTCCCACGGTCGTAGGCAGCTTTCCCACAGCCCTTTGGGAAGGATTTGGTCACACAGTGAGCCAGGCAGGCTTTTACTCCTATGACTCTTTGGGACTTTATAGTAAGAGAGGAGATTTTCCAGAAAGTAAACAACCTAACAAGAAAATGGCTGGTGATACACGTCATCATCTCTATGACCCTGTTTCTGAGATTCTTTGTTCTTACTGGACTTCAGATCTTTATGCACTTCCTGAACTGTTTTCATAGGTTTTTGTGTTATCTCTTTGTTGTGTCTACCATCAACACAGAGTCTACAGTAAAAGTTGTTCAAAATACATCATAGATACTGATAAAAATGTTACTTCTTTGGTTGTTCTATTTCAACAATTTCCATTTTGGGTTAAAAAAAAAAAACAGTTTAAACAGTATTTAGTCATTAGGAAACAGAGGGCCAAAAGCTGTCATTAATAATCATGAGTGAGGAGCAATGATGTTTGAGAATCCGAATGGTGGCGTGGGAAGCTGTGTCAGAAAAGAAAGCACAGGTGGGCGGCTCAGTCCAGGGCCACTGAGGAGTGACCATTAATGCTGGCCATTAATCTAGTCACTAGATTTTATAAGCAAGTAAGCTAATATGTTTTCATGATGGGATGATACATTTTTAATGAATCATAAATCTGAAAAGGAATTTGTGCTTTTAAGGAATATAGCTTACTTTTTTATGAAAAAGAATAATTTGTGCAGTGCAACATGGTTAGATTTAAGAAAAATCACTCTAAAGTCAAGGAACATCTGAATTATATATACTTAGTAGAAGTTTAGTAAAATATAGAAATGTTAGCAGTATGCCTTTATGCAAACAAAGAAGCTTCCAAATGATATGGACATTTCGGTCAGGGATTTTTTAAAAAATGATGACAGCCTTGTATCTGTCCTTTGATGACACAAAGAGTTCATTTCTGTATCACACCCTCGCTTTAGAAGTTTTAACATTGACTACTGAATTACTTTATTTGCAGAAACTAAAAATGATATTGGTGGTACAGTATGTACAAATGGGTGGGGAGACTGTGGCATGAAATGACTGCACGTGTACATAACTTCAGCGGAAGCTTTGAGTTGATATGGGGTCATGATGTTTACCTTGTTCTACTGCTCACAAATTTTTACTTCTATAGGTATCAGATTACACTCTATTATAGAAAATGTTAGATATGTGCAGAAAATTAAGAAATTAAGGTTAACATTCTTCATAAATCTCCCACACTAATAAATATGCAAGAACTAATAGCAAGGATGATGCTTTCTGGCATTTAAATCTATTCTATAGAACTGAAGTGTACAATTTGCTTCCAACCTACCATAGGCATATCAGCTTTGTTTACCCATGAGCTTTCCATCATAGTATGCTGCATTGCTACAGTTCCAAAGTGATTGGGCTAACTGAGCCTGGACTGACCCCTCTGAGACTGTGAGCCAAATTAAATCTTTCTTCCTTATAAGTTGTTTCTTTCAGGCATTTCATCACAGTAGTGGAGAGTTGGCTGTCACAATCTTGTCACTCAGCATAATAGGCACTAGAGAGAAACAGGTGCTACTGAATGTCAAGGAACTGCTAGCTTAAAAGGGAAAACATTTGTCTTCACTTTATGCCTGGATCCTAGGTCAAAGAGAGTCCTTGAAAGACTTTGAAGGAGTGGCAGTTTACTATCCAAGAGCAAAATGCTGTATTTGCCAACCAGCATAGCAGTGACATTTTGTCTAATTTATAATTTAAAATTTGTGATTACTCTCTTAAATTTATTATTTCTGTTTTGGCTTTGTTCTTATAATATTTGCTAAGTATCTTTCCCAGTGAAAACTTCTTAAACACTCAAATTACTAAGAGCGGATCTGTAGCTACAATTGGATATAGATTTCATTAATCGGTTTCAGAAATATTAGATGCTTTTGTAAAGCACATAAGGATATTATAAAAGTTTTAAATAATTTGTGTTTTTAGTATCTTACATGTGTCTGGATATTGAAACAACTTCTTCCACATTATCTTTTAATTAGAAATACTTTCAAAAGCAGAATTTCCCAGTTTACACTATTTTTCTAGGGATTACTCTTGTTTTTGAAAGTGAAGTGTCAAATTGAGAAACTAAAAATTGTGAGTGAGTTCCAGAAAATGCTGTGCAAGCTGCCAAGGGAGGAAAGCAATTAAACAGTCCTACCCAGTTGCAACACCTATGAACCACAACAATTACCAGCAAGGCAAGATATGAATATAAGGTACAATAAATGGCACTCACACGACAGTGGGAACAAACAGTTGCCTAATTGGACTTCAGGCACACTCAACAGGAGGGAAATCATTCCTGGTACTGGGAATCTAGCCAGTCTCTTAGGGCTAGTAAGCTCATCAGCTTTAGAAAACCTACTACCGCCACTTTGCTAGACCACCATAATCATTTACTACATTCTAAATCTCATCCTTATATCCACAGATATATGTAACTACTACCCCTCATTAAAAAATGCTCTCTACAGCAATGGAGACCATTCCAGAAAACCACACTGGACACAAATGCAGAGAATAACAGAATGTGAAGAGCCCAGCCCCAGCACATGCATTTATATCACAGCTCTGCATCTGTGTCTCAGGGAGCGTCACAGGAAGATTGTAAGAGAGAAAGCCAGGTAGTCTGCTGTGAGGCTGTCGCTCCTAGAAATTGCTGCTTAAACAAGAGCAGAGCAATGGCAATATGAATGGATATGTTAACATGGAAGGGAAAAAAATTCTTGAGGTCCCACCCCTAGAAAAAGACTAATGGCAACTAATGACTGCTGGGAGAAAGCAAATTGTCCTCTCCCAGAATGAGCCCCAATAAGTGGTCTAGTACAAAGAAACCATATACATACAAACAACAAAAAGGGACCCAGCAGATTGTATTTATATATGTGAATACACATACATAGACATACACTTATATATTTGTGCAATAATAATAATCAAGGAAAAGTAGGGGCTATTGATTTGAGAATGGGGAGCTATGGGAGGTTCAGTGGAGGGTAGCTGGAGGGGCTGGATGGAGGAAAGAGAGGGGGAAATCATAAGTGATGTAATTCTATTTCAATTAAAAACAATAAAATCTAAATCTTAAAAATAAAACTCATGGACAAAGTTGAAACTTATAATTTAAGACAAGGCTATTTAGAGAATAAATAAATTTTCACACTCTCCCCCCTTTCTTTTTCCCTTCTATTCACAGAGCCTGTAAGATGGTCTAAACACCCCTAAAGTTCTCCAAATGGAGTTCAGGAGGGTTTAGTAGGCTGGCATCTTTATTTCCATTGCAATAATGCCAGTGGAAAAATAATGTACACTGAGGCCATATGCAAAAGGCAGAGTGCAAGAAAGGAAAGTATTCTATCCATTTCTGTTGTGTTTCTTCTTTTCTTCTCTTCTCCTCTCCCCTTCCTCTCCCCTCCCCTCTCCTCTCCTCCTCCTCCCTCTCCTCCTCCTCTTCCTCTTCCTCTTCTTCTTCTTCTTCCTCTTCTTCTTCTTCTTCCTCTTCTTCTTCTTCTTCTTCTTCTTCTTCTTCTTCTTCTTCTTCTTCTTCTTCTCTCTCTCTCTCTCTCTCTCTCTCTCTCTTTGGATTTTCAAGACAGACTTTCTCTGTACAGCCCTGACTGTCCCGGAACTCTCTCTGTAGACCAGGCTGGCCTTGAACTCATAGAGACCTGCCTGCCTCTGCCTCCCAAGTGAGGGGATTAAGGTATGTGCCACTGCCACTGGGGGAAGGTAATTCTAATAGTTTACTTATATGTTAAAAATACTGTTGTGTCAGCATGTAATATCTTTGAAAATTAAGGATGTGCTTTTATACTTTTTTTGTACTATGATTCGTATATTGATATGCATATTATTTTCACAAGACATTTCAATTCAGTCTAGCTGTACTCCAGTATTCACATAGTAGGTTACTATCATGTTGGTCAGTGAGAAATCTTAGCACCCTAGAGAAAAAACTTAGGTACCATTGGAGAAGAAGTTTAAGCCTGCTTTTTGTTCAGGGTCTACAGTTAAGGTATGTTTGCTGGCTTGCCGTGTGTGGTTTTAAAAGGATGCTAGACTTGGTGATGTGGGAACCATGGCACATGCAATACATCTCCAGGATATATTGGTAGGATAGCAATCAAGAGGGCCCTGGTGAAGAATATTTTTCATGCATCAGAAGAAGAGTGACGTGTTGCTTGCCACTATGAGCAAAGGCTTCTATGCTTTCTACTACTAGTTGGTAGAGATGGCAGAGAGTCTGGTCTATGTGAAAGAATATACAGTCCTGTGTAGACATGGACAGTGCTACTTGTTCTGTGAGACTGTTATTTGAAGGAAGAAAACCAAGTTGAACAATTAGGATAGGAAGGACATTCCAAAATTAGAGCTAATAGCACCTATGGAAAAATAATGAAAGAAAAAAAATGACATGCTTGTAAAAAGACTCATTGAGAGAATGAGAGCAATCTTTCATGACTGTCTTAGTTATTGTGAGTTGCTATAGCCAAGTACTGTAGCTTACTTGTCCTAAACATCAGACTTTTACCACTTGTACAGTGGAGGCTGAGAAGTCCGTGATCAAGGTGGTGGAAGACTTGGATCTTGGTGAGGTCTGCCTTCCAGGTTTGCAGATGGGTGCTGTGTCCTCACAGAGCAGGGATGGGAAGCTTTGGTGCATTTTTCTTCTTATAATAAGGACACATATCCCACCATGTAAACACAGTCCTTATGACCTCATCTAAGCTCAGGTGCCTCTGACAGGTCAAGACGGATACAGATGACCTGATGCCAATCCAACAACTCCAGCAGGCGGGCAGTGAGTCTGCAGGATTTGAGGATTATTATTTAGGCAGCTTCTTTGGAGTAAGAACATGATGGGTGCAAATTATTCAACAAATAGTTGAGGAGAAGTTCCTTTGAGCTGAGGAAAGGTTTATTTATTTATTTTTGCACTAAACCTGTTCATTCATTGGTAAAGAGTATTAATGAAAATAAACAAATAAACTTACAACTACATATATCCTGGTGGAAATTTAGGAGTAATGATACGGTCAGGAGAATCTGTATAGTACAAAACATTTCTCAACCCTTATAAAGGAGAAGCAATGAATTTTGATGATAAAGAAAACAGAGAAACAGACTGCTAATCAGATATTCTTTGCTTATGCAGCATCTCATTTATCTATAGAGTAGCAGAGTGTCTGCTTTGGGAGAATAGACCACTCAAGCCCCTATCTAGGGACACTCTGTGGAAAGCTTTAGCTTTTTTTTTTTTTGCCAATGGGATCAGATCACCAACTTTAAGAGATAGGAGATAGAAAAGATAGAAAAATAACTCAGAATAATTAATCCTTAGTAGGTGGTTAAAAATCTTTTTTTTTCTTTTAACTTTATTATGTAAAGATAAGGCAACTAGTCTAAAATTAAAATAGTGGGCAAGTTATGGAAAGTTCTATGGCCCCATCTCAGGGTAGAAACGAGGTACACAAAAGAAGATTTTTAAGTTCTTTCAGGGGCAGACAAAAGAAAACACTGACCAAAGACAGTGCTGGAGGGAGGTACAACTCTTATTTAATGTGGATTTGTCAACAGAAGCATTATGTATATGCTTGTGTGTGTGTGTGACATGTGTGTGAGTGTCTGTAGAGGCCAACCAAGAGTGTTGGATCACTTTGATCTGGAGTTACAGGAGTTGTGAATATCTCAGTGTGAGTACTGTTAACCAAGCTCGGTCTTTTACAAGAGCTGAGCCATCTCTCCAGAACCTAGAAGATACATTGCAAATGATCTCTATTACCACTGAGATTATCATCAGTAGACACCTATGAAAACAAATGCATTGCCAAATGACCAGGGAGGGTGGAAATGGGGGACTATGAAGAGAAACAAAAATAAGTCATATAAATCTAAGGAGAGAGAGAAGTGAAGAAACTAATGAATTATAATAAATAGAAACAATGTAGTAAAATCAAGGAATTAAACTGATCACTCTAACGAAGCACATGGGCACGCCACCTGGCCGATATGCAAAGTACTGGTTAAATAAAACCAAGTAAATACAACGCAATACCTATTTTGTTCAGTGCTTTTAATTGTTTGACACAGGACACAACTTAAAACTTTAAGGTAAGAAGTCAAAAAATTAGAAGGTTGGTTTTTTTTTTTTTTAACTGTGAAAAATAATGTATTTACATTTTCCTGAGAAAATGATGTAGAGATTTCTTTTCTGTATGTTTGGCTATTAAATGAGGTTTTAAGATATCAAACAAAAAGAATTCAAATTTTGTAATGCACAGATACTAAAAATATGATATTGTTTCCTTAAAGTCTTACAAAAAAGTCTGCTCTACCCAACTCATACAGGGATTGATTTCCAAGCTTCCCTCTCCGTCATCTATGCAGATTTCTTTTTGACTAAAAAGTTTTCAATGAACACACAGAATTCTAGCTTTTATCATGGCATAGCATTTTCCAAGTTCATTTTGCTGATTCTTCTCTCTCTGACGTCTTCCCTGTCCCTCGGGCTCACCCTGTACCCTTCCTCTCACAGTGGTATCCTTCTGTTTCTACGTCACGCGTGTTCTATTGGCCTTCCACTTCCTCAACACCACGTTTCCCCTTTCGTGTTCTCCCTTCTAGCTTCCTATCCCGTGTCATGTTCACCGCTAATCACATGCATATTTATAAACATTGTAAATGAGGGGTTACACAGGAGAAAGAATAAATGCTATTTATGTTTCTGAGTCATGGTTATCTTGCTTAGTATAATACTTTCCAGATCTTTTCTGAAAATTTTGAGATTTCATTTTTCTTTACAGTTGAACAAAATTCCGTTGTGCATATTCATTTTCCATCAATCTGTTTATGGACATCTAGACTGATTCCATTTCCTTGATACTATGAATAACTCAGCAGTAAACATGGATATATGCGAATATCTCTGTGGTGGGATACAGAATCCGTTGGGCCCATGCCGAGGGGCACTCTGTGTGGGTCATATGATAGTTGTATTTTAATTGTTTGAGAAACTCCCATACATAATCATTTTACTAGTTCACACTCTCACCAACAGTGGATAAGGCTCCTCTTTCCTCATACCCTTGCCTGAATTTCTTGCTGCTTATGTTCTTGATGACAGTCATTCTGACAGGGGTGAGACGGGATCTTAGTGTAGTTTTCAGTTGCATTTCACTGATGGCTAAGAATATTGAACACTTTACAAATGTGCTCCTTGGTGTTTCCTCCTTAGAGGTGCTGCTCTTATTTATACTTTTATGCTTATAGCTCATTAGATACACCACTAGAAAATTATTTATTTATTTTTCTTCCATTAAATGGGAAAGTTGATGGAGGAAGTTTTTTTTTTTTTTCCCCCTTAAAAAGTTCACTCATTTTGCCTGCGGGATGCTCTGGTGCTTTCAGAATGTCTAAGTTCCTGCTTAGTATCAGGGTGCCTGCTTGGTGTATGGATGTCTGCTTGGTGTCTGGGTGCCTGCATGATGCCCAGATGCCTGTGATTTTGGGCAGTGAAGCCCAACTTCAGGTAGAATTTCGTCTTCTTAATCTTAGGTTAATATAGCCCAAGTGATCAGAGCAACCTGCTGCCTCCTGGTGATGCCCACGATCCATGCTTCCACCACACAAGCTGAACTTAGTTTTCTTTTCTTTTTATTTATGTATTTTTTTTTTGAGGGCACAGGGGTGGGAAGGTAGACCAGGAAGGAATGGGAAGAGGGTGGTGTTTTGAGAGACATTGTATGAAACTCAAGTTCTTAATAATAAAAGTATTACATAAAAATGCACCCATGGGATAGGTCATATTTAAAATTTCATTTAAACTAGTGAAGTCAGAAGTTTAAAGATCAGCTGGGAATGATGGAATAAGCCTTTATTCCTAGCACTTGAGATGCAAAGGCAGGCAGTTCTCTGCTAGTTCAAATCCAGCCTGGTGTACCTAGTAAGTTCCAGGAAAGCCAGGTCTATGTAAAGAGACTTTGCCTAAAACACCAAACCAAACAAACAAACAAGTAAATAAATTAAGTTTGAAATTCAGTTTTTGTTTCAGAATTGTGTCTCTTCACACTCACGTGTTTTGTATGTATGTATGTATGTATGTACTTTTGCATGTGAGTACATGTATAAAGGTGAAAGCACTTGTGGTAGGCTTCTCTTTCTATTGTTCTGTGTGTCCTAAGAATCAAAGTCAGGTTGTTGGTCTTGGTAGTGCAAACCTTTGCCCTGAGCCTTCTCTCTGGCTTTGTGTTACTTTTTCAAGCCTTACAAACAGTTCAGTGTAAAACAAGAAAATAAGAAATGGCCACTGACCATTGGTACATTGCACCCAAATTCATTTAAGTGTTTAGACTTTAGCTCATGTCTTGCAAATGTGACTAAATTGGATTTATCTCTTCTGTGCATCTGTGTCATGCTGTTAGGATCAACTCTTTTTTTCTTTCTCCTCTCATTTTCTTTTCAAATCTTAAAGAGAAGTCCCTGACAATTGATGCTGGGGTTTATAAATCACTCATGAGGAAGCAATGTCACAGATAAGCAAAGCTGAGCTACCCTCTTTCCAGGAGCTCAAAAACCATTGTTTCCTGAGCTTCTAAAATCCATTTTCTTCTATAATCAAAAAGGCTAAAATTCATTTCTCACATTCCCACTTCTCTCTGATTTCCAGAACACACCACCTGAGTCTTTGATTTTTCTTCCCTTGCTGGTTGCCATACAAAGACTTATACAGCTCAATAAAATGAAAGGCTCAGCGCTATGTGATTCACACTACTGGCTGAAGGGATTTTGAGATGGGCAAATGGTTATGATTGTTTTCTCATATTGATTTTTTTAGATGATTATATTTTATTTATGGGGGAGGGCACTTGCCCTTGCACCCTTGAAAGGTGAACTAGGAAAGCTTCTTATGGATGGGAATTTTTTTTGTGTGTGAAAAGCAGGCCGTATGCTGATAAATACACTTTTTTGCTTAAAGACATGATTTTTTTTTAGAGACCCTATCTAAACTGTGGGTTGATTAGTTTAACGAATTTGCTGCTTTTAGTAGCTGTCCCGAACAGTCTCCTGTTACTAGCAGGATGCCACAGACTGCATAAATGAGGAACCCGTTTCGGTTTATGATAGTGATCTCAGGTCCAGGGCTGCTTGTGTGGATGCTGCAGTCTCCAGGCAGTGAAGGGCATCAGGTACAGAGAGACAGGAAGCCTCCTCGGGTCTCCTCCCTTCTCACAAATACTTGTAAAGCTAACCAGGGATCTGTGGTCCTGGAGGCTCTAACCCGCTTCTCTGATCTCAATCACCTCCAGTGTCCCCTTCCCTAAGAGGATTATGTTTTCACTCCCTCGCAGTGGGGATTCAACTTGAACATGAGTTTTGGTGGTAACAAAACATACTCAACCCCAACAGAAGTGGACAATAAAGGAAAAACAAAGACAGCATCCTCTGCAGCTCCTGTGCAAGGAAGATGGGAAGCGTCTAAGTTAGACTGGTGGTGAGCTTGGAAAGATGCTGATCTGGATCAGTGGGAGAGCTGGTCTGCACCTAGTTGCTTGTCTCCTGAGATCACTCACAGCCTTCTCAAGGTTGCAGCTGAGACCCCTCCCACTAAAGTAGGCTTGCTGGAGTTTTGGAATCCTGAGAAGGATGCATTTCTCTCTCTGCAGTGCTGGCTTGAATTCTTTGGATCTATTTCAAGTATAGCAGATGACTAATCACCCCCTTCTGCTAGTTGATAATGGGTTGTCTATAAAACCTTGTTTTTGTATGGTTACCTTATTGTGAAGTTCACGTCTTTTGAGGAACATTCACAACTGAAAGGCAAGGAAAATGTCCACTCCAGGGTGCAGTAAAGCTGACAGGGAAAAAAACCCACACTAAATAACTTGGCTATGTTGTTTTTTAGTTTCCTGAGAGAAAGTGGCCTTGACCCCCATGCATTACTGCTTTTGAGATTGTAACAGCAGATGGTACGAAATGACGGTTGGTGAAGACAACGGAAGGTGTTTATAACATTGAGAGACTGTGCAGGTGACTTTTAAAATAAAGGATTTAGAAGTGATAAAAAGTGGAGACCGGCAGTAGAGTTGGTAATAAAGCCACTAGCTACTTGAGGCAAAGTCTCCCCCTCCCCCTGCCATTTTTATTGCATCTGATTGCAAATTAAAATGGAAAGAAAATTAACCCCAGGCAGAAAAGAATATTCAGCCTCTGCTTCAGCAGCTTTCAGAAAGAAAAAAAAAGCATAGTCTGATTTTTAGATTTGATTTTTTTTTTCTATTGCCTGCTGGTTGCCATACAAAGAGATATAGCTCAATAAAATGAAAGATCCACAGTACTGTGTTTCATAGCCAGGGCCTGAAGGGATTCCGAGCAGGTTAATGGATATGATGGTTTTCCCTTCATTGATTTTTAAGATGATTATATTTTATTTATAGGCAAGAAAATAATAGTTAATCTTAGATTTATTGAAAACTTATTGCAAGGCTGCACGAATTGATAACAATAACAGTACATTTAGGGACAACAAAACCAGACTTGTCTTTAATCCCTTAAGTGCTGATGTGCCGGGAACCTATTGACTTGAAATTAAATGTGTTCTAACCCATGACTGAATCCAGGTGGGGAAGAGTTATATTTTTCTGACTGCTTTGAAAGATTTCATTACACACAAATCTTTGATATACCTGAGGTGTTCCTTTTGTTAAAAAGTACATGAAAAATCTAAGAGCTTAGAGTACAGGGGTATCAGCAGGCTGTTCTCCTGAGGCCTGAGAACTGATTTCCAAGTCAGCAAGTCATTTGTCAGCTAACAAGCCAACTAGTCAACCATAATTGTATCTAGAGGTTTGACTCTAAAACCAGGATATGTGAGTTCCAAAACACAGAAAAAGCACAAACATTAACCCAGCAATCCATTACCTTAAAACAATTGTAATTCATTTTGTGCTCTAAATGAGTTGAGAGAGCTTTTGTATTTGAACGAAATTGGTTCTCATCAGCTAAACACGGACAGTGGGTTTGCACAAAGGACTGGAACAGTGGCCTTTGTCTTTTGAAAGATGGAAGAATTGTCAATAAAGTTATTCTTCATCTGTGACTCAGAAAGGTCAGCTGGAGGCCCAAGCCATGCAGTGTCGATGCAGGTGCCAAGAACAAACTCCTTAACAATTAAAAGAATTTTCTAGATAATTGAGTATCTATGGGGAAAGGGGGGATTTTTCCATATTAAAAATGTCCGTTAGTACTAGGCTGCCCTCTGATAGTAACAGTCACAATAGGACACCATTTTCAACTATTTTAATGTCCAACATCAGTGAGCGTGTTCCATTTACTCATGTTCTAGCCAATAGAGAGAATTCCCACTGACTTTTACCTGTGGGACAAAGGTTCATTGTCAAATGATTTTCCACAAAAGTTGACCTGAACGTTCAGTCACTTTTGGTTAAGTGCAGCAGCAGTATATAAAAATAACTTCCCACCACAAGTGCATACTTAAATACTGCCAGCAGGGGCAAACGGACATTCTGAAGTCACTGACTTTCTGTCTTTGAAACTTAGTATCTGTTCAAAGGAGAGGACAGAGGGCACAATAGCGATGAGTGAGTCTGCCCCTCACTCATTTATAATAAATAGCATTACATTTATTATTCTATGCTTTTCCTATTCACCTGTGTTACTTAAAGTTCTATACTTCAAAGGAGAGCTTAAAATAAAAACATTTCTGCCGTTTGAATCACAAGTTGATGAAATTCTGAATTTTTTAAAATATTTATTTCATGTGCATTTGTGTGTGTGTGTGTGTGTGTGTGTGTTTGCATGCGCACGTGTGCGCGCATGTGCACACATGTGGGCATGCATGTGCCACAGCCTGGCTTGTGGAAGTCAGAGGATAAATTGTCAGAGTTGTCTCTCTACACCGTGGGGATTATGGGGAAGAAATCCACGTGTTCAGGCTTGAGGATGAGCACCCTTATTTGCTGAGCTTCCCCTCCAGGCTTTGGTTTGTTTTTGTTTTTTAATTAGCTTTTCAATGAAAATGTGTTTGAGGGTTTGAGGGCTGCACCGGTTGTTTTTTGTTAACTTGACACAAACAAAGACATATCTGGGAAGAGGGGATCTCAGTTGAGAAATGGCTCCTAAGACTGGCCTGCGGGCTAATCTGCAGGGCATTTTCTTTTAATGATTGCTGCGGAGGTGCCGCACTTACTGTGGAGACCCTGGGCAAGTGGTCCTGGGATGTATAAAAGAGGAGGCTGAGCAAGCCAGGAGGAGCAAGCCAGTAAGCAGCCTCCTCCATGGTCTCGGCTTCGTCCAGCTCCCGCCTCCAGATTCCTTCCTTGAGTTCCTTCCCCAGCTTCCCTTCACAATGGACTGAGACAGGAACATGCAGCCTGAAATAAACCTTTTCTTCCCCAAGTTTCTTTGGATCATGATGTTTTGTCACTGTAATAGGAACTCTGAGACAGACGTTTGTCTGCATGTCTGTCTATGCACCGTGTGCACGCCTAGTGCCCACTGAGGTAAAATGAAAAATCAGGAGAATTTCACATTGATTCAGAAAAAACAGGCACTTTACATCTGTGCATAAAGATAAGGACTGCCAGAAAGATGGCTTTTGCAGCCCACGCTAACAGGGATCGCTTGGAATTTGGAAACATTTACTCTTGCTTTCAAATATATGCTGCCTCCAGGGCAGGACTGGACCAGATAATCTGTGTAGCGCTGAACAGAACTCTTTCCTTTTGGAACCTTTAGTTAATATTTAGCTGATGGTGGCAAATTGTTTCCTTTGTTTTCCTGTTTACTGAACTCAAGAAGAAAACACGAGGTTATTTATTGCCCATGTCAAGTGTACAAATAACCTATCTGAAAGGCAATAAGAGATTACGCAAATAAAATAAGAATGCTATTTTAAAATGTAACATTCTGAAACGTACCTGATTATATACTTAAGATCCTGGATAGATTGAACCAATAAAATCCAAGAGGCATTTTATTTGTACCGTGTATGTGTGCAGCAAACCCTAAGCATTCATTTTAAGAGGCTTGTGGTGTACAGCCAGTTTCACTCTTATCTGTTGGGTTCTCCCGAGGAGATGCGGCAATAAAAGTAGACACTCTTACTCATATTTGTATTCATAATTCCATGATGTTTGTGCATTTGAGGGAATTTATTGTTGCCTCAGAAAACCCATCTGATTTCTCCTACCCCCCTCTTTTGAGACAGGGTCTTATTGTGGAGCCCTAGATGGCCTGGAATTCTCTATGTAGACCAGACTGGCCTCAAACTCATAGAGATCCACATGCTTCTGCCTCCTAGGTGTTGAGATTAAAGGTGTGCACCATCACACCTGGGCTTATTTGTCTTTTTAACTAAAAACATAACTATTACAGAGACAGTTTTTTGAGGTGTCTGTCACATCTTCTGTAGAAACATTTATTTTTCTCCTTTTTTTTCCAGCTTCCCTCTTTCTTCAGTCAATCTGTCAGAGAAATTCAATTATAGATAATCCTTCCTGATTTTTTCCTCTACTCTCTATCTCTATAAGAAATATGAAGGAGGATTCAAGCCAGCAGCTTAACTATTTTTTAATTTCTGTCCTCTTTGATATTTCTTGTACTTTATTGTAAACTTTCAAAGTTATCAGTTGTGTGTGTGTGTGTGTGTGTGTGTGTGTGTGTGTGTGTGTGTGTTCCCATGTGTGAGTGTTTCTGTGGAGGCCAAAGAACAAAAACCTATACTTTCACCTTGATTGAAACAAACTTACTTGTACTCAGTGCTGCAGGAACCGGGATGTATAACCCGTGGGCTTAGGCTGGTTCTTCTGCCTCTACCTTCTCTCTTCCCAATGAGGACACCAGGATTTCAGACACATTCACTGCACCTAGCATTGAATGTAGACTCTGAGGATCTGAACTTAGCTTACCAGGCTTATAATGTAAGCATTTACTCACTGACCCACCCCCAGCCCCAAAGCCATCATTTTTTGAGCTATTTGCCCTGTTACTAATGGTTGACTCTGGAACATAAGGAGATTTGCCCTCGTTTGTCCAGTGTAAAGTGGTAACTAGAAGATCTGTGAGCTGTGGTGGGAGCATAATCCAAGTTTCCAGCTGATGAGCTAAAGGGGCCAATTTTGCTCTTCATGAATTTAAGATCTCTCCCTGCTCAAGGGTAAAATTATAGGTAACTGCATCTTACTCTATTTATGTTAATTCTCTGGGCTCAGTATAGAAGTGAGCTATCTTTGGACTTAAGGTTTGAGTGGTAAGAAATCTGCAGCTCTGTTAAGAGTGGCAGTATTTTGGGGTCTATCTCCCCCCCCCCCCCCCGAGCACTATGATCTTGCTCTCTGGGGTCTCTCTCTCTCTGAGCACTATGACCTTGCTGTCTTTCTCATTCTTGTACTTTGGCTCTGTGGCTCCTGATTCCTGCAACACTCTACATAAGCACTTGTTTTTCCAAATGCACAGTGGCCTTTCCCTCTATTACATAAAATATGTCTTTTATGATAATATTCTTAACTGCTTGTGACTCTGTTTATATATCTTTATCTGTGAATCATGACACTTTTGATACTTGCCGTGGTGGTCAGTGCTATTGCTTTGGCAGAATCCAGAATCAACCGGAAGATGGGCCTTTAGGGATGCCTGTGGGGGTTTCTCTTAATTCTGTTGATTGATTTAGGAAATCATGGCCATGTTTCCTTATTTACATTTACTTACTTACTTATTGATCGATTGGCTGTGGGTGCGTATTTGTATGTCTGTGCATGCCACAGCACACATATGGAAGTCAGAGGCCAATTTTCGGGTATGATTTCTCTGCTTCTACCTTGTGAGTCCTGACAATTGAACTCGGATAATCAGTCTTGGCACCTTAATAGGCTGAGCTACCGCAACAGCCTGCACCATCATCTTAATTTCAGATGAGCCACTTTTTGGGCAGGACATCTTGGACAATATACAATGGAGGAAGTATACTGAATTATCACATTTCTTTACTGCTCTCTGCTTTCAAACTGTGGATGCAAAGTGATCAGCTGCTTCAAGTTCCTACTGAGTTGGCTTTCTTGCCATGGTGGACTGTGCTCCTGACCTGTGAACTACAACAAACTCTTTCTCCCCAAAATTGCTTTTGTCAGAGCATTTTATATATCACCTGAAGAAACTAAAAGATACTTTCTAAGTTCTAACACCATCATAAGTGCTATACATATGTTTTTTTATTTAAATTAATACTCAAAATAACCATATATGATAGGTATTACTATCTTATTAACTTCCAGAAGGAACTCCATGTGTGTGTATCAACATGCATAAATATGTACAATATAGTTATAATTGTGACCATTTATCAAATTCCAATATGATAAGATTTATACTAGGAACCATGTTCACTTTTATGTCATAATCTTTTCAGCTTGTTTGAAACTGGCTTTAAGCAGCTTGACTTAAGTGTTCTCTAATTTTTACAGCACCTCTGCAAATAGAATTCTTGTTTAGAGAAGAGTGAAATCTTTTTATAAAAATTTTATTTCTCCACTTAAAATCTCTCTATATAAACCACCCATGAAACCCTTGTCCACCTTTGGGAAAATCCTTTTCTGCCCACCTTTGCCTTACTTATTTATTATAATTCCTCCTCATCACCAGAAATTGATCTTGGCTATACTTGTTCCACTTATGTGATTATTTGTTTGACAAATGTTATTCTAGAAAAAAACTAGAAAAAAATAGTTGATAAACATTGTATTTCTCCTTCTTTCCTCTGTATGTTTTTCTCTTTCTCTATTATCTTGAATCTATTGGAGCTTTTGGATCCCTAGAATGAGACTATATTTCAAATGTTCTCCTATTCTGTGTCATTCTTTTTTAAAAAAAAATTGGTAAGGTTTTGCCTACAATAAAATGGCTTATTTTAAGGATAGGTTCCTTAATCAGAATAGTTTCATCTTATCTTCCTAAGTACCAGACAATAAACTTGCCTTTAGTAGAGTGGCCAATCAAGCAGGTCCAATCAATGGCTGTTTTCATGTCAGATCAAGGTCCTTGAAGGCAGGCTGTGTGCCTAAGGTATTTGTCACTCTAGCCTCAGAATCCAAATTTCTTTTTGACAAGAAGTATATGAGACACATCTGCAAGACTGAGACTGAAGAACTTGAGAGGAAAATTACAAGGGAAAATGTAAGAGGTGGATTCAGAAGTCAGTATTATGACTTCAGATCCCACTGAATCAAATATAGTTACATTGTGATGATAAAGGTGCAATCAGTACTGAAGATATTGCATTTATAGTTCTGTTCCATATAATGAGGCACCCATATTTGTATTTATTGATTAAATAATGAATCTGCTGAGAAACTTAATTGGCACATAATATCTTACATTCTTTTTTTTTTGTCACAAGATTCTTAGGTATAATGTCACACCAGCACCCGAATCTAGCCATCACTTTCCCAAAATTGAAGTGGGTCTTTGCTTATTACTCTCATGAATATTATGAGAAAACATGTGATGGCTATTCACAGTTGTCAACTTGACTACATCTAGAATGAACTATAATCTGGAAACAAAGGACACACCTGTAAGAGATTTTGCTTGGTTTGAAGTGGGTGAATCCTCTTCTACCGTTGAGGTAGAAAGACACATGCCTTTAATCTGGATGTTGAGGTGGGAAGACACTAATTTGGCCATGCTTTCTGCTGGAAGCCTACCTAAGAATATGGAAGAAGGAAGCTTTTGCTCTTTGCCTGTTTGTCCTTACCTTGCTGGCATGTCCATTCCTTCACTGGCATTGGAGCCTATTTCTACCAGATTCCAGAATATACTGAAGACCAGCTGAGACATCCAGCTATGTGGAATGAGCAATTATTGGATTCTTCAACTTTTCTGTTCACAGCTGGACTACAGCCTGTAAGTTATTCCAATAAATCCTCTTTCTCTCTATATATAGATTCATTCTATAAGTCCCATTACTCCAGAGAATCCTGACTAATACAAGAGGCATGGATTATTATAATATATTAAAACAATGGTGGATTTTTTTCTTGAATTAGTGAAGCTGAGTCGCTGCCCTAGTTTGTCCATTAACTCTTACTCTTCTCTGCAATGCCTAACCTGTCATGTCTCTGTGGGTCTGAAATCTTCATCCCTTTTAGAACATGTGATTTTTCTCCTCCTTTCTGTCATGTCTTAGTCCTTTGTTTCCTTCTGTATCTGTCTGGAACATTAGGAATTCAAAGGCAAACCATAGGAAAAAGTTAAATAAAGACAGAAAAGCAAGTGAGTTCTTGTTTCAAAATGTTGATGCTAAGTAACACTAACTAGAATGAAGAAAAATACCATTCACTTCTTAGTTAAACATGAAAAAAATAGGTAATGCATGTAAGGAGACCAGACAAAACATATCACATAAAGGCATTCTTTTCAAAACCTGAATGTACTAGAAGTTGTGTTTCAGTGATAAGGGAAACAAATAAGTTATGAGACGACACGTAGAAAGAAAGCTGGGAGCAGGCAGGGCATGGGATCAGAGGTTGAAGACGAAGGAAAGACGACCATAAGAGCATCATGTGCAAGATGAAATGCTGCAAGGAGAGGGATGCTGCAACAGAGCATCAGTGGACCAGAGTGAAGTCAAGGCTGGACATGTCTAAATGACTGCCTCTTCCCAGGAAGCAACGCTCCTTTCTGTAGTGTATATAGGGACTTTTAAGTTGGCATTTAACTAGAGAAATATTTTCTGGTGCTAAAAAGCAGTTCTGAAGCACTGACTTCATGGACACAATAGTATGTTTGGTAGTGGGGACCTTACATTCTGCAATCTGTCCCAACTCCATCTCTATGCCTTGGTGTAAAACCCTGAAGCCTTCTGTCTTTTTTCCTCCTCATCTGTCAACTGAGACAGCTTTCAAGGCTGTCTGATTAAAGAAAAAAACAAAACAAAACAAAAAACAGAACAAAGTAAAAGAAAAACTAGGAGGTAATCCTTGAGATTCCAACTGTGATCAAGGAGTCACCCTGGGAGAAGAAAAGGTCTGTGCTATGCCAAGGTTAGCTCTTTCCCAGAGGTTCCTTGGTGGCACCTGGGAGACCTGGGAGCCCTGGAAAATCATCTGGGTCCAGAGCTAGAAATAGGCTGCACTTACCCACTGCTGTGGATTGCCCCAAGTGAGTCATGAGATGCAGTCCTCAGATGTTCTGCAGCTCAGCATAGATGCCAGGCTATGCTAGCTTCCCCTAGGGCAGAGTAAGCTGCATGGCTTAGAAAATGTCTTGTGTCTGTTACTTTCCTTCCATTTTTCTGATTTATCCCTTTAATTAATCCAGTGTTCCTCAAGCTTTTTGGTCCCAGAGACATTTTACACTCTTGAAAATTGCTGAAAACCCATGGAGCTTTGACTTTTGTAGGTTATAGCTATTGATGTTTACTGTATCAGATATTAAAACTGAGAAATTAAAGATATTTATTCATTAAGTCATTAAAAATAACACTAATAAGTCCATTGTAGTTAAAAAGAAGTATTTCTCAAAATGAAGGATTATGTTCTCAAATGAGTGTTTTATAAAACTACAACAACAAAGAGAAATAGTTATGTTTTTATAGTTCGGGAAATCGTTTTAGATTCTTTATGACTGTTTCCCAAAGAGTCTGTTGAGAAAAATGTTTAGGTACCAAGTTTTATCTCAGAACCTTTATAGCATGGAATATACGACTTTTACATTTGGAAAATGGCCTAACACCAAATCTTTACCTGCCATCTCTTTGATGTAGTAATGTGTTATAGTTTAAGCTTGATGAAGAAAGCCAGGAAAAGTTGACTTTGACGTATTTGCCTCAGCAATGACTTTTTAAGGATTATGAACGCTGTCTGGAATAACCCCAGGCTGAACTGAGGAGTTGATAAAATTTTATCACTTTGTTCACCCCACATAAATAGAAATTTTAGCAAATTTCTCTTAGTATCATGAAGGAGGATAAAGTTCTTCTGTGTTTGTAAACAACAACAATAACAACAACAAAATACAACTCTATTAAGGGCGTGCTACCTTTTTCCATAGAAGAATTTAGGTTGTATTTCAAGAAAAATAGTTATATAGCTTTGGGACAGATATCTAAAAATGTTATGTGTTTCATAACTATTGGTAGGATATTCTAGAACTTTATGATAAATCTATCAAATTTTAAATCTTTGAAAAAAACATTTTTTCGTGAAAACTGATTTCATTTTGAAACCAAAGTAAGAGAGATCTGAAAGTTGTGCATCTTTAGTATTGTGAAATTGTCTTAATGTAGTATGAGCATAGAAAATTATGCTTTTTCAATAGGAAACAAGAATATATTTATGTTTACCATTTCAGAGCACTTATTGTATATACATAATATTTAGTCACATAAATATATATTCATGCAGTGATAGTTTTAACCTACAATGTATTTCTTTTTAAAACCAAAGCCCAGCCTATCAAGCTCATGAGTTATGCAGAAATCTGGCTCACCATTGATGCTTCATATTTTAAAATACAAATAACCATGTTCTGATATTCTAATATGCTCCCACCAAAGTAATCACTTTTTAATTTATGGTGAATCTAAATTTGAATCATTATTTTTCCCTTGAACTATGTGCTAGTTATAAATTATTCCAAAGACAGTGTGAAATGTCAACAAATCTTACACGACAGTGTAGCTCATTTAGTGTCTTAAATCAATAATATTTTGTTCTAGGAGCAGGGGAATGAGAATATTTAGCTAAACTAAGGAATGGGAAGAGCACAGGTATTCTATTTTGGGGGTTGGTAATTGTCTAGGAAATTCTAGTTTTTTCTATCATGACACAGTTTGGGAGGTCTGCGGTGAGTGGCTCTTTAAGAAAAGACCTGCTGATTTGCAGTATCCTCTCAAAGACACCCTAGAATGTTCCCTGGCAGGCTTTAAAGGATGCCTGCAGAAAAGGGGACTCCTGATTCAAGCAGGATAGTAAGAGTGGAAGTAGTGTGGAAGCAATGCTAAATAGATTTTCAATGGGTAGATCAGTTACTCACTTTAAGGAAATAACACATGAAATGTACAAAGGGAGAGGCCTGTGGTGGTATCAGCCACAGCATGATGCTTCTCACTTCTGTGTTTTCTTGCCATCCTGCACAGTGTGCACCTGCTCTCCCAGCCTGCTCTCTGGTACATTTAGAAGAGACTTGAGAACGCAAGTATTGGATGCTGACTGTGGTTCCAGTCTAAGACCTTGTCAAGACCCTAAATCAAAGAGAAAAGACTGAGATCTTATCTATTAAGCCACATTCTTTTTCCTTTGAAAAGTAGTGAAAAAAAAAAAACTTTTAATGTGATCAGGCAAGAAAGCATCCTTTAATATATATGCTTTCTTTCATTTCATTCTTTTTGGTAAAAACTAACTGTTCTTTTAGCCTTTTATCTTAGTCCATGTTTTTGATCAACCCTTTGTGAATCACTACTCCAAGATTTCTGTGTTTTTGATGTTGTGTCTGTGATGCTGCTTAAAAATCCAAAACTAGTATTGAAAAGAATGGTAGTTAATGCTTAGTGAAAAACGGAGATGGGTAAAGAGTAAGCACCTAGGCACGTGGACTGTGGGAAGGGAAGAGGTCATCTTCTGGGAGGAGACCACTAACACCACTCCCCGGTCAGAGTGATGCTTGTCACTTCTCTCTCTGTTCTCTCTCCGACCAAAAGCTACACTGGACAAATGCATGCAGGATGGAACTCAAAGTTTGTGTGAGAAATGTATATATTTATATAAATATATAAAGCTACATATAGCCTACTCATCTGGGGTGCGCTCAAGATAAGAAATTAGAGGTATAGAAATATTTCCTAGGAGAGAATGATTCTTTCTCTTCTGTTAAATTGTTATAGCATAATGTTTCTATCTACTGTATTAGGGTTCTTTAGGGGAACAAAACTAATAGAATCTCTCTCTCTCTCTCTCTCCACACATAATTATATAATTCTACATTATATATAATTATATATTTAAATGTATTTATTATTATATTATATACTATATATCATATATTATATATTATTATATAAATTAAATATATAATTATATAATTCCACATTATAATAATATATGTGCAGAATTATATAATTATATATGTGTGTGTGTGTATGTGTGTGTAATTAAAGAAGATTATTTGTCAAATTAATCCATATTATTGGACTTACAGATTCCAAGAATGGCTACCTGTACCCTAGAAAGGCAGAAAATCCTTGGACTTCTCAGTCCAAGAAGCTGGAAACCTAAGAAGAAGGGAGAAGATTATGTAGTCTTAGTCTGATATTGAGAGTCTGAAAGCTTACTGGGAATCTTCTGGTGTGAGCCAATGTTGAATGGCTGAAGAAGCTGGAATCTGACATTTGCAAAATATCTGCAGCACCATGGATCAGCTTCTTGGTAAGAGGGGAGCCTGCAGATGACAGCTGACTGACTCCCTTTGCTTCCATTTCATTTCAGCCAGAGCCCCAGCCTATTGCATGAGATCCTACTTTTAGAGGGGTGTCTTTCCTCCTAAGTCTTACAGTCAAATCTTCTCTGGAAATGTTCTCATATACACACAGATAATGTAATTTTCCAACCACAGGTTTTCTCAACCCAGTCAAGTTAGCAATAAATATTAACCATAACATTTAATGTTAAAAAACATACCAATGTGTAATGTTGAGCCCAGAAAAATTGAATTGACACACACATAGTACTTTAAAACTGCTATTAGTTATTAAGATACACATTTTCTCTGATGGCTTTTATAATAATGTACATAAAACTCTGAGTAGAAGCTCTTCTGTGGCTCTGATGGGTCATCTTTCTGCCAGTCTTCAAAGCCAAGCCTCACAGGGCAGGTTAACTGAGTGGTCAAGGTCTTCCTGCACTAGAGAGTGCAGGTGGAAATAAGGATAAGTCTGTACATATATGTGTCTGTACATACATATACGTGTCCATGTAACCACTTGTTTGGAAGGATGGACAGGCCTTTCATGGATATTTTAAGTAGAAGTATAGATTACCATCATATCTCTTGATGCCACCAACATCAAAGCATGGTGATAGATGTCATAAGATCATGACAATGTTGTAACAGACAGGCAGATGCCCTTTGGGAGACAACTTATTTAAAGCAGCCATCACTATGGATCCCATAGAGAGTTCTCACATTTCATATTGCAGTTATGCCTGAAGATTCCCTATGCAAACATGTCATATCTCACTCTCCTGGTGTCCTCACGTACAACCATACAGCTCCGTTCTAAAAATGGATTCTGAAGATAATGTTGTAAACACAATGTACTCATGTGAATGTAATTTATAAGTACTTTGGAAAGGATGGTTTTGAATTAATTTGACTAAAGTGCTAAATTGCTCTTCATCTATTTCCTTGTGACTGTTCAGGAATGGACACTTGTAGAGTTAAACTCATGCTCATAAGATTTGGAATATTCTCTCCCTCCCCCTCAAGAGCCAGTGTGGCTTACAGAGTGATAGTTAATGCATTCTATTGTATTTATTTAACTAAAATGGCTGATTAGATGTTGAACAGAATAGAGGTTAATGATCTTTGTTATTAGTACTATAAAAAATTAAAAAAAGAGTAAAATAGGGTTAATGATGTATGCCATTATTGTTATTATGGAGATTAAAAACATGCATTTGTGGGGTGCAGTGGAAAAAATGGGCAGCAAGCTGTGAGTAATTAGCAAAATTATATCATCTAACCTTGTAATTAATTGCTTTGTTTAGCTGTAATACTTTTAATGTTGGTCTTCATGGGCCGTGTGTAAATATCAAAGTCTGCACATCATTCTAGATCTAAGAAATGAAGGAAATTCTTTATGGTTTCCTACACCTGCCAGTGAATTCAACAGTCAGTACCAAAGAAAATACCAGGGAAGAGATAAGCCAGCCCCAGGGTGTCTGGACTTGATGGAGTCAGTAGAGACACTGGAGGAAGCACTCATATGTGTCAGACGGGAAGAATAAGTCTGGGTATTTTATGGTAGAGTCGAGTCAAGAGAGTTAAAAGAAGGCATTTTATAGCTCAAAATAGAAGCAGAGAGCTTGAATATACTTACCATGAAGAAATGGTCAAAGTTCATTCATACCCAAATCATACCTCACTTATAACATTTTGTCTTATCTAATATAGAAATACGTTTTAACAAAGAGTAAAATTAATACAACAGCAACAAAAAGTACCTTATGACTCTTTCTATGATTTTTATTCTGTAGATTATTCAGTTAAAAATAAACAAAACGAAAATCAAAGCATGGTTCCTTTACGTGTGTGTGTGTGTGTGTGTGTGTGTGTGTGTGTGTGTGTGTGTGTGTGTGTATATATATTTGCCACATTTAGGAAATAAAAGATCAGGCTGTTTATTTAAATCTGAATTTCAGATAGCAGTGAATAATGTTTCCGTGCAAAACTTTGTGTCTATTTATACTTTGAAAGTAGTGTATTGTTTACTTGAAATTCAGATATAATGGGAAATTCAGATGCATCTTATCTGGTTACCTTAATTATTTAAAAATTTCTAGGCATTGTTACTTGAGTACTAGCTAGCATATTCAGACACTAGGCTTGAAATGAAATATTCTCAAAGGTGTAAAATGCAAAGATTTTTCTCAGGCAGTTAAACTCAAACTTGTAATATTTTTCTGAATGACACTATTATTTAGGTATGTCAGGTTCATAAGAACATTTACATTTATTTACAAATATAGTGTGTTCCTGTGTTATCATTGGTCTATGCGAATTTTTACGTGAGTGCTTTTCCCTTAAGATTTTCCTGCATGTCCCTGCTCTTTTAGCCAGACGTGAATGCAGAAGGGTTTGATGGATTGGGGTAAACAAGGCAGCGCTCACACAGTGGGGGAAGTTATTTATCTGTTGCTGACTTCACTCACCTTCCAACATTCCTCTGCCCTGCATCCATATCCCTGTCCACAAAATGACAAATGTCGTCCACGGAGTTATTGATTCTAATTACTCACAGAAGACATTTCTAATGCACACACTTCCTATTCTCTTAATTAAAAAAGAAGTCATAGGGATCTGCGTTTTTATTCATGGTGGATATGTGAGTTCAACTCTCTGTGTTGAAGGAGCAAGAATCATTTCTCTATTGCCAAAGAATCCTCCTTGTGCTAGTCCTTTGAGGCTGTGATTGTGAAAGTCGGCTTTCCTTTTAATTCCACTGACCATTAGTGCAGTAGGAATTAGACATGACTGGTCACTGAGTACCTTTGTCACACTGACCCACTTAGAAAAAGTAGGTTTTTTTTTTTTTTTTTGAAATTCTGCTGAGAGCTGTATAGAATCATTCTATTATAATGTTATTTAATATGTGAGATGTACTGACAGACATAAAGTATGATCTAAAAATCAGAGATCCTCTCAGATTAGGTAATTTATTTCAGCTTTGATGTTGTTTCCCTAAGGGTTATTTTTTTTTTTAAAGTAAATTTGTTGAATTTTGGGGGTTGTCACATTGTTTTCTCTAAGCTGTCTGAAGTGAGGTGTCCTTCACTTTGAAAATATTCATGACTTTTAAGTTGTTTCTTAGATTTCAATAGTTTTCTTCTGTCTACATTTTTTTTTTCTTTTGGAGACCAAGTCTCATTTTATATTCTAGGCTGGTCTAGAACTCACTATGTAGCTCAGGCTGGTTTTGAACTCATTGCAGTCCTACTGCCTGAGCCTCCTTAGTACTGGTATTTCAGGTGGGAGCCTCTAGAGTTGGCCCACCAAGACATTGTTATGCAGGGAAAGATACACAGGCTCACATTTTCTTCTTTTTTAAAATTCTTGGCATTTTTTCTCAATTCACTAAATACCACATCTTTGGAGAAAATAGTGACATAATCCATCTTGATTATGATCCCATTTGGACTTAGACAGATGAAAGGGTAATGTCCCAAGAAGGACAATAATTTATTTTTGTGTTTCTACCAGGAAAACTATTATGTAAAAAGCAGCTGTAATTGCTAATATTTGTACACAGATGAGGCATGATGACTTGGGTCTCTCTGCCTGCTTCAGTTGGTGTTTGTAGGCAAGTTTCCTGAAGCTTGATATAGTGTGAGTTCTTACTGAGACGTGCTTTTAAAAATCTTAAAGCCTTTGCTTTGAACCCATTCATTCAGTTTTTGCATTTTTACTTAATGCATATTCAAGGTTACAGTTTGCCGAAGCTCAGAGCATACAATATTTCAAATATTTGCCTGGCTTTTACAAACACAAATGACAATTTCATATGGCTCAGCCGAATATAGGCTCCTTTATCTTCCTTGGAGTAGCAGTACAGGGGAAACATGGTCAGTTGAAATCACGTGGACTGGTGCTTTGTCATACTGTGACATGTGTGTGAGCGATACTTGGACTTGAGCTTCTTAGCTTTATTTTTCATTGAGTCACTTTTCAAAGGGAAGGGCATTTTGGTTGCTGGAGAGTCAGCTCAGTGGGTCTGAGTGCTTGCTGTGCAAACGTGAGGACTTCTTTTTAGAATCTCCAGCACTCAATGTAAAAATGAGAACGCTGGACATGGATCTCCACACCTACCACCCCAGAGCTGGGAGAGGGGGGCTGTCTTGCTGCTAGCGAGCTCCAGATGCAGGGAGAGACCACATCTCAGAGGAAGAAGACAAAAAGTAATAGAATAGGACACCAAACATCCTCCTCTGGCCCCATCGTGGTCTCATAGACACGTGTATCTGCACATACATGTACACACAGACCATATATATATATTTATATATATATATATATGTATGTATGTATATATATATGTATATCCAGAGCACATAGAAATAAAGGAAAGTTAATTGTTTTAAGCAATAGTTTCCAAAAATTGTGCTAGTTTGAAATTCCTGCTTGGTGCTTTCTAGTAATTCCCAGGTGTATCCGCGGTATACCAAATTTATTTTGTGTACTAACTGAGATACATACACAGCCTGCAAAGCCATTGAGAACTGGTAGACAATGCTGTCAGGATTTTGCAACATAGTTCATAAAAAAATCCCCTGTGGAAAATGGGCAGTGGTATATAAAAATATGCCACAAGTTCAGGATTTCCATTTTTAATATAAAATGGGAATAAATGGAGATTACAACTTTTTCCTAAATTTTCTATTAGCTTGTAATATTCATTAAGTTGAACTATGAGAAACCATTTTTTTGGTGTGGCAAAAGAGCTTTAATATTGGCAATTTCCATACAGTTTAATCTAGAATGTAATGAATGATACTCCTTTTCCTGAGGGAAATTAAACCCAAATTATAGTTGGATTATCTATAGAGACAGGCAATATGTTTCTCAGAGAGGCTTTCCTGTTGTCCTTTGCCATGGGTGACTTCTTGAAGGGACTCATTCCTTGGGCCATTTCACAGCAGTATCTGCAATGACCTTTGATTTCAAGCATGTGAAAACAGTGTAGGCACAGGCTGGCTAGGTATAGTGCCGTACCTTGTTATGTAAACCAAGGTACAGTTCTGATTAAGGGAGACATCTATAATGAACAACTCTGAGGAGATGGATCGCTTGTCTCCCATCCACAGTGGATAGAAGTGTATCAGCATGGCTGGAAGCACTCATCACCCCGCTCAGCTTGTAGAAGGCAGACAGGCATGAGCTATGCACATGCAAGTTGTCCTCTTTCAAAGGTCAGCCTGTTACATTGCTAGTATGTGCCAGGATCCTGTGTACCCAGGATTCAGTTTCGTTTTTCTGATGTCAATGCTTGGTTATCATGTTGTGCAGTGACATTGGAAGACAGCAGGAAAATGAGGGATTTCAGCCATATGAGCATCTGAACAGTTGGTATACATAAAGGAATGTGCCTAATGCTTCTCATACAGTTTTTTTTTTCTCTTCAGTAAGTGTTTATCACTTAACCATCTCTTCATTGACCTACTTATTTAACAGAAATGAGGCCAGAACTCAGAGCCTTCCACATACTAGGCACTCTACCACTAAGCCATAACTCTCACCAAGCCTCCTTTCCTCCCATCCCTCCCTCCCTCCCTCCTTCCCTCCATCCCTCCTTCCCTCCCTCCCTCCTCCTTCCCTTCTTCCTTCCCTTCCTCCCTCTCCTCTCTCTCTGTCTCTTAAGAATACTTTTTTTTTGGAGACTGAAAAACAGCTATAAATGCAATGAACTATATGTGATACATTTTACAGAAATAAAACACAGTATTATCTTTATAAAGGACTATATTGACCTTAGGAAAGCATAATATTTTATATTAATTCTGTCTTCAGGGATGGCACTCAGGGTATTTTCTTCCCCAGTGAGTTGACACATTGCAGTTGGAGGGACATAGGGTATGATTGTTAGAACAAATAACAAAATCTAAGCTGCTGAACATTGAGATTATACAATGATTACTTTCTACAATGCACATCACAAAAAATATTTGACAGTAATAAAGTTTACTTTAATTCTGTTTTTAGTAAGTGTCTCTATGAATGCCTCTTTGAAAGAGTCTTATTTCAAAACTTAGGTATAGTTCAGTCTTACAATTAACATTTTTCATAATTTAATTCATTTGCATATAATTAATAACTTTTTTATATTAGAGATTTTATGCATAGATTCTATAGTGGACTTTTATGCAATTAAATTTATACTATTTAAATATATGAGTATAGAGTTCTTAATAATTATGCTTAAATCCTTTGACTTAATCTGTTCAGTCATTTAACAGACTTTGAAATCTTAACACCTTCTGGCCAGTACAGTTTTCATGCAGTTCATAACATAATGTACCACTGAGGAATGCACAGTGGTACAAATTCCACAAATACGTCTAGATATAAAATACACAAGTTGTATATTCATCGTTAACAGATGCATTATGGGTGAATATTTGATAGGCAAATTTATTTTATTGAATCTATTCTAATCCAAGTTTATGTGACTGAAAAGACAATAATCTTCAGTTAAGCTTATTTTTAAATGTTACATAGTAGATACAGTGATTCTACATACTAGTGGACAATGTGAGACAGTTTGACACATGAATATACTCTGCAAATTTTATTAAGGTAAAACACAGCCATCTTCTCAAACATTTATTGCTTCCTTTGGTGAAAACTTCCCAAATGCTTTCTCCTAGGGTGTTCTTTTTTTTTTTCTTTCTTTCTTTCTTTTTGAGACAGATGTCTCACTGTGTATCCTCAGCTGGCCTAGAACTCTATATCTAGACCAGGCTAGCATGGAACCCACAGGCAACCACCTGCTTCTGCCTCTGCTGGTATTAATGGTGTGTGCCACCATGTCTGGCCTTTCTCCTAGTTTTAAGTTCATTGTCTAGTACCATTGTCTGTTTGAAAATAGTCATTCTTGTTATGGTAGAATTTTTTTTTTTAGAGACAGGGTTTCTTGTAATTCTGGCTGTTCTAGAACTTACTCCATAGACCAGGCTGGCCTCAAACTCACAGAGATCCACCTGCGTCTGCCTACAGAGTCCTGGGATTCAGTTAGACTGGCTGTCTCAGCTTCCTGGCACTAGGATTATGGGCTGGTGCTACCATGCCTAGCTTTTTCCATGGTTGCTGAGATCTGAACTCATATAATTTTCATTGCTATGTATAAAAGATACTGAATATAGCCAGAGCATTATCTATCTATCTATCTAACTATCTATCTATCTATCTATCTATCTATCTATCTATCTATCTATCTAATATTGACATATTTTTGAGAAGTTTATGCATTTATTTACATGCTAGAGGCAAATTATCAGATCATGCTTTCAATTCAGGTGGCTATTATTCTTACTATCTGTTTAAAATCTCTGACTGATAGACCTGGTTGTTTGTGTTCATTGACAGCATCAACTGTGAACATCTGTAAGCTTTAACAGTGCAGAGTCAGTAGGACTGTCGGATACTAAGTGTCTCAGATTCGCTTTTCTACAGCAGTTTTGCACCCGTGCCAGCAGTCAACACTATAGCTTTTAATGATGTCTTCAGTGGAACATGATGTTGCAAGGAAGTAATTTCTTGTCTAGATTTCTAGTTTATAGCAACATGCACAGTGGAGTAAAGTGTCAGAGATCATGGATTAGGATCATAGCTTTTAGTGTTGGTTATTGAATATGTATGCATTAAAATGTAGGCTTCATTAGGCTTTAAAAAACATGAACTTTACTTATCTATGTTAAAGCTTTCCCTTGCATCGCTTGTAAGTGAAAGAAGATTTTTAAAGATTTGTTTATTTTTATTTAGGTGTACATGTGCTTGTCTGTGTGTGTCTATGTGCAAGGGTGTGCTGGTAGCCATGGGGGACAGAAGAGGGAGTTAGATTCTCTAGAGTCCGGCCTGGTGGCATAGATCTGTAACCTGAGCTACTGTCGAGGCTGAGGCAGGAGGATCTCCAATTCAAAGCTAGCCTGGGCAACTTACAGTGACATTTTTTTTTTCTTTTCAAAATAAAGTAAAAATTGGGCTGGGAGCATAGCACATCGGGAGAATACTTAACCAGCAGGTTCAAGGTCTGGGTTGAATCTTCTGTACTGTGAAATCCATGAACAAATGAACATCTTAGCAGAGAGAAATGCAATAAGAGAAATTGTGGGAAAAATTCTAAGATTTCCCAGTGTCGTGACAACAAATGCAAATATATCAAATTCTTTAGCAAGAAACTAAAAATGGAAATAAAAGGAAATGAAGTACATTTAAAAATGAGAGGTACTGCTAAAATACAATGACAATCTATAATGAAATTCAAAAAAAATGTTAAGCAGAAAGATATACAAAGCACCTTTTAATTGAAACATTCTAGGGTCATAGTAAGAGAGAATGAAAAATTTTGTAAAACAAAAACATCACTAGAAAGAAAGACGGTAACATCTTGCTTTCCATCTCTGAGCAATGTATCTGGCCTGTTACAACTTGATCTCTAGGACACAGTAAGACTTCACATAAATCAATGGTAAGAGAGTTTGGAATTTGTGCATAGATAGATGAGCACACTGATAAATCAAAACAGACAGCTCAGAAACAGTCCTGTGTGTATTTGGTTTGACACAGGACAGATCTTGTACTAGAAAAATGATTGCTGAGTAAGTCAAAGGACACTGTACTCATACCTCCATAAAATTGTTTCTATACGTACAGCACAGACTGTAGCTTTGAAAACTTAACTTTGAACATAACCCTTTAATCACTAAGCACAGGTCATTAGAAAACATTTTATGTACTGGGGTAAGGGTTGATTTCTTAGTATATATTTAAAACACTGCTATTATTGTGTGTGTATGTGTGTGTGTTTGTGTGTGTGGGGGGGTGTGGTGTGTGAGCACAAGCATGCCACAGCACGAGTATGGTTGTCAGAGGACAGCTCTGTGGAGTCAGTTTTCTTCTTCCACCTTTGTGTTGATTCGGAGGCTTGGACTCAGAAGTTAGGCTGGATCAGGAAATGTTTTTCTTAGCTAAGCCTTCTCAAGTATCTCTCTTAGTATAGTTTTTCAAAAAAGTGAAAAAAAAAAGATGAAATAATGATAGTTTTGTCCAAATTCAAAAGAAGAAATTTGATTCATACGGAAAGTAGAAATATAAAAACAAATCAGGTTATTGTTATTCCTATACTACTTTCATATAAGTTCAGATTGTTTCTATTTTTGTTAAGTTCAAATCCAGGCCAACAGGAACAGTTAGTTGCCTAGATATACATCTGTGTGGAAGAGCCAATAAAAGAAAGACGAGGAAATATAATACAAAATAGAATAGGTATTTCTGGTAGGGGATAGGGATTGCCAGCAAGGATGACTCAGTGGGTGGCTTCAGAGACAGTAAGGATGCTACTGTTGCAGGGAATGGCGAGCAGGGACACTTGTGTTTGCTTTATTACTACTCTTTCAACTGCCTGTGTGCAGCAAATACATATTCTGCTTATAAGAAAAGAAAAAAAAAACTATGTTGAATTTAATATACTGATGCCCATAAACTATTTTCTTATTGGAGCATTGGGGTACCTTAAACTAACTCGTTTGTTGGAAAAGAAGTAAAGAGTTAAAATTAAGGTATCTACAGGCCAGGAAGGTATTTGGCATGTAAGGCATCAGTAGGTTGTTGCCTCCCTGTGTTTGAGCCCCAGCACTTAGAAAAAGCAAGTCTAAATAAGAATTTGTATTACGTCTTCCTTCAATAAGATAATATGATTTTTATTATGTTTATTTATCATTGGTAACACAATGCATTAGAGGCCAAATGGCTAATAAATACTTTCAGCTGAGTATTATTTTTTCAGTATATTAAATCCAAAATGCCTACAAAATATCTATAGGTAAGTATTTTAAAAATAGTCTAAATGCACAAAATATTAATAATATGGGAAAGATCACAGAAACAAAATAAGGTCACAAATATTTAGTTTCAGACCAGGATAAACTAACCAAGTGACAAATTCTTCTGTTTATCATGTGTGTAGCCATCAGAGCTCAGCATTGATTTCTAAACAAACATCCACCTTACTGAAAACTGAAAACTACAAGGACCTTCACAGTCACTTTATATAAACCACAGTGACAATGTGTTAAGGCACAATTAGAATCATGGTGGCACGTTTATTTTGATAAAACCTTCCATCAAAACTTGATAAAAAAGGAAAAAAAAAACTATGATAATGATGGTAAATAAAATGAATTGATTTCCCCTCCTTTGCCTTCTGTAGCTGTAACTGAGTGAAGAAAGGCCTGTTTCTCAAGATAGGCTTGATGTACCCCTTCCCTCAAACTAAGATAAATAGTTAAAAATTCCTGCTAATATCTGAGCATGCTAGATCTTTTCATCTCATATCATCAGTATTCTTAAAAATTTTCATTATGAGTTTTGATCATATTCTCTCCTTTCCTCGCTTTTCCCGGATTCATCTTCTATTCCATAGTCATCCAACGTGTGTGTGTGTGTGTGTGTGTGTGTGTGTGTTTTAATTGTTCAAGACCAATTTGGGTTTCTCAAAATATTCTTGATGCTGGTTGTCCACTCGAAAGCAGTCGGCATACCAGGGGCTACACCAGCTTGGGGTGGGATTGTGTGCCCAACTCTCCTCTGTATGGTGGACTCTGGTCTGGCTCGGGCTCTTCTGAACACGTCTGTTCTTACAGTCCCCAGTTTTGCCATGAGTCTTCACCAACAAGAAGTATGACACAAAAGGCGGCTGCACCCACAGCTTAGGATTTCCATGTATTATTCTGCTTCAGATAGTAAGCCAAACTCATGGCTTTGTTCTTCGTGGACCTTCTCTTATGATAGTAATAGGATTTTAGCTGTACCCTACAACTGCATTTGAGATTAATTGGCACCTTTTCATACTGTAGTAACATTTTTGAATGACCTATATTACTTATAAGGTCTGGTTTATTGCTTAAAGACTGAATTTTTTTCTCATCTAAATAATTACTTTTGTTAAATTTACGACAGATGCTATCACAAAACAACAGCAAAAAACCTGCCTCTGCCCACACTGTCCTTTAATACTAGCTATTCGATTATTCCATGAAACCAAATTAATTTTATACTTAAAATTTCCTGATGTGCTACGCTCTGTGGCAAGTTTTTTGTTTTTTTGTTTTTTTCCCATGTCAGATCAATAGTCACAAGGTAGGCATCCGTATGTGCTTTTCTCCCTGGTGGAAAGTGGCCTAAAGCTATTTCATTAGCAAGTGCTCTGGAGCTCACACATGCAAACTGCACCTCCCCCCAAAAAACTCAGCCTTTCTAGGAGTTTGCTTATTCATTTCAAAAGTTGCTTTCTTCTTGTCCATTTGTTTCTATTCTTTGAACTCTTTTTGTTCTTTTTCTTTTGCAAGTAGATTTTCGCTATCATTTCTTTTTATAAGTCTTACTATTAGTTCATATTGATTGTGTAGAGCAAAGGGCTTCCTTGTGACATTTTGCCCATGCATGTAACGGGTATTGACTGTATTCAGTTTGTCTGTGACTCTTCCTCTGCTCCCTGTGCCCTTTAACACTACAGATTCTATTATTCCATCAAGCTGGGTTCATTTTATACTTAAGATTTCCTCAGAAGTTTCTCAGTGAATTTTTATAGAACATATATATAGATGAATTATGATGCCAAGTTGTATTTCAGCATATATATCTTTTTCTATTTTCTTAAGACTTTTAATCAGTATGAATCTTCACTATGTTTTTATCTGCAAAGACACATGAGTATAAACATACCTGCATCCATCATCTACCCAAACGTGGAATCATTTAATTATTATGACACTATAAAATGGAATTAATAGAATTTACTGAGCACTGCATAAAATATTAGAACTCTCAACTCTGAAACGTTATAAAAGGAAAAGGTTACTAGATTTTTTTTCTTTAAATTCTACCATTAAATACCAACAAAAGTGGGTATCCATAAATACATCAAAAAGTTGTAAATTTGTCATTGCTTGAGATAATTACATGTTTCAGATGCATCCCATCCCAACAGTTGGCTGCCGAGATTCAACCCTATAATCTATTTTCTGGCTTCAACGAGGTACCCTTTAAAACCGGGTCACAAGGAGGTGAGGACAGACAGTAATACACTTGTTGACCCTTAGCAGGAATTCCAGATAAAACCCCAGAAGTTGAGTCAGAGATAATCACAATAACAAACTCCCCATCTATCTACCTGTCAGGCGTCTTCCTCTCAGGGAGGGACAAAAGGTCACTAAAATAGCTTTTTTTTATTCCCACGAAAACGTTTTTACTCTTCTTTTTTTTAAAAGGAGACATTGAGAAATGGTACTATGAATTAAATAGGGCCATTGAAACCCTTTTTCGTTGAATCTATGTTTATTCTAAAAAGCCCAAATATTAAGGCTTTCCCCCGCCCCCAGGCAGAACATTCAGAAAATTGCTAAAAATCTTAACAAGGACAGTAAGAAAGAAAGAAAACTATTGATCTGCTGTGGATGATCAAATGTAAACAAACACCAGGTAAGCAAAGGCCAATTTTCAGCCTTTTGGTAGCCATATGCTAAGCTTACAGAATGTGGAGTTTAGTAAGCCTCACTTTCTTTGCTTACTCTTTTCATAATAAATAGAATATAATTAAATCCGGCCAGCTTCACTATACTTTTCCTACCAAAATACTGGTCAATCGTTACTGATTTCTGAGGATTCCATGAGCAATGGAAAACACTGTAGTTATAGACTTTAACCACTTTGTTCAGGTCTGTGATGTTAGCATGGCTTGGCCTTTTTTTTTTTTTTTTTTTTTTTTTGCAAACGCATGGCTCATATAGCCAAACATTGAAGAAAGAAGCCTGTGCTATTAGTTCTCGTACATTGCCTCTCCAGATTATGGCTTAAAGGACACATACTGTAGGCCTCTCCTCTCCATCTATTTCTATAAAATGCAGCATAGGTAGGAGTCTTAAAAAGAGAATATAGAGCGGCTGCTGAGATGGCTCAGTGGTTAGCAATATGGTCTGGGCTTCCAGAGGAACTTGAGACTATTCCCAGCACTTATGTGGGAGCTAACAACCATCTGTAACTCCAGTTCCAGAGTATCTGACACCCTCTCTGGTCCCCACCGGCACTGCATGCACATGGCACACTCATGTGGGAAAAACAGCCATACAGGCAAAGCACCATATACATTTTTTTAAATTAAAATAAATTTAAAAGGGAGACAAAAAAGGAGAAGGTGAGAGATACGGTCACAATATATGATATATGTGTATAAATGCCTTTATGAAACGCAACACTAGGTACAAGAAATACGTATCAAAAAAATTTATATTTTAGGAGAATATATTTTATACTTGAACTTGGATATTAGAAATGTTTAGTATTTCTTTAGAAGAAAAATCCCAAACAAATTAACTTACTTTGGCTAGTCAATTATTGAGTGTCTCAAAGCATTTAATTATAATCAAGGGGTTTAATAGGAAAACAAAATCAAGTTTTTCAGATAAGTATATGAGTTAAAAAATCATCTTGGGTTGATTTTTGTTAATATATTAACATATATATATATATACCTTTTGTAGTTAAGCATTGTTAAAACCACTATAATAATCAGTTTTATTTATTATCCAAACCCCTGAAAAATCATATTTTTAAGAAAGAAAAATAAAATAACATTTCACTTTGCCTCCAGAAGCAACAAGTATTTTTTTTAAAATTAGAAGTAGTGCATGTTGCCATCTTCCTGAAGGCTGTAATGTAACTGGTATTGCCTCTGCAGGAGCTTGGAACTTCCCATCTACGAGCGATGTAGAATGGAATAGTGGTTGAGGTTCCCTGGGCTGTTGTTTCCAGGCCCATCCCTTGCTGGACCTACAGATGCATCTGAGGATCTGGAGTATGAGAGGCTCTCTCTTTATCCACATCACCTAGGGCAGAGGTTAGCATTCGTATCTGGAAAATAAAAAAGTATTCTGAGGCCCGAATGGCAAAGTTGAATCGAGCTAGACTTACCTAGTGCCTGGCTTGGTCCTTTTCTTACATCTCCGAAGAAAGAGAGAGCTGCCCGTAGAAGACTTTCTAAGGAAGGGGCTGATGTTTGTTGAGCTACATGTGATCAAATAGAAATGCAAAAGCATTTACAAAGCAGCGTTGCACCAGTGAAGAATACTGCAGGAATATGATCACAGAATCAATGAGCGTTTGTAAAGAGGCAAACTTTCCAATTCTTTCTAAATAATCAATCAAAGAACATGGAAATGGAGCTGTCAGTTGCCATGTAAGTTCATCTGCCAATTTGAGACAATGATTCTTGTTTGATTTAGGAATTTCCCCATTTCCCCCCAGATTTTCCTTTTCCTTTTTTCCCCCCTCTGTTAACAATATGGAACCTTCATTGGTACTGGTTGTATAACACATGCCAACCAACTGTCAAGTTTAAAATGTGTTGCTTCCTGGCTCATAAATGCATTTTTTTTTGATTGGCTTATGAATCATCAGGTTAAAAACAACAACAAAATAACCAGCAAGACAACTTCTTCACTCGTTTTCCCACATCTTTTAAAACAAAGTAAATGCATCCTTTTTAGTAAAACCAAATGGAATTTCTCATCCAAATTCCTGTGTTTTATTTTGGAAACTAGAACAAAAAATAAAACAATATATCTTTGCCTTTATCTCATGAATTATGTTTGGAGTCAGATTTTTTTTTTTGATAATGTTTATCCCTCGTTGGTTTGTATGGCATCTGTAATTTCTTGTTGCATCTCACAGGAGGCAGGTTTCATCTTTTCCCTTTTTACTTTTTTATTAATTTTTATGTAGAATTCAGATGAGAAAGGCTGCAGTATTGCTTTGACTGCCTGCCATGATATAAAACGCAGTAAAATGTACAGCTGGTGAGAGTCTATTTAGAATTCTTTAATGAAATATAAAGAAAAAGACCAGGTGCTTAATTTTTACATGCTGCATTTCATTTTAAAAATTCATGGTATCTTTTTGAATAATTTTTACTCATGCAGATGTTCTGAACGTCGGAGACAGGCGTTTCCTTTATTTTCTTTTTCTTTTCTTCTCTCTCTTTTTTTTTTTTTTTGCACTAAGCTTTTGCACAAAGAAAGTGGCTGGATGGCTATATTATTTGTGAGTCAGGATTCCAACGATAATTATTCTCAGATAATTGCCAAATGACTCATGGCAAGACTTTCAATGATGTGTACCTTGTTTTTCTAGTTCAGAACTGGAGAATAATGGTTGTTTAACATAATGGAAAGAACTTTGGGCTATTTGAGATGAAATACCTGTCACAGGGAATGTGTTGACTCTTCAAATAATAGAGAAGCCCATTTATGTTATTTGTCAGAGGATGACTCACGGCTTTAAGAACGATGTGTCACAGATTTCAGGATGGTGAAATTTCCAAATATCAAAACTACTTATTCTTTTAGCTTGACATAAATTATGAGCAATTCAGTCTAAATCACTTAGAATCAAGTGATTAGAAGTTAAAATGACTAAGCTGTGTGCCCCACCATGAATTTATAAACATATCAAACCCTCAACTAAAGTTCTATCTCTTAGAGAAAATATAAGCCAAAGCTGCACCTCGCACGGCTCTGCGTGCCTGATACTCAATGCAAATCCATGTGCTTTAGTGATGACTTGTCCACTTGGATAATGAGTGGCTAGGCAATGGACATCAGGATACATCTTGTGAGTGACTATCATTATCAGTAATGATGGGGAAGGATTCATTGTGAATTAAGTTACTTCCTGTATTTAATAATCTTCATTTTTCAAAGTTATATCATTCTGGAAAGAAAAATTACTAATGGATTTCCATTTGACAAATCATCCTTTACCATTAAATTGTGATGTATAAGAACATTTTAAAAAGAAGTATTTTTCTTTCTGCTGTTTGTTCGCTGCACATCGACTTCAATAGCGGGGTGAATATATCTGCCTGTGGTAAAAGGATTCCCATGGGATTTGTTCTACTTGTTTCTCATTAATCGATTCACAAAGAAGTTAGAAAAAAAAAAGAAGAAAAGAAAAAAAAAAAAAAGAAGGTCCATTGTTTTGAATGACTGCACATGCTCACTATTCATAAATTTAGTCTTGTTTTCCAGATTTACCCAAAAAGGGCAGTTTTCCTGTTGAGGTTAATTTGGGATACATTCTGAAAAACAAGGTTGAAATATTTTATTAGTGACAGTCGTTTGTTTTTCACTATATTTAGATCCTCCCAGTATTCTTCAGTCATAAATTGATCAAGATTGTGATCTCAGTGTGCTGCATTGTAAGGCTTCTGAAAGGGGAATAAAAGAAAACTCAAACTCAAAACCAAACAATTAAAGCAAACACAGAGGCGTGGGCGCTCTATTTGGTCTTCATTCCTGTTTTGTGGCCAAGTGTGACTCCATGCGATAGACCTCTCTGATTAGCTCTCCCTGATCATAAATAATACTCCCAAATAGTTGGTTGTATAATAAAAATCCATGCACATAAAGAGTCTGTTGAAGTGTGTAGGAGGACAGATAGGAATGAATTCTGTGCCTTTGAGAACATTTCACTTGTGTACAAAAAAGCATTCTTTTTTTTTTTTTGTCATTTCAACCTGGCCCCAGGAAGAAAGTCTATTCCTTCAAGTACCTCACTCTTATAATAAGGAGAAAACTCTATTGGCATTTTCCATTGATAACTGCTTCTTTCATGGTTCAGTGGTAAAGCCGAGGTTCTGGGTGAGAAGGGGCTTGCTCAGTGTCTATAAGCAGAGCAGATCACCGTCTGTTCCTGGTGTTAGTGGTGGGCACACTCACTGTGGACCTGTGTGCAAACCTCAGGGGCGCTGAGGAAGCTGTACATGTGATACAACAGTGCATCTTCAGAATCAAGGACCAAGCAGTAGGAAAAAGTAAGTCCAATGAACTGCCATGGCTATTTTTAAATTTCACTTTCTCCTTGAGAAAAAGCGAAGACATGAGAGAGCGTATTAAAAATGCAAGAGCTCAAAATTTTAGAAATGAAAAATAAATACCTATAATAATTGCAAAATTATGAATCTCTTACATATCAAAAAAATTTAAGGGACTTTTTTTATTACATCAAGACTAACATAAAATATGAAACTGGCATGCTCATGTTCTCATATTCAGGGAACAGAGGTGGAATAGAAAGGTTTGAGCAAGAAATGAAGCATAAAGAATTGTATATATATATATATATATATATATATATATATATATATATATATGAGCTGGGTGATAGTGGCACAAGTCTTTAATTCTAGCACTCAGGAGGCAGAGGCAGATGGATTTCTGTGATTTTGAGGCCAGCCTGGTCTACAAAGTGAGTTCCAGGACAGCCAGAGCTACAAGAGAGAAACTCTGTCTCAAAAAAAAAGACCAAAAACAAACACAAAAAAAACACCCATAAACAAAAAAAGAAAAGAGAAAAAAGGAAAAATAAAAAATATATACATATATACTGTGTGTGTGTATATATATATGTATATATACATCATTTATATCATATACATTCATATATACATATACAATTTACCTCACTATCCTATTCCTTTATGTTTTTGCCCACTGTTGATATAAGAAAATGACTTTTGCTTTTAAAATAAAAAAATTAAAGGTCATTGACTTCATCTTAATTGAATTCAACAAACGTGGGTGCCTGTGTGTGGAAATGTATATGAGTGAATGCTTTCTTGAATAAACACAGTGATAAGTTCTGAGTTTAGTTTTCTTCCAAGCTCAGGGTCCCAAAACTTCACAGTCTTAACAAATAGGAATGGAGTCCTAGTGAAACCCAGATCTTAGTGGGAGGCTGACACTGTCAGCTCCCGGCTATGTTGCTTCACTCACTGTGTGATGAGCCAGTGCACGAAGAAGCCAGCCTGTTGTGCGGTCCCCAGGTTTTTCCTTTCTGCTGCTTGTCTTACTGCTTGCTACTGATGACCCTTCTGGAGCTCTGTTTCTAACATGGGCACCAAAATATTGTGTCTCCCATCAACTTCCTTGTGACTGTGAATCAGTTAACACCTGTAAATCACTCTGTGACTTGCAGGGAGAAGTGTGATGTAAATACAAGGTAATTGTAAAAGCAAAACAAAACAAAAGCCAGAAGCTAATTTCTTTCAAAATGCATTGGTATTTAGGGAACACAATGCTGACTTTGTCTAGCCAAGTTGTCAATATTTTGGAGACAGAAGTTTCAGTGTGTCTGAAGCAGCAAGAACAGGTGTGTTCTTTTCTAGGGAGACACACTGAGAGGGAAGCAACATGGTTCTGCAGATAGTGACAGATCATGGGGGTGGGGCAGACAGTGAATGCCCTGGAAGTCTCTATGCATACTTTATCATTACATCTTAAAACTGCATGTTTAAAAATATTGATGGTGTGTTTTATATTCTCCTACACGTTCTGTAAAACTGAGTTCTTAGGAATTGTGTCACTATATTCTTTTATGGTTTTACAAAAATCAATAGAAGGTTTTTTTATTTATATTAATGTAGAATAGAGAAATCCTATAGAGTGTCTTGGTATTTAGTAAGAATAGAGCTTATCACTTCCCTTGTTGTTAATGTAATTTCTGTCTTTGAAATGACTACTGCATATTTAAATTATCTGCAAGTTAAATACATAAAAGGTAGAACATGTATTTACTTTTGTAGGGAAATGAATAAGGAAGCAAGGTTCATGGAGATGTTTGTGAGATTTCTCTACACTGAGATTCCCTTTGAAAGGGTCATCTGCACTGGAAAGTCCAAAAATATCATCTTAAACACAAATGGTACAAACTGTATCTTTGACTTGGAGAAATGGCTTTGTCTGTAAAGTGCCTGTACATGAGGGTATGGTTTTAGATCCCCTGCACTCAGGTAAAAGGCAGGCAAAGTGGTACACCTCTCACCTGTAGCCCAGGGAGGAAAGGGGACCAGAACCAGCTGTATCCCTGGAGTTCATCCATTAGCCAGTTAGCTGATTGAACCCTGTGTTCAGTGAGAGACTCTGCTCAAAATAAACAAAAGAGGTATAAAGTTACCGAGGAGGATGCCTGCATTTACATGTGCACGTGTACTCCATACACATAGGCACACATCCACATGCAAAGATGAAGCTTATATTGTACAATAGGAGTGATACAGAAAGGCAGAAGTTAGAGAGGGGAAAAGGGAGAGAGAGAGAGAGAGAGAGAGAGAGAGAGAGAGAGAGGTGTCATCAAAACCTCAGTATCATTAGGAAGGAAAGTGACAGTATTTACTTCAATGGTATGAACATAAATAGCAAAATTATGAAAATTACTTTTCTAGATTTATCCTACCAATTTATTAATCTAATTATATATACTATTACACTTAAGTGTAATAATTTGTTTAGTATCATATTTATTATATTGTATCTATTTTAGTTATGGAGAGGATTGCATATTTTTGCTTGGTGAATAGATGGGAGGAAGATCGAGAAGTCCACATTTGGGTCCCTTCGATGATTTCAACCTTATCTGGAAAAGCACCCAATCTCTCACATCTTTCCCCTTTCTTTCGTAAGAGAGCATCTGAGTGCAAGAGGCAGCCTGATGCATCTTTGTGTTGCTATCCAGCTCCTGTGGTCTGTGAGCATATCTCCTTTTTCTGATGGCTTTGCTGCATTGGCTGTGTAGACTGGAGAGGCAAGCCACAGACCTGAAAGTTGGGGGAGCTTGGAGCTTCTCTGAAGTTCCTGCTGACAGCACAGAGCCCTCTGGTCCTGGCCCTGCCTCAAATTGTGCTCCATTTCCAATGGAGTCCTCACTGAGAATCTTACTGTCTATTCACTCAGCTGATTTCTGAGATGCCCATAGACTTCTATGTTTCACTCACAGTGTGTTGGTAACAGAAATACTTGTGACATCTCTGTTCACACTGATATGATGGGGGCAGCAAGATCTTTGAAGGGATTTCCTCCCAGTCTTTAAGGCTGGACATTCTGGTCATTTCTCCAGACTAAGTTTTCTTGCTCTCTCTGTTTTTTGTTTTTTTTTTTTTAACAATCTTCCAGATCTGGAAGAGATAAGACCTTTCTAAAAACACTTTTTCTTGGGGGCTAGCTGGATAGCCCAGACTGCACAATGTTTATCCTGTAAGCAGAAAGATTTGAGCTGGATACCCAGAACTTGCTGGGAAAGAATGTCTGGGTATTATGGTGTATCTGGGAGTTGGACTGAAGAATCTCTTTGGCTCATTGTCTGGCCACCCAAGTTCTAGGCTCATGAAATACCTCAAAATTAGGCAGATATCAAGAAACGATACCTGAATAGATGTCTAGTCTCCAGGAATACCAATACACACACACACACACACACACACACACACACACACACACACACACACACACATACACAGAGAGAGAGAGAGAGAGAGAGAGAGAGAGAGAGAGAAGCACACCAACACGCACACAACCTTATACTCACATTCACTTTTCCTTGTTTTGTAACTGAGACTTCTCTTAATCTAAATCTTTCTCTTTCTCATAGTCACCCTTGTTAAGTATTGTTCATGACTGGAATAAGAAAGCAGAAAAGGATGGTCAGAATGAAGGGGACACTGACTTTTGTAGCTTTTATACCTATGACAAAAGTATCCTTTCATACAAGGAATGGGACAATCAAAAAATGATTGTTGATATAGCAAAAGATCCTAGGGACACAGCGAAGAAAGAGTCTAAGGAGACTGATGGCCTGTCAGAAATTCCAGTAGCAGCACTGGCAGCAAAATATTTAATTTTCCTGCAGTCTGTGTTTTGTTGTTTCAGCCCATGCAAAATATAATTAAAATTTATACCATGCAACTGCTATGGTAGAGCAGAAAACTCCATGTTTCTTGAAAATGATAAAAAGGAAAGAGACTAACTCCGGGAAGCAGATGACAAGCCAGGTAGTAGAACATGAGGGCTCAGAGGAAGGGGCAGGAGATTGGAAAGGAGGTGCCTCCATCCTCTAGTCTGGGATTGGCAGCATTGGAAGAATGAATGCAAATTCATTAGTAGTGAAAGTGCTGTTTCTTTTTGCAAATGATCACTGCAGTCCAACAAGAAAGTTGGAGTATACTTAATTCCTTCCAGTAGGATTCCACATAGGTCATGTATACCTATGTGCTTTATCTAAAAAGGATTTACTTGTTTTTCATGAGTGCATTGCTGCGTTTCAACCCAGGGGTTTTGAAGGTCAGTTTCAGCCATGGAAAATCATAGGAAAACACAGCCTCACAGATGAACTAATGTAAGGGGAACTTTCAGCTTCTCTGATATTTCACCTGTATCTACAATTAGAGGTAGAGGGTACAGATTTCACCTAATGTGTCATATTGTCAAAAACAGATGGCCCTTGCTTACGTCTACCATTTATTTTCCAAGTCCATGTCTACTTTAGGATCTGTGTGATGAATTCTTCCTATAAAGTCATTTCCAAGTGATGCTTTCTTTACTAGATTCTTTCCAGAAAGCCTAGCTCTAAAAATCTCAACTATTCATGTGTGAAAACTTCGAAGCATTTCCCTTAACAACTTTTCTTCTTCTTTGAACATTCTGACTGGCTTCTGAACTAGCACAGTCAATAGACGCAGTCAATCGCCAAATGACATCTGCAAAAAGTATAGAGTAGATTCTCATCCCTTTCCTCCATCTTTTTAGTTCAGTAGATTCCCACCCTCCCCCACATCTTCTTGCTTCAGTATAATAAACCATTTCCTTGTGGGATCAGTCCTTCTTATGCAATAAAACAGCCGTGTGCAAAATGACATTTTAGATGTGAGTTTGAAAGATCTGTCTCTCATTAGGACCCCATAATGTGAGTAACTCCTTGGGTAGTTAGCACAGCAGGGAGCCTGTTTTATGACGGTATATTTGAAAGATATATTTATTGTCCCGCCACCAGAAAGAGCTCAGAAGAGAAGGAAAGTAAGTTAAACTTGAGTCATGGAGTAGACTCCCTTGGGTCCATTTGGGGCCATCAAAAATCTGACCCCTCTTCCCAACGAAAGCAAAACTTCCAGGAATCCTTAGTCAGCTTATAAACAGAGAAGGGACCATACAGAAGTAATGAAATTTCCAACTGTGGAGAAAAGCACTCATTTATTTTGTTTTTAAATCAAGGAATGATTGATGTGGTTGCAATTTGATGTTTGCTTTTAAAGAGATTCTTTATTTCACTTAACTACCCGCCTCCATTCCCTCCAGCTATAAAATAGCTAAGCAATGCTCACCTTACTGAGACTGCCAGGCCTGGATTCAGAGGCACGGCTGATGGCTTGTGTTCTCCTCCCCAGTAATTCCACGTTTGTTACAGGAATAAAAATTATGGCACAGGGCATATACATCTTTACCTCCCTTGCCTCTAAGGATTTTGCTTATTTCTTTCAGCATATTTATTTAGGAAAATGCCTTCAACACATTTAGTTCTAGGTTAGAAATCACTAACTTTCAAGGAAAATATAAATGGGGAAGTGGCATGGTTTTAGGAGTAGGATAAAAGTGACTTTGTTAAAAGTCCCACCAAAGAATTTATATGCTGCCGGGTGGTGGCAGTGCACGCTTTTAATCCCAGCACTCGGGAGGCAGAGGCAGGCGTATCTCTGTGAGTTCAAGGCCATCATGGTCTACAGAGTGAGTTCCAGGACAGCCAGAGTTAAAATAGAGAAATTCTGTCTATAAAAAAACCAAATAATAATAATAATAATAATAATAATAATAATAGTAATAATAATAATAATAAATGTATATGCTGATACAAAACTGGTTTAGAGCTTGTGGAGGCTTTTTAACTTTCATGCTATATTATTATCATAACTATTTATGCATATCAATTGTACAAATTAATATAGGCTTCCCTTTGACATTCCCACACGTGTGTACACACGCTTAGACCTTGCCCACACTTCAGCTTACCTTCCTCTCCCTGCTCCCCCTCTCCAGCCCTCCCACTCCTCCACAGCATTCTTCTTCTCCTTTCAGATCTCTTCTATTTTCTCACAGAGGAGAGAAAAAAACAAAACAAAACAATATTTACTACCTCAGACTGGCTTTTGTTTTATTTTATTTTGCTTAATACACTGTCATTTAGTTCTTGCAACTCCTTTTTTTTTTTTTTTTCATTCTTCCCCTCCAACAAAATGATTTTACTTTGTATTGCAACTTTGGGAAGACTATACCTGTGAGATGAGTAGAGCTGAACATGTTGTGACTTCCTTCTAGAACATCCTTGCTAAGACTTGTTTTTACATTTAAAAATGCATGTATTTATTGTTACCCTCCTCCCCTGTGTGTGTGTGTGTGCGTGTGTGTGCGTGCACCACAGCACTGTGTAGAGATCAGAGGACTTTTGAGAGTCTGTTTCTCCTCCATCAATCATATGGGTCCCATAGATTGAAATCAGACCATCAGGCTTGGTAGCAAGTGCCTTTACCAACGGTGTCGTCTTGCAGCTCCAGTGAGCTGTTGTAAAACTACCCATTGATATCGCCACAGAGCCAAGGTGGCAGAAGACGACATTCCTTTTTTAGATTAGTGCCACTTCATTTTAGATTCCGTGTGTTTCGTAACTTTAGGAAGATGTCCAAAGTTACAATGGAGGTTTTGTCAGAGCTGAGAAGTGATGTGTCCCCATGACTTGCTCCCTCTTGAAAAGCTCCCAGAGGAATCATAGTCTGAAGGGTCTTCTGTGAGATTAATGAATGTTGACAAGTCTATGTAAGGTAGCCAAGTCCCGCCCCGGCATCTCATAATGACACACAGAGGTCCTTATACTACATGGTCCTCTGTAATAGGATCCAAATACAAATGCCAAGTGTCAGCCACCAAGCAGGTTCAAAAGTTTGCTCTAATATATGGCGATATGGTTTTGTTACCTGGGATTTTTTTTTTTTTTTGAGGGATGGCTTCGTTGCATTTACTTCTATGTGAACTCGCTTGTCGCTGAGCTCTACTTAAAACCATTTATGACTCCAGCAGATGGTTCTGATTTAGAACGAGTGCTTTTTGAGCCATTTCTTTCGAACTTCCTTCCCCCTGGCCTCTGCCTCCCAGCTCTTCTCAGGAGCTAATTCCAGTCAGGTTGGAAATTACAAGCATGTTGTTTAGTGCCGGGAACGACGTGCTGACTGATGAGCAGAGGTAGGGTCTGAACTGGGGCTCCAAGGAGCAGCCTTCAATAGATTAGAGTATCACCCTACTGAGAAATGGACCACGCAGAAGCCTGATTTTCCTTCAGTCCAATTTAATTTTTCGGGGCCTGTAACTAAGACTGGCAGCTCTGAGCCCCTCGTTCCTCAAGCACAATTTATCAGCACAAGGTCAGAGAATTCTTTTGGGCCTGTTTCTCATGAGCAGTGATAATTACGCATGCAGACAGCCCAACTCGTATTATGTAATGCGCTGAACGAAACGGGGAGGACGGTTTTGATTTAGAATCAGAAGCTCTGTCACCAGAGCCAAATGCGTCCAACATCTGAGTAACCCAGGAATCACCTCTGATGTTCTGGATGGGATCCATCAACACACCCCCGATGATGACGCACCCTTCTCTTTATGACTATCCACGGCTTTCAGCCTGACAATGCAGAAATGTGCCATTGATGTAGGCCACATTTGAGTGGAGAGCGCCTTCTGGGCTTTCTCAGTCATCAGCCTGCGTGGAGCTGGCTTGGTGGCAGGAAACATCAACAGATAATGCATCCCTCTAATTAGTTTTCTCAGATATCCTGCATCTTAGCTTTTAATCAGGGAAGTTCCCACTTTTCCTTTTGGGAAGATTCACTTATTTGGCCCTAGCTTTGGCTTTGAGAGTGAATGAACCATGCTCAGCTCCTTGCAAGGGTAAGCAGCTCAGAGTTCCCTATCTTTGGTTTAATGGTGTTTAGCATCACTTAAAAGATGAGAGTTTCTAAGCCAAGACGGTACTGAAGGCAGAGAATTGTGGGTTTCTGGGCTAGTCTTTCTTCACTAAAAGATTCCAGAGCATTGGAGTGACACACTCCAATCCTTAAGACATAAAGAGAGGAGTCTAGGATGATGTGGACTTATCTGTCACTGGAGAGATAATTGAATGCAGTGAAACAGGTCCTCAAAAGGGTTATATGGGAAGAGAAGCATTGGATGAACATTTGAGTTGTAAATGACTCAGGGCAAACCCCAGTGCTATCTAAAACTTTTCTTTTCTCTTTTTTTCTTCCCTTCCCTTCCCTTCCCTTCCCTTCCCTTCCCTTCCCTTCCCTTCCCTTCCCTTCCCTTCCCCTCCCCTCCCCTCCCCTCCCCTCCCCTCCCCTCCCCTCCCCTCCCCTCCCTTCCCCTCCCCTCCCTTCCCTTCCCTTCCCTTCCCTTCCCTTCCCTTCCCTTTCCTTTCCTTTCCTTTGGACAGAGTCTCACTGTGATTCTCTAGCTGTCCTGGAACTCACTATGTTGACCAGGCTGGCCTTGAACTCACAGAAAGCTACTTGTCTCTGCCTCTCATATACTTAGATTAGAGGCATGCACCACCACATCCAACTTAGATATATTTCTTGACAGGCATCATGACACTGAACAAACTAGTCTGTACCAGCCTTGGTAAAGATCTCACTTCCCTTCAGGGATGCTATGCATGTTGTAACTTTCTTGCTGAAAATAAAACAAAGAAACTAACAAAAATCCTGCATGTCTTTATTGAATGATGTACTGACAGCAGTAGATTCAGAAAATGTGCCAGCCACCATGCTCTGCTGTGTTGTGGTACTGATTTGCAAAAACAAGCATCTTGGCCATTTGTTATTTGTACATTGTTTGCCAGATTCTCTTTCTTTAACAATTTCCCAAGGTTATTTATTTTTGTGTGTGGCTGAAGATAAATATGCTTCTTTTGAAAAACTCTTCTTCAGTCACAAAGAGAAAAAGAGGAACCCAGTTGATATGTGTGTGTGGTGTGCATATGTGTGTGTATGTATGTATAAGTATATATGTACATACACACATATGTATGTGTGTGTGACTCCCCCCTGGTTTGTATATATATTTTTCCTCTTTATATGACATCAGTCAAATCACATCCCTCTAGGAGCTGGGTGCCAGCAGTGACCAGTCTACTGAAGTCTGTAGTGGGATCCATGTTCTCCATGCATGGGAAACTATACATGGTCTCCTGTACACTCTTTGTGATGAATCAAAAACTGCCATCTAAGAAACCAGACTATCTAAAATATGCTGTTACACAGTGTTAAGTACCATTTGAATACCAGATGTAAATAAAAATATTACATTCATCAAATTATTTTGGCTATTTTACTTTTAAAAATTTGTGTTTATGTTTCTTGGTTAATATAGTCTACTTTTGCCATTACATTCCACCTTAGTCTCTACCAAACACATCGAGGAGTCCAAATTCATTGGACTATTTGATTTTAAATCACATTTATTTATGTATTTATTTATTTATGTATGTATTTATTTATTTATTGTGTGTGTGTGTGTGTGTGTTTGGGAGCACAATTGCCACAATTACCTTGCTGGATGGAGTCAGTTCTCTCATTCTCTTGTGTGGATTCAGGTCAAACCCAGGTCACCCACCTTGGCAGTACAGGCCTTCATCCTGTGTGTCATCTGCTCAGTCTCTATTCAATCTGTAATATCCTTAGAATGTTAAAAGTTTCACATATGCTTATATGACTATATCCAAAAGACTATCTTGTTTTTGCTTGCTTTGTAAATATCTTTTGTTTATGTACTAAAGACAAAATCATTTCATAAATAACCTTCAGAAAAATCAACGTGCACTGAAAACACAAGTTTCAGTAGGGGAAAATCTTAGTGCTCCCTCCCATATTTTAGAAGAAACTGAATGGAAATTACAATGTGGATAACCCTGACAGACCTGTTTTATTCTTTTGTGTTTAAGCATTTTTCCACCCCCTCAAATTCTCCTGCTAATGGTCAAATCAGAAGATAGTGTTCATTTCTAAAAATCTTGATACTAAAGAAAATATTTTTATGTGCAATTCATTGCAAACTTTGGATTAGAGATCAGCATTGTTACATTAGTGTGTGCAAATAATTTGAGAATGACCTTTTCCCCTGATGTGTGATTCAAATAATTTCTTTCCCCAGCACACCCACAGCAGACCACATGTTGGCGTGTGTGGAATGGTGTGGAGGAAATTATTTGTCCTCTGAACCTTTAACTGGAGGATGGGGTCTACCATTGGCAGCATTTGTCCTTATGCAGGGTGACTCAGAAAAGAGTTATGTGAGGATTCCACAGGAACAGTAAATGGGAGGCTGAGGATTTAGGTGCAAAGGATATGGAATTTCTTTCCAAGGGGAGTGGTTTTCTTTTCATTCCTTTTGTTTCCTTTCCTTTTTTTTTTTTTTTTTTAAGCTGGTACAATTTGTATTGCATAAAATCTGTGAGGCTCTGCATTAGCTTGGCACGAAGATGAAGCAGTGTTTCCTAAGAAAATAAATGGTCACCACCTGGAGATTTTTGGCATTAATTACTCTAGCTCCTAGAGCCAGATGCCTCTTGGAAACGTCATTACTATTAGGTATATGTGCCTAATACCATTTAAATTATTGTCGTTCTCATATCATTGCCAAATGTAGTTTTTTTCAGTCTCATTGCTTTTCAAGAATATAATCTCTGAGGTTCAAAAGGAATTCCTGTAGAGTTGATACAGAACAGAAGTAATTTAGCATGACATCAAAATGACTTGTTTATGTGTGTGTGTGTGCGCGCACGCGCGCGCACGTGCTTGTGTGTATGCGTGCATGCAAGTGTGTGTGTGTGTGTGTGTGTGTGTGTGTGTTTAAGATGTCAACTGCAGGTGTTTTTCCTGAGGGAGTCATCCATTAACCTTAAAATTCCTTTTGACAGGATTTCATACTGGTACCTGGAGCTGAGTAATTAACCTAGAAATGCTTGTCAGTGAGCCCCCCTAGGGAGCTACATATCCAGTACCGGCTGGGACTACAATCATGTGACATCATGCCTGCCTTTTCCCATGCGTGCTGGGAACTGAACTCAAGTCCTCATGCTTGCATGGCAAGCACTTTGTAGACTGAGCTATTTCCCCACCTTGCCAAATGGTCTGTTTCAATTAATTGGGTAGCAAGTGTTTTCTTTTTCTCTTTTTTCTTATTTTTAGACAGGGTCTCCCTATGAAGCACAGACTCATCTTAAACTCAGTACTCTGGTTTCTGTCCCCACAGTGCTGGGATGCAGCACTTCCTAACAGAAGGATTTTTGATGGAGAGGCGTATAAGCTCACCAGCCTCCCAGAATTCACGTTCTAGGGCCATAAAAATAAAGCAATGATAGCTTTAGGCTTAATCTTCACAATGAGCATAGGAGACACGCAGTACTCTTGGAGGCTTAGCGTGCTACTGATGTCCTCTAAAATCCTCTGTACTTGTGTTCCTGTGTCCTAACTGCACACAAGCCGTTTATCACAAGAAGGTAAGAGAATGATTACTGTCTGGAAAGCTGTTAGTGATTTTGTCTAATCAGGAGACAGTTTACAGCAGCTCTGCCCTTTCCTGACCTTTTTGGTGATACATCTGCTGCTGATGACATAGGCAATACTCAGATTTACCCCCTAATTCAGGTCTGCCTGCTGATAACTGGCACCTCCCTTTGCTGCACGCCCCCTCCTTTGCTGGGACCAAGACAGACTTTCTCTGGTACAGCTAGTTAAAGGGGGCTGAGAGCCACTCAGCCCTCCAAATGGGGCCGCACCCTTGATGAGAAAGTTGCCCAGAAGGAAACTTTGAGCAGGATTCTCTTGCATGGTATGTGTGTGTATGTTTGTGTATGCATAGGGAGGCCAGAGACTGACACACGTTGTCACCCTAAATTGCTTCTCCACTTTATTTTCTGAGATAGTTCCTCTTGCTGAACCTGGAGCTATGAGCTAGACAGGTTGGCCAGGAAGCCCCACCAATCCTCTTGTCTCTACTTCCCAGGTGCTGGGACCATATGCTTGCTACACCTGGCTTTTACATGGGTTCCTGGGATTCAAACTCAGAGCCTCATGTTCATGCAGCAAGCACTTTAACCACTGAGCCATGCCCCCAAGCACTGTGCACAGGATTTTAAATGGTAAGCATCCTGCGTAGAGAAGAAACATTTCTCACAGTACATCAGACTTCACTTTGGTGTCATCAGAAACCCTCTTCCTTTGTTCTGATCTTGGCGTGGGCCATCTTCAGGATCTTGTTGATGCTTTTGTCTCAGGCTTCAGGATCCCAGAAGGCACTCTGATTAGAAACCCCGGGTTTTGTGGCTATGGGATCCTCTCCACCTTATTACCAGAGACTTCAGCTGCTTTTGCAGCTAATGAATTCACAATCCTCCTCGCCTAGCAGGCTTCCTCATGGCAACATGAGCATTTGGAATAGAGTGTTCCACCACGATGATAGGTATTATTGTGTTCATACATATACAGACAAATGTACTTTTTAGAAATTTCCCGATAACAAACACAAACTAGCCATTGATTAAAAAAAAAAAAAATATGTGGGGCAGTGGAGTTAACATTTATCTGGTGAAATTCCAGTGGGCAGAGCACTTGAGTCTGGTGGTTAATTTTATATCAGATTTCAGCCAGCCGGCAGTTACTCTTGTCTGCTGGTACACTACTTTCTCTGTCACTTGGTATTAGATGTACTACACACCAAGCAGTAATTATCTTTGACACATAATTATTATGGTTTTGATGACAAGAAAGACTTTTCTTTCAGTACTTTCATAACATATATCCTGAAAGTCCAGGCTTGTAAAATGTGGCTAAAAATTAAAAGCACTTGGATTCAGAATGAATTTTTTGGAGAGGGAATAAAACAAAAGAATTTGTTGTGTGATTGAAGGGATAGTTTGGAGAGCACCAAAGGGGAAAAGAAGGAGAGGGTGGAGGCTCTTTCAAAGTTTCCCAGATTATCCCACTTAAGACATTGCTAATAGACATGAAAACACCTAGAGTCATTCATGTGCTGGGAAATGCTGCCTGATACATCGTTCTGGGTACCTAGCAAGGAAAGGGTACCTTGGGAGTAACTGAGAAGATTTGGATTAAAAGACAAAGAAGTTGTTCCTGGCAGGGCTACAGGCACCACATGGGTGACCCCTAATCTGGTCACCTGTGTGGATTCAGTCTTGAGCTTGGAGGAAGCCCCAGCTGCAGGCCCAGATGAAGAGTTTAACAATTCTTTGCCCCAAACTAAGGTTTTTTTCTTTTATTTTAATGCTCACGATCTGGCATGTCGAATCTCTGAAGCCTGGGGGCTCTGTGGCATTTAAACGCCTACAGCTGTCTTACTAGTAAGTCTGGGTCACCATATTGTGTCTCCAAAGCTTGGATAAGGATTACTTAAACGTTCTCTGGAACTTCTGCTTATGGGCATCTTGGGACAGTGGGAGGGGAGGAGGGCAGGCTGCAAAGTAGGGGACTTGGGAGGGATAGGGGTGTGCTGGAGAGATTTGCTGAAGACTTGCATTGTAATACGCTTGGTGCGATAATTCAACTCTAGAAAGCTGATGCTATCCAGGATCTGATTGGAGTTTAGAACAAGAGGAAATCTGTTGGGTTGGCCACTGGAAACTGGGCTGAGACCAGTTCTGTGCCCCTTCTCCTACTAGGAAGTAAGAAATCTGGGCACCAGGGAGTAGCCTGTGTTCCCAAGGTTCTTCCCTTGCCTCGCAGCCTTCTCAGCTGTAACTCAAATAATAATAACGTGTGTGCTGACTTGAGAGAAGGACTAACTTTAGTTCATTTTGTTATTTTGTGATGAGGGTGGAGGGGGGTGGAGGCCGTCATCTATGACTAATGCTGTCTTGCAAGCTCTTAGCCATATTTAGTAACGTGGGGTATAAAAATAAGCTTTCAGTTCCATTTTTTTTTTAAGTTGACTTCTGTTTCCTTTCTTCTATTCCCTCTCCCAAAGATGGATTTAACTAATTACACTCCCAGCTCAATGCTGATAGACACGTATTTATTATCGGTGCTCTAAGCCCTGGAATTCTTTTTTTATTCACCCATGAGGCCACAGACATATACATTCTACTCCAGTCCCTGTGAGCTGTCAGGGTTAGAGTCCAGCCAGAGCAGCACGATATGATAAAGTTTTCAGGCCCTGTTTAGTTAAGACTGAAGATCTGGTACCCAGCCAATATCCACCACTCAGGGCTCTTTTCACAGTCCAAAATGATTTGGCTTAAACGTTTCCAACTGTGATGAGGTCCCATTTCAGTGATTATGCAGTCATTCACTTTTCCACATCAACATCAAAGTCATTAACAGCCGAGTATTATTGCATTGGCTGGAATTCAGTTAAGGACTAGAGGGAAGTTGCTCTTTATTAAGATAAATCATTGCCTTGGTTATGTCGCCCATGAAATAATCAATTTACTGTGTTGGTTAATTTCCTTCCTCTTTGATCTGTGAATTAAATTCAACAGATCATTGTTTCACACAAGCACCCCTCAAAAGAATTTTAAGGGAAAAGTGCACACATGTGCTCGGATGGCTGTGGTCTTACAAGAACGATAAACAATGCCACGATGCTGAGGGCCCCCGCCTTCTATCAATCATCTCCACAGTTATCTCTGCTGTGTTCTAAGGGAGGGGCAATACCAGAGCTAGCTGGGTGATCCTGCCTCTGAATTCCTGAATGTTCTGTTAAGTGATAAAATGCTAAGCAGAGCTAACCTTAATACTTTAGGGACCACAAACTCGTGCCAAATCCAATGTGGGATCTCCTTATCTGGAATCCAGGATGAATGAGCAGTGATATTTGCAAGGATGCTCACTTATAAATGTGAGGCATCCTTTAGAAGGATCCCTCTCATAAATACAAAACACTCTATGCTCCATAATTCATGGTTCTTATAGGGAAAGAAGTTGAATGGGGTGTTTTATTTTCCTTGCTTTGGTGATTCCTCTGAGAAATACTCTTGTACTTGGATGATTTAAAAATATATATTTTATAATGAAATATTTCAAACATGCAGACAAGTATAGAGAATAATATATAATAAAAATCCATGGACCCATAACACAACTTTATCAAATCTTAACATTGTTCTTCAGATGTGTGTGTGTTTTAAAGAAATAAACCTTATAGATACTGCTGAGGATGCCTAAGAAACCTTTCTCTATTCTTTTCCATTCTTATTCTCTGTAAATGGAGTAACTGTCATGAATTCATGCACATAAATATTTTATTTTATGCTTTATTTTTGCTGCATATATTTCACAACTGTATACAACAATACTATTTTATGAATGTTTTACACTTTAATTTTCTGGATGGGGCATGCTGTAAGATAGGATCTCATGTAGCCCAGGCTGATCACCTTCAACTCCAGTTCCTTCTTTCACTACCTGGGATTACAGGCACATGCCAAGCATGCTCACCTTTAAAACGTTTTGAAGAGCAGTCTTTTCTCAACTTGCTTGTTTCATTAGGCTATATGTTGGAGTTGCCAATAATAGTACAAATGGAGCCAAGTCATGGCTCTAATAACAATGCAAATAGAACTAAATTATGATAGTATGGTATTTCATTGCAAAATTACATTCAAATCATAGCCATGTCTCTTTGTTCCTAAGTATAAATGTTTCTCCTAGGGCATATACAAAAAAACAAGTAAAGTTAAATCCCAAAGGATTTCGGAGCCATAGTTCATGCACAGTTTTGTCTTTGCTAGATATTGCCAAATTGCCAACTTTTATCAGAATCACTGTTTCTCCAGACATCCCATGCTCGGGTGATTGAGAATCATTTTCTTATAAACATCAGACCTATGCAGAACTTCTCTCTGGCTTCCACATTATCGTTCTCCACACTGGAAAGAAAGCAAAAAATTGTAGGCCATGTGATTCTAATGAAGGTCAGAGCTGCCTAGATAAATTATCTCTTAGCTCTCTCTCACCCTGACATTGGAGATCTGACTCAAGAGATATGAGCAGTCAAAATATTGAGGACTAGGCTATGGTTTAAAATGTGTGACCAGATCATCTCAGTGAACATAAAATAAAATAAAGGGGAATTTTCCAGATACTTTAGACCCCAAACAATACTTTCTTAAAGTGCTTTTAATAAATACAAAGCTCCAGTCTTAATCTATCTCAAACTTCCACAAAATCAACCAAACTATTTTGTTTTTGAATTTTAAAAGGCTCTTGATTCATTAAAACCAAGTAGCATTTATTGAACACTTAAGTAAAAGTAGAGTCTTACGTCATTATACCCCTATGCTCAGGGTAACATGGAACCGTTTATCAGAAATGCTGTAAGAGGAAAAATGAAGTCAGTAGTCACACAGAAATAGGAAGAGACCAAAATGTGCTTAGGAAATGATTTCACCAACTGTGAAATGCTTGTCTTCTCCCAGAAGGAGGCACAGAGCCCAGAGGCAGAGAGACCTTGGAACCATTCCCCTTCCCAGCCAGACTGATTAAGGTATACACTTAAGCAAGAGGAAATGGCCTAACATGAGGATGTATTTCACATTTTAAAGGTATCTAGTCATAGAGAGTCTGACTAGATATGGTATAAAACAATCAGAATTAAATCTTGGCATCATCATCATCATAATCATCATCATCATCATTAATATTATTATTATTCTGTTGCTTTCATAATACATAAAGTGGGGAGATTTTCCTACATCATTTTTATGACTTCTAGGCATATCTTGGGTACCATATCAAATGTGTCTTGGTGGATCTCATTTCCAATTAGGAGAGAAAGTGACTGCTTAGATCAGTGGTTCTCAACCTTCCTAAACTGGCGATCCTTTAATACAGTTCTTCTTGTTGAGGTGATCTCCAGCCATAAAATTAATTTCATTGAGACTTTATAACTGTAATTTTGCTACTGTTATGAATTATAATGTAAATATCTGATATGCAGATGGTCTTAGGTGACCCTTGTGAATGAGTCATTCAACCCCTAAAGGGGTCACTACCCATAGGTTGAAAGCCATTGACTTGTTTTTATCTGTTGCCCAAGCCTCATCTTTCCAATGCATGCTTCTCTTATATCTGCTGTTCTGGGTCTGCCTCACCCACAGGGCCAGTATTTTGTTTCTTTGCCAGTGAGAAGCACTGGGAGAGATGGAGTGTGGGGGAGCAGTAGGGACACCTCATCTTCTCCCTTTCTTTCTTGAGTGTCTCACCATGGAAACAAGTTGTTAAAAACATCTCATATTTTATGATATCAGATGGGGAGAGACAAAGATAACCAAAGGAAGTTAAGGCTTAAATAATTATGCCTTTTGGTTTTTTCATAGGCAATGTTTTTACCTTTGATAGCAAACTGTCAGTGTTTTTGTATCAAATATAAAAGTGTAACATGTCTCAACTTCTCCACCTGTGAAATGGAGATAGGAACGAATATCAACTCACCACCTACTGTAAGGACTATGGATATGATTTCATAAGCTAACACAGAGGAAGTAGCTAGCACAGAACCTGACACGATAGATATCACAACTGAGAAACTCTTCCCTGTTGTTGTGTAGATATTATGTGTCCTCAAAGGTCATGCGATGGAGAGTGATTTGCAAGCCTTTAGTACTGATGGGAATTAGTCGAACCTTCAGGAGGAGGGGCCAGGTGGAAGGTCTTGGGGTGTGGTATGTCAGGGCAGTATTGGGACCACATTTGCTTTCCCATTCTCTTTCTTGTTTCCTGTCTGCCAGAGGTGGCCAGCCTTGTTCCATATTGCTATCCCCGCCATGATGTGCAGTTAGTCACAGATCCCCAAAGCAATGCAGCCAAGCAATCAGAGATCGAATCCTCTAGAAAGGTCACTCAAAACAAATCTTGCTCCACAATAAATTGATATTCTCAGTCATTTTATCTCAGCAATGGAAAGCTAAAAGACACCACCTTTCTCATGTTTATTTCCTTCCACCTCATCTCTGAAGAGATCTTCAAATAGAAATTTGTAGTTTGAAAAATAATGGGAAAATGTTTTTCTACAATAAATCAAGGTATTATCTTTGCTACTTTTTCCTGTGAACACCTGTGGGTAGGATAATGACTTTGACAAACTGTATTTTACTTTGTATTTTCTAATTGAGCACCCTGGAGCCATACGATCTTGGCTTGAGCTCTGGATCTGTGTCTTCCTAATAACGGAATCTTAGATTGGATCCTGTCTCATCTGCAAGGAGTAGAGGGTGGGACACTTTGAGACCCATGTAAGGCATTTACCTCAGCAATAAATCAATGTCACTGCTGTCCTTAGTTACTCCTCGGAAGCAGGTATAGGGTGAAGACAGTAAAACAAAAAACCCTTGTGGATTCTACCAAAGGAGCCCATCCTTCCTTCAGAGCATCGCCGGCACTCCAGCACCCTGACTGTTACTGCCCCCATGTGTTTACCTCATTCCTCTGTACTCCCCCTAGCCCCGGGGGAGGAATAGCATTGTCCTGGATGGTGTTTAGATGTGACTTCAGACCGCAATCTTTCAAGGCAGAATTATAGCGTTTATGACCAGGTGATGGCTGCTTTGAGAGACACACGGACGTGCAGGGAGTTAAGAAGCCCTAAGTCACAACGGCATATAACTTGGAATATCATTTTCCCTCTAGTCAATCAATTGATAAGTGAAATAACTTTCAGAGAAGGGGTTGTGACAGGCTAGACAAGCCCTTGCAAGAGGTACTCTTTGACCTTGTGGCCTGTCTCTCAGGAGGGGAAGGGACAGAAATGCCAAGATGGTGCCATTAGTGGGACCACCCTGATACACTTGAGCTGTCCACCCATGATAGTGTCTAAGGGAGCAATGAGCAGAGAATAAAATATCTTCTCTCCATTTTCCTGTGGAGACAAAAATTGCTTTTTGTGATTTAGATGTGAAATCGCTGCAAAGAATCGGTTCTGAAAAATCAAAGGATTAGGGGAGAATACCATAAGTATTTGAAAATATGGAGTTGTGGACACTACAGACACATGGACTTTTATAAGCTTTTATAAGCTATGAAAAAAGGTGATCAGTTTTCTGTTTTCTAAGTGTTTCAAGTCCAAATATGGAGTCCTTATCCAAGTGGTTTTTTTAAATTAAATATAGGAAAATGTACATTTCCTCCCATAGGTGATATAAAAATTGGCCAGATTTTACTTTAACTTCTCAATGAGGCCACACTTCATAAACTAACAAGAAAACTAAAGAGTAAATCAAAATATAAGCAGAGGCATGGAGACAAGTCTCCTATAGTTCTACAATGCAGTTCAATCTTACTATCCCTTTCCTTCCTCCTATATCAAGATACTATTACATAATAGTACAGGAGAACATATTAATTAGGACTGGATTCTGATAAATATTTCGGTGAGCAATAGTCTTTATTTCAAAGATGGTAATTTCTGATGATATTTTCTCATTCCTACCTATTACTGTATTTAGACAGAAGGGAATGCAGTGGTAAATAAAGTCCTATGCTAATTACATTTGTGGTTGAATGGCCCCTTCTATCAATTTTTAAAATTTACCAAAATTGTATATTAAGCTATCAAGAAGCTGGGATTTTCAGAACTTCCCGCTTTTAGCAGTTCCTGTTTGACAGGACACTCTCTTCACATTGCTAACATTAAGTATAATTTCTTGGCAGAAAACAATTACATTAACAAATGATACTTGTGCTATCAAAACCTGTAGAAGCCATTTCTGCAAAATGAACTGGAAAATCTGTTCTATGCTTAGAAGAGGTGGAAGTTCCTATACTTGACAATAAAGCCAACTTTTGCATTCAGTTACCAATGGATAATTCTGGCCTGGAATTCTACCCTCAGAAAATACTCTAATATAACAAGCCCCAAATAAGTTCATGCCCAGTGGAGCAGTTCATTATTCACTGGGTAGGGCATAGAGAAAAGCTTCATATTTTCTCGATGGTTCAGTGATTCTCAGCCTAGTTAATTTCATTATTTCTCATTCAGATAAAAAAATCCATACTATTAGTTGTAATATTTCTAAATTTGAAGATACTTAAAGTTCAAAGATCACCATGCATAGACTTTTCAAACTTTAGTGATTTTTCCTCACCAATAAATATGTTCTGAGTAGTTGAGTTTTCTTAGTCTTTTTAATAAAAACTTCATTTAATGTGCATTGGTGAGAGGGTGTTAGATCCTCTGAAACTGGAATTACAGACAGTTGTGAGCTGTCATGAGGGTGCTGGGAATTGAACCCGAGTCCTCTGGAAGAGCAGCCAGTGCTCTTAACCATGGAACCGTCTCTCCAGCCACAGTTTTCTTAGTCTTACCACATAATCTGTGGCATAAGGTTAAACTTTTGTTTCTCTCTAAGTCTTTTTTATACCAAAAACTTGTAACTTGGGTCAGTATGAGGTATTTTTTTCTGTATTTTGGAATATGTTTCTTACATATTCCATATTTATTATGGAATAATACGTATTTACATATTACATATTTAAATTAAATATTACATTAAATATTACAGCAAGTGGAAAGAGGATTCTCATCACACCTGCCAATGAGAAATGTTAGCCTGAGGGTCACTGAGTCACCGGCTCAATTTTGTAGGAAATGGTAGGCCTAGAGAGAAGAACCCAGGTAGTTAGCAGCAGAAGCAGAATAAGCAGGAAGATACCTGGCTATCAGTTAGTTAACTCTGTCTCCTGCTGTAACACCATCTCCATCTCTATTGCTCTTCTGAAACCTTGCCTAGCATTTTGCAAGCACACAATAACTTAGGGGCACTGCAAGTCGCTGATGTGACTTGGATCCTGAAGTGACACAGCAGAGTTTATTTTGCTCTAAGATACCATAGGCTTTGAGAGAAGGGAAGGAAGGATGGTTGAAGAAAGGGGGAGAATAAGGCTTGCAGACAAGTGCCTCCTCTCCACTCTGCTGAGAGTGAATGGTGCCAGGGAAGGCAATGGCTTCCGAGGCTTTTCAGTCAGGACAGGTGGACACATCAGGAAGAGACGCGTTTACAGTCTGGGATAGGGACTTTCAAAGCATGCCAATAAAAGTAGAAATCATGAGCAAAAAGATGGACTTATAGCATAGACAGAGGATAAATAGAAATGTATTCAAAACATTAAACAGTAAGTGAGGGACCAGTGTGCCTCTCTTAGCACCATTCTTGTTACTACTGAGAGAGGCAAGTAAATGAAACAAAACAGAGATAAGGACGAACGAGACACATTCTTCAATAAGCATGAAAAATGCATATCCTCACAAAGAAGCAAATTAAAAAAAACTTTAAAATAACATAGGGGCACCCATCTTTGAACTAAACATCTAAAGATAATGAAATATTGACAATGCTTTCAATGAATTACTATGAGAGACCCAGTCTAGAGGCTACTTCTCGCACCATTGAGTGGGAGAACATTATCAGAGATAAACTAGACAATGTTCTTGGAGAGTAGTTTACATATCTATCCCTGAAGTCTTAAAATGCCCTTAGTTCAGGACCCAGAAATTCTTTCTCTTGGAATGTACCCTGAGGTAAAAATAACCAAACATAAAAGCTTAAAGCTGAAAAGAAAAACACAATATAGATATTGGCTGAATAAATTTTACATGTACAACATATATATATATATATATATATAAAACTCACCTATAGGATGTATATGATATTTGAACACATTATTAATTTTTTGTGTTTAAAAAAGAGGTGTGCAATGTGAGCACACCTGAGCGCTCAACATCTATTTATTATATGTATTTACATCACTTAAAGTTTTAGTGTATTTCAGTGTTTTATATTTTATGGGGAAGACTATTCTGAGTGAGTGGAAATCCTCTCCAAGGGTGTGGAAACTCAGTCAAAAGAAAACAAGATAGGCAGTGAGGTAGGATTCCAGTGAGGACAGGGAACATTGAGATGCATGCCACTGGAGGTGGTGGTGGTTGTGGTGGTGGTGTGGTGATGGTGGTGGTGTGGTGGTGGTGGTGGTGGTGGTGGTGGTGGTGGTGGTGATGGTGGTAGTGTGGTGGTGGTGGTTGTAGTGATGGTATGGTGGTGGTGGTGGTGATGGCGTTGATGACAATGATGACATTGATGATGGTGGTGGTAGTGATGATGATTTGAGAGAGACTGCTAGAGTCAGATCACTTATGGCTTATCAGGGCATAGTAACAACCTGACAATTTATATTTATTCATCCTTTTCTTGTCTTTCCTACAACAGTTAATTCCACCAGGACAGGTATCTGTTTTGCTCTTATACTTTTGCCATTAGAACCTTTCTGCTCAGTATGAGAACCACTAGCCACACAAGGATATGAGAGTTTCAAAAGTGAGTGATGTGAGTTATAAAATAGGGTATGCTTTAAAAGAACATCTATTGTGGTTACCAACTGAGACAATGACATTTGGACATAAGGGATTGATCTAAATATTGAATAAAATTAATTGTAGCAATTCCTTTTTATTTTTTAAAATATGACTGATCTTATATTCAATATGTATTTAACTTTAGTTAAATTTAAATTAGACATTTAAAAAATATTTGTAGTTACCTATGTAGCTTACATACGATTGCTGCTAAAATTACAGACAGAAGACACATAGTTATCATTCATGGTTTGAATAAATGAATGAGAAAATGGCTCAAGTGTGTGTGTGTGTGTGTGTGTGTGTGTGTGTGTGTGTCTGTGCATGCATGTGAGATACTTCCAGATTTTTTTTATGCCAAAACAGAGGGACTTGTGGTTAGGAGAGAGCTGGTTTCTGATGCATAGTCATTGGAGTGACCTCTTCTAGACCCTTGTTTTCCCCAGAGTATTCCTGAGAGGCCCTTCTGATCATTTGGTAGATATGTACCTAGTTGCAGAGAAGTCTGGGTTGAGGCAGAAAATTCTGCTGTTGCTGGTGTAGTAGCCAAAGTCTTGGATTTGACAGAATCAACAATTGCTCTGGTGGTTGCAGTTTTAAATTCCATATCTTAACCTTGATGGGCATTATCAAATGAATGCGGGCAGTGAATACATCCCAATACATTTCATTTATTTAAAATGTCATGAGCTAGCATAAAAGTGGAGGCCAGTGCCCTTTTCACTGAGAGACATGTATGTATAGAGCAAGATTCTGAAGGGGCTGATTTTTAAATTCTTAGTGGCTCAAGAGATGCTTCCTTTTATGCTTCTGTGAGTGTAAGAGATGAAGTTTATAATTATGTGTTTACCTGTAAGAGTTTCTTATACAACTGTGTTGGCCAGACACATATTTATAGAATTGATCTTTTCCTACCTATACAAATGCAGATGAGCAAATTTTTGAGAATTTATAGGCAGCCATAGAAAAGTGTTTTCTAAGTGGATGACAGACACGGAGTCTGGATCCTGCTTCAGGCAGTAGCAAGCGAGTTAAACCATCTCTGATTGACTTTTATTAACTCTGATTTGTAAGGCTGATAGGCTCAGGCTTGTAGCTGATGGACAGGTTTTTGTCACTCAGCCAAGATATGAATCCTAGAGAAAATGCCAGAGAGAAGAGACGGTGTTGTTCTCCCAATCCATTGTGCTTTGAGCATTTGCTACTTTGTTTTTTTCTGTTTTACATACCCAAGCTGAAATGTTTTCACCAATTATTTTGTCATTCTTTATAAAACTTAGTTTAATCAGACGCTGAGCCTGATCTTTGTGCTTTAGGCTATGGCTGTAAATAGCAACGATGTGGAAATGCCATTTATTTGAGGAGCTGAACATACTGGTTAAGAGAGCAGGCGGGAGAACACAATTTTTTTCCCCCGACTCCTGGCTCCCTCCAAAGGCTATTTATTTGTTTATTGAAAAATTTCCTTTAGTTATCCTTTAAAAATATCTCTTATGAGCTAGTTAGGTATGGACTCAAAAGCCTTTCATGTAAATAATATATTTCTTCCTTTTAGTTCGTTGGGTTGGCACTAGGCACAGTTACACTGCTTGTTTCCGGGGGCTCCAAGGCGCAGTCTCACCCACTGGGCCCTTATTGACCACCTCCTGGGATGGGTCAAGCCCTGTTCTTACAGATGCTTTACAGGCATTGCATTTAAACTTCACAAAGATGCTGAATGCATTATAATTCCAATCTTCAGCGTAAAAAGTAGAAATGCATTTCTAAAAAGTTTTTATACATTCATTTTATTTTATTTTTGATGTTTCAAGGCAGTAAGACTATTGAGTCCGCTAAGGGCTCAGTGCTTTCTTTCTTAGCTATAGGTGGGTCTCTTAAGTTTTCCTTTATGTTCCACTCATTAAAAATATGTTCTCTGAAATGAACCAATGATCTCCTACACATTCAGATATAAAATCTGATGAGGTTTAATGGACTTCCTGTTCCCTTTGAGACTTCTTCTCAGACCCTTGAGTTATTTAGAATTCTGTTTCATTTTTAAAATATTCAGAGATTTTTCTAGATGTGTTATTGAATCCTAGTAATGCTATTCTGACTGCAGAACACAGTATCATTTTGGCTCTTTTTGATGTATTATGGCTTAATAGTTTAGCCCATGCTTTGTCTTGGTAAACTACTCCATTTGTGTCTGTTAAGAATATATATTTTTCTGCTATTGGATACAGTGTTCTATAAAAGTTTATCAGGGCAGTTTTTGATATTATTGTTCAAATTTTCTGTATTCTTATTATTTAATCAATTTTCCTATCAATTGCTGAGAGAGGGACCACAGGCTGGCACATTTCACTTTTCTTTTTTGTTTCATTTTATTTTGTCTATGTTTGTGACTAGATCATACCATGTAACACAAGCTAGCATCATAATTAAGCTCCTCCTGCTTTTGCCTCCTGAGAGGGGTCACAGACATAGCCCAGCATGCCTGGCTACATCATAGTACCAGAGTGGAGTTTAAGTTGGGATGTTTTTATTTAGTTATCATTAGGCTCAATTGAGCATATAATTGAGTTTGTTCTGGTAATCCCTATACTTAAAAGGTTGCAATGGAAAGTATGATATAAGTTCGAGACTAGCTTGTGCTACAGGGTGAATTTTAGGTCAGCTTAGACTAGAGTGAAATCACCTTCCAAAAACAAAACCAAAACCAAAAATCAATATTTACTAATAACTTCCAAAAAAGGAAGCACCAGGACCTGATGGTTTTACTGGTGAACTCACCAAACATTTGAGAAAATATTCATACAATTTTTGTAACCTCCATTGCAAGATTCATTTAAAAGGAATTACTTCTAAACTCATTCTAAGAAGCTATAGTTACAATAGTACTCAAAACAAGCAAAAATATTATATTAAAAAATAGAACTCTCATGAATATAAATGTTAAAACCTTGACCAATCTACTAGCAACTCAAATCTAATATTATGTAAAAATTTTGCACTATGACCGTATGGGTTTTATCACATGTATGCTAGGATTATTTGACATTTTAAAGTCACTTTTTGCAATGCATCACACAGATAGGCTCAAACTGAATAATCAGACAATCACATGGCTAGACCTAGCTATGATTAGACACGTATTAAACATGTGTCCCCAAGGATTCTTATGTTGGGTAGTTATTCCCTAGTGTGGCAGTGTTAAGAGGTGGTAGGATCTTTTAGAGGTGGGGTCTAGCAGGAAGTCACTAGGGAATTAAGTGCATACATTTCAGAAAAATTACCATAGCTTTGCTAGAACCTCAGTCTCTGGCTTCCTGTCTTTCCATTCCCATTCTCCCCTTTACATCTGCTTGTGTCATTAAGATGTTACCTTACATGCTGAGATACAGCCAGAAGGAACTTACTAGAGTACTGGCATACTTCTGGGACTTTCTCATAAGTGAGAAAAATATTTTCTTTATAAAGTAAATCAGATTAATACAATGTAGGAAAACAATTTGAGAAACAAACTTAATACATTAAAAAAGTGTCTGCAAACTAAGAAAAGAACTGTCAATGTGATAGGAAACATCATAAAACCTTAAAGAGCTAAAATAATGTTTCATGGTAAGAAACTAGATCTTTCTACTAGGGTGAGATTTAAGGGGGTGATATACACCTTTACCCTTCCATAACAAGATTGTACTTGAAGTTCTAGCTAATGTGTGATCACCAGGAAAAGAACATGTATGTAGGTTGTCCATGGTGGCTAACGCATAAAATTGAAAAATTTAGGAGGCTGAGGCAGGGTGGTTATCATGAGTTTGAGGACATCCTGGTTTGCATACTAAGTCTGAATCCTTGTCTGAAAATTTAAAAAAAAAAGGATATGCAGACATACAGTTTGAAAATGAAGAAAGAAAAACTACTTCCAGATACATATAATGAATATTTTATGTTTAGAAAAGCCTAAAAGTTTGATGAAATAATAACTTGATTAACCATCCATTTTGATAAAATTTATAGGATCCAAAAGTTACTTTACAAAAGTTCAACACTTTGCCATGTGCCAGCAAAAATAAAAAAGTAATACTTGCAATTAAAAACACAATACAGAGACTGGAGATATAGCTCATCAGTTAAGCGTGCTTGCTGCCCTTGCGCAGGACCTAGGTTTGATTACTATCATTCACACAGAAGATCACAACTACCTGTAACTCCGGTTCAGGGGATCTAATACTTTCTTCTTCCCTCCACATGCTCTGGCATTCATGCATAGACTCATGCAGATATACACACACAAAAATAATAAATGAATGAATCCTTTGGAAAAAAGCACAATACAATTCATAATAGCACACCGTCAAATGAAACACTTAGGTATAAATACGAATGTGTGTAATGTCTTCCTGTGCTTTAATATAAGGTGGCTTCTTAGAGTCTTATTTGAATATTCAAGTCCCTGGATGGCAGAAATGATTTTGAGGACTGTTGGAGAGGAGTTGGCACTGACTGGGTTGGCCCTTGACTCCTTTCTGACCAGAGGCAATGTGACAACTGTGTGTCAATCCTGTAGCAGTTCCTTTCCCACCACTATGGTGTAAGCCTAAAGAAACACACATCCTCTGTGAAATTGCTTCTTGTCAGGAATTTGGTTACAGCAATGACCAACTAAACTAGTCGAGGTCTATTTAGGGAAAACCACAAAACAAGACAGTATTTGCAAAGGACAATCAATGAAGGACTCATGCAAATTGTACATTCTTAAAATTCAGTACAACAAATAGCAAATTAAAAAAAAAACAGTTTAAAAATGGAGCCAAAGTTCTTAAAATGCACATCACCAAAGATGTGTTGATGGGTATTAAGCATATAAAAAGGCAGTCAATGTCATTCATCAGTAAAAAATTGAATAATGAGACACCTCTGTCCCACAGTGTGGCCAGAATATCAAACTGTAACACTACTAAGTGCTGGTGAGTATGTGGGGTTATAGGGATTCTTTCTCATTCACAGTTAGGAGGAATGGAAGATGGCAGAATCACTTTGGAAGACAATTCAGTTTTGTGCAAAACTCAGCATATTCTTTTTTTTTATTTCAGTCACTAAAAAATGAAAATTTATTTTCTGATACAACAAGAAATTAGGAACTAGATAGTTCAATAGTCAGTTCATTCAGCAATACAATGAAGTTACAATGGTCTGTCAAAAGTGTTTCTGCCTTCAAAGTTTTAGTGTTCCCCTGTAGAGTTCCAAAGTACAGCAGTTCACAAGCTTTTTATGTTTCTACTGATTTAGTAGATTTTTCCCCTTTTTTTGAAAAATAGATTTTTTTTCTCACATAATAAATCCTAATTATGGTTTCCTTTCCTTCTTCTTCTCTCCTACCCATGTCTGCCCTCCTATCTGGATGCACTTTCTGTCGTTAGAAAAACCAGCAGGCTTCTAGTGATAACTGCAGGTACCACATGCTCTCTCCTACCTCAGTGGGTGTGCTCCAGAGAGGCCTTGCCTCACCACCTGGCACCTCCTCCCAGCTGCCACTGCACTGCAGTCTGTGCTTCGCCTTGGAGCAAACCTGACCTTTCCTAGCAACCTGGGCTCTCCTGCTGCCTGCTTGCCTCTCTAGCTACCCTTCTGGGGACCCTGAGGAGCCATGACCACCACCCTCTGCATCCACCTTGAGCTCCAAAGAGCTCCATGAGCCTCGGACTACTGGACAGACAGCACATTTTGCCTTTGCAGGAGGCTTGCTCTGTGAGGCAGGGGAGCTCCAGGGCTTGAGACATCTTATAGGAAAGCCAGGCAGAGTGACATGGAAGTGGCCCTAACACACCTGGCCCAGAGCTGGGTCTCTCAATCCTTCCCCAGACTGCTCAAATAGGGTGAAAAATCCCACCAATCATAAGCCACCCTGGAAAGCCCTGCACTTCCAACACTATATAAAGAGCCACGTTTTGCTCTCTGCTCAGTAGGGGCGCAGCTTGGCTGCCGCCTTCCTCCCAAGTGGAGGCAACCAAGAAGCAAAGAAGTGAAGAAAAGTAAGGAAGAGAAGAAGGTGAAGAAGACCTCAGCTCAGCTGGGACTGTTTCCTCTCAGAGCAGCAGCACAGGGGAAACTTCTCCGCTTGGAGTGGAGCAGAGCGGAGTAACAGTAACGGAGTAACTAACATTCTAGCTCAGCTGAGGACATCTTCCCCATTTTAGAGCTGTGTAGTCCCTGGGTTCCTGAATGCCAGGGCACCTTTCCAACTCCATCCAAGCTAAATGAAACCACTAACATTATTAATTAATTAATTAAGAATAATATAAAAACTAACAATCAGAATCAGAGGGGAAAAAAAGACAGAAGGAAAGGAATCTGAGAAAAGACACAAGAATCAGATCCCCTCTCATTCCTCTAATTCATACTCTCAGGAATCCCATAAAAACACTAAACTGGAATCCATAATATATATGCAAAGGACAGTATTTCAGCCACCTCTTCCATGGGGTTTCCTGAGCCCGGAGAGAAAGTATTTAACACTGACATCCCACTTAAGGCTGAACCCACTTAAGGTCTCTCACTCTCTGCTTAGTGTCTGGCTGTAGGTCTCTGTATTTGTTTCTCTCTGCTGCAGGAGGAAGCTTCTCTGCTGATGCTGAACAATGAACTGTTATATGAAAACTCAACGTACTCTTAATCATATCATACAGAAACAAGACCCTTTGGTATTTACTCAAATAAGATGAATAATTCCGCCCACACAGAACTTGCACAGGATTGTGGCAGTTTTGTTCATAATTATCCCAATGTGTAAACAACCAAGATCTCTTCCAGGGGGTAAATAGATTAATAATCGATGGTACATCCAGACAATGGGATACTTTAATCTCTAGAAATAAATGCAATGCAGATCTATGAAAAGACAAAGAGGAACCTTACTGCATTTTACTAAGTGACAGAAGCCAGTTGGGAAAGTTCACCTATTGAATAATTCCAACTGTATTAAATTCAGTAAAAGGCAAAGCCACATAGACAGTAAGAGTCAGCCATTGCTAAGGGTTGTGATGGGGAAATGTATAGCAGAGCATAGACAATCTGTAGGGCAGTGAACTTATTTTATATGTAAGTATATTGATAGATATATGTTTCCCCAACTGAAAACATTTTTTCTAGTTGATAGCAAGGAAGGCATCTCTTTCTCTCTCTCTCTTTCTCTCTCTCTCTCTCTCTCTCTCTCTCTCTCATTCAAGAGATGTTTAAAAATGGAAAAAAAAGAAACGTTATAATTTCCCTTTTTTGCCATAAGGTCTACTTTTGTCTGATGCATCTTAGCACCTTTCTTCCCACCTGCTTGAAAGAGGGCCTCAGGGTACCAATCCATCCATGGTGCCTCAGCTGCGGCACTTGATACCCAGTTCAGCGTGTCCCTGCAGGGCTTGAATTACTTTAAGAAGCAACACTCCTTCCATCCCTGTTTCTCACTCTGCAAGTTCTTAGATGACACTCCTGCAGTTTAGAGCCAAGGAGGAAATAAACCGAAGTAACATGTTATCCGTGGGCAGTGCCTCAAGTATCACCGAAACCCACTTCCAAGGGTCTACTTTCAGTACTCCTACCGGAAGCATGGTGATAATAAGCCAGGCACAGACATTTCCTTCAACGTCTGCCAGACAACGCGGCTCCTTGGAGCAGATTACAACGAAGTCTGTACAAAGAGGCATGTTGGAACCTCCCTCCTCCCTAAAGGAAAAACAGTTTTCGGTCTGAGACTGACCCTGTAAGTGGAGTCAAAATCCAATTGTTACGTCACCCTCAAAACATCCTATTTAGCACAGAGGCAGCTCATAGCATAGAGAGACCAAAAACCACTGCATTCAACTGTCATTTGATATTTTTCTTTTCTCTCTAGCCTCATTTGATATATTTTTTAAAAGATCTGAGAGTCCTTCAAAGAGTAAAAAAAAAAAAAAAAAGTTTTTAAATTTTTAAAAAAAATCTGTTATCTGATTTTCATTTTTTGGGCAATGGTTTCATGTTGGCTAATCTTGAACTCTGAGTTTCAAATGACATTTTTCAAAATCCTACTTACTCCATGCTTATTGTAGTGTGCCTATCTCTGAGAGAAATGAAATTTTTGTCATAAAAATTTAGAAAAAGATTTAGGTGGTTTTTAAAGACTTTCCATTTTATCACCAAGCAGAACTGTGCTAGGCTTTGGAGTTGATTCTGAAAGACACCAAAGAAAGGAAGTCTCAACTGAAGATTTTACCCCAAGTCTATCCTATGCTAGCTAGCGACTGGTAGGAGGGCAACAGGGTGTATGACGGAAATCTCCTGTCGAGTAATATTTTCTGCTGACAAAGATCAAAATATCATTTGTTATTTATTGTCACTTGGTGTTCGGCAGCTCTGTGAAGCTTTCTGACTCCCTAGGGTTGGAGGATATGCAGGGATAATTAGTGGTGGTCTGAGACCAGTGCCACACATGTCAAGGGAGGGTCAAGTATCACAGACTTTTCCTGTGTTGAGTGTGCATCACTGTGCAGTGTGCAATGAGATGGTGAGACTGACTTAGAGACAATGGCATCCTATTCAACACTGACCATTACCTGTAGTGAACTGGTAGCCTGAAGACTTCCTTAGGAGAACAGCTACCTGGGGAAAACACCTCTACCCAAAGAGCTGGCTTATGCTATTGCATAGCTTGCATATGAGAACTCTGTGCTGCTTCTGGTCCTACTTTTGGCATGGAATTCTCTGGGTTTGATTTAGAATGTAGGAATCCAGAGGCAAGTGGTAAAGGGAAGGGAGCAATGAGTTCTTATATCATTGTTGGAGATCGGGTAGCTTGAATCAGGTTATCACCTGGTTTCCTGATGGCCAAGAGATATGAGGAACTGATGGAATTATTTTGACACACAGGCACTTGCTGTAAGAAGGTCTGTATTTTAACCATGGTCCTTTGGCATTTGGATATATAGTATCTTGGAAAAAATTAACCCGGACACAGTCTCTATATTTACACATAGTACAGCTATATGGGAATAATACCAGAAACTTAAAAACAATTAGGTAAAGATTAAAACAATGGAAGTTGGCACGTGGACTATAATCAATATGTTTCTTCAGAAAAGACACCAAGTTCCCTGCATGCCTGTCTTGTCACCTAGATTTATTACACTTGATAGATATTCAGAAGTTTGGGGTTTCTTTTGGGGATGGAAAGGGAAATTTTGGTGGCATGGGATATCCAGTTGATTCCAGGGAAGGAAATGATAGTGATCCCCCTCTCATTGTGCACTGTGTTTCTGCAAGGCAGGTTGATGGAATGTGAAGATTTTAATTGAACTGTTCCAAGAAATACTAATGTTATAGGCCTTCTTCTCAGGATGAATCTTATTGAAAACATTTCCTCAAACCGGATACATAAACCTAGATCATGAAAAATTTAAGAATCACTGAAAGACAGAGTGTGTACCCCCCTATGTTGTTTGTGCTTTGCATTTTACTCGGCTTGGGTAATGATACCAAACTGATTGGTTCCCTTTAGACTTTGTTCCTAATCGCTTTCACTTTTGATTTTCTGTGAGCTCACCCTAGTGAGTTGTTTATTATTATTATTATTATTATTATTATTATTATTATTATTACTTTGGAGGTGAGTCTGGTGGGGGGAGGTAACATAGTTCTGATCTGTATTTTCAATCCTACACCTTAAAAGCAAACACTAAAGCTCACATGAGGGATTGTAAAAATACTCTGTTAGAGGCGATTTAAATTTTGCCTCGAAAGGTTCTTGAACAGGGAAAATGAATAGAGTTGTGAGGAAATGGGGTTTATTCTGAAACAGGAAAAGTCATGTTTTCTCAGACCCTGGATATTTTCCTTTGCTTAATGAATTCCACAGTCATGCTGACTTTTGTCCATGCACAAATGGAGTTACAGTTTTTAATTTTCCTTTGTTGGTGTCTGCTATAGTCCTGGTAATGCATATGTTTAACAAATATGACTTGGATGCAGTGTATCCTTCTAACAAGTGTGAGGCAATCTTGGTGTGAGATTAAACCTTGCCAGCTGGGGGAAATCAGTAGATGCTTTTAGTAGGGACATGCTGTCTTTGGTTATTAGAAAATTCCTCTGTGCTATTAATTGGTAATATGAGTACTCACTCATATCTGAAAGGCACTTTATTATATGTCCTGATAAAAGACTTACTTGAAATCTTTTAAGGCGAATAATCACAATTGAGTATAGAACAGCAGAACCAACATGTGTGTCACATGCTCCTAATGATTTGATATTTATGAATGGAAGGCTGGAATTGCTGCCTCTGCAGAGGTGACACAGTGGGATGGAGCCGGCATTATCAGTGGCTTATCAGTGGGCTGCAAGACTTAATTTACCTGCCTCCTCTCCTCTCAGGACTTTTGCCTATGGCCATTCAACAGTTTGTTAGCACGTGGACAAGAGGTATGCAGGCTGGGGAGCCTCCCTGGCCCGCATCACTCCTATCAGCAGTTCTGGTCAAGAGAGACAAGACTGAGACTAATGGCTGCAGTGAGGTTGGGGGATCACCTGCAGTTTTCATTAGTTCCTCTTTTGTTAGTTCACTTGTTAGCAAGTGAAGCTGGAGCTGAGCACAATATTATTTTCTTTATTTGCCTGAATGTGCAGCAGGCTAAGCCCCAGATAAAAATTCTCACTTGCTATTTATGCCTCACCAATAACTGAAACTTAAAGGAAACTAGATACAGTCAGCCACTAAGTATAACTGAGTTCTGTAAAACTAGCCATGTTTCCCTACATACACAAATGTGGGTATATACTCAGACACACACACAGACACACACACCCCCTTATAATCAATTCCTTTCAAAGACTTTCATCTCACGTGTGATTTTTCTCAGTTCTTTTATTTTGAACACAAATGATTATTTGTGGAAGACACATTAGCCTGGAACTGACTCAATCAATTGGATAATCAAAGGGGGACAAAGAAATTTAACACAGATTTAGTAAAGGATTTCGTGAAACATGACCTTAAAATTGCAAGTCTTTGATGTTATTAAATAAACATAGCCATTCAGCAAAAATAATCAGCTTCGATGTAATGTGAATAAGTGCTTTTGGTAAAATAACAAGTGCCAGCATTATATGTGCATTGAAGGAGGGCTGTGTTCTGAACAGCTCAGACTGACAGAGCTGGAGAGTGCCCTTCAGAAAGCTGTGTGAATGACTCAATATCTCTGTGAATGGAATTCTCCTTACATGTGAAGGATCTGAGCATGGTGGTACATGTCTTTACCCTCAGCCTGGGAGCCTGAGGCAGGAGGATTCCTAGTATGAGGCCAGTCAGGGAATACAATGAGACTTTGTCTCAAAAAAAAAGGGAGTGGAATTCCAGAAGCTTCTCAAGTAGCATATTTAATACAGGCAAAGTTAACTTGAAAGTGTAACTAAATCAATGAAATGTTACGATATCTGACAATTTTATTTTATATTTCTAGAAACTTTGTAGACGAATTTAACTTAGTAGAAGTAACTTGGGGACATTCTCATTTAAAAACATAAGGGACAATCTTATATTTTAGGCTATTCTTCCATGAGCACATGTATTAGTTTCATAAAACTTGGTCAAATTTGATTGTGCTAGCGATTGTAACTGCCTTTATCTCAACCATGTGGAGGACAGTACGGTATTAACTAATTCCAAAAGGGAAACAGCATTTGGAAAGAATTTCATAAATTCATCACAAGTATCATACTACATCTTAGTCATACACTCCTCCAAAATAGTATGGGTCATTTTTGTGCAATGATACATGGACTCAAAAGGGACATTACATAATACATATCCATACTATCCATATACATGTATTTTTCACTGAGCAGACTGAGGTGGGAAGTTCTTGTAATGACAGGCAGTCCTTGAAGTTGCACCTACTGGCCTTTTAGCAGTTGGCTTCTGACTGAAACGCAAACACTGCCAGTGTTTGCCATGTGAGTATTTGTGAAATGTTTAATCTGCAGAAGATAATGGTGGTGCTAATAATTTATTTCAAATTTTTTAAAATTGAGATTTAGCAACTGATCATTAAGAGGGCTGGGGTGACACAGTTTGTAAGTACAGCAGTTCCTGTCTTTTTCTCTTTTCTTTTCTTTTTTGGTGCTATGTTGATATGTCTTTGGTACTTGAACATGATTTACTTTGTTTCATGCGTCCTGATCCATAGAGGTTGGATGTTAGATATATTCATCAGGACTACCCAATGAGTAGAATATCCTTTACCTTGTCTCTTTCTCTCCGTCATCTATAAACACTGGTGCACTCTCCTCTTTTTGCAACGGGCTGCATAGTCTATGAGAAAATGGTCCCCTTTCAATAAGGTAGCTTTGTTGTTCAGTCCACATGTGACAGCTTCTGGGCCTTTCCTGGCTATCTATAAGAACCTGCCAGCTGCAGGAACTCTGTGCTGTAGTAAAACACCTACTGTGGTAGCTCACCAAGAAGGACAACAGGAAGGCATAGTTCATAACTACAAACCCTGCCAGACCTCAGCAGAGGGAACCACCTTTGTGGCCAGCACCATACTAACTGTGGAACTCTGAGCATCTGAGATCAGATGTTTTTATTGACTCAGATTACTCAGGTGTGGATCATAAGTGATCAAACATCCCCCATCACAGAAATCCAACACATGCAAACAATACAAAATGGCCTAGACAGCCCCTCACCCAACAGTGCATAAAACAATAATTTTATATATAACTAAAAATTAACTCTGCAACACTGTGCCTCAAACCAAGGTCCCAGTCTCTAGTCAAGGTCTCCTTAGGACCCTCTTTCTGAAACCAAAGCATAGTCCAGAACTCTAGCACATGTCAAATGACATCTCCACTAGGAATGACAGGAAACAATTCTTTTCCTTGATATAGCTTTTAAAAATTATTTGAACAAGGTCAAGTTGCTGTTTTTGCATTTAGGGGAACAGTTACTAAACAGTTACTGAACTAAAATCGGTAATTAGAGGTTGAAAGTACCCTACCAGCTGGAGAACTTTGATAAAATATTGATAGAACCATAAATTTACATTTTGTGTATTATAGACAGACAATAATTTAAACTTTGAAGGATGCTCAGTCTTAACAGAGAGAAATGGTAACCACCCATTCCACAGGTTACCAATGTGGACTTGAAGTGTGCTGTCAATAATGAGAACTGCTTTACTTTAGTTTTAGTTATGAGGCATTTTATAGAAAAATGCTCTATTTGAAGAACAAAAATATTGAACAAGCAGCATATGAAGTCAGCTGCTTGGGGAAGCCACTGCTTTGGAGAAGTAGAATGTTCAGCTGAGACTAGTGACATCATAGTCAGGATTGACCAAAGCTCCCTGCAAGTAATGAGCATCAATTGGGGAAGTATACAAAAGACATGTATGCCAGTGAATGTGGCACATGTAGCTAGGACTGAAAATACTACAAATGAATGAGCCAAATGCTTGTGCTGGTCTGACAGGACTAGCCAGAGCTGAAAGCATGGAAGTGGAGGGCAGGAGCCCACTGTCTTTGAGACGGCCACTCAGACCTGACCAACTCCTTATGGAGCAGGGGTCTTTGGTGTGAAAGATTGAGTAAGCAAGAGACACAGGGAGATACAGAACAAGGGAATTACATCTCAAAGAAAACATGTTGGAGTTATAATGTGTTTTGTTGGTTGCGTGACAAATTACCATGCGTCCTGTGGATAGCAACATAAATTCGCTACATCTTACAGTTGTGTTGGTCTAAGGTCTGATGTAGTAGTTAGCTGCTGCTAGGGTAGCTGAGTAAGGAAGACAAGGAGGCATATTTCATAACTGAAAGCCCTACTGGACCTCAGCAGAGGGAACCTCCGACACGGCCAGTGCCATATTCACAGTGGAACCCTGAGCATCTGAACTCAGGTGTTTTTATTCATTCAGAACTTCTCAGGTGCAGATCATAAGCAATCAAACATCCCACATAGAAATCCAACACCTGCAGACAATACAAAATGCCAAGGCCTATGCATCACTTTTTCCAACAGTGCACAAAAACAATTGTCTTAAATATAACTAAAAAATAAACTTCCACAACAGTCTGATGTGGACTTGATTGGTAATAACCAACATGCTGGCAGAGCTGTGTTTCTCAGCAGACTGTAGGGAACACTCCTTCCCTTGTTTTTCCAGCTGGCGTGGGCCTCCCATCCTTCTTGACTCACAGATCCTTTATCTTCAAAGCCAGCCACGTCTGAGCATCTTGTCCTCCTATCACCATGGGGACAGATTCCATATTTAAGGGCTGGTGTGTAATTAGACTGAGCTCATGTGAATAATCCAGGGTAATCTCCCTAACTCAGCATGTGATCTTAATCACTTCCACAGAGTCTGATTTGTTATATAAGAGAACAAATTGGTGAGGTCTGAGAAGTAGGATATGGGCATAACTGAGGGGTCACTTTTCTGTCTATCTTGTTAATATATTATGCATTTTCTCGAATTAAATTCTTTTCCTTTTGCATAGTCAGGAGACTTTATCCTAAAATATATAGCAAATCAATCTCTGGCCTTATATTTGTTCATCCATCCATTTGTTCAAATTTCTCCGTATATTATTATCTACCTATTCTTTATTATTTCCACATGCAAGGAAAGCTTATTGTTGTCTTTTCTATGTCAGATTATTCAGCAATATCCTAGAATAAATATAGGAAAAGCAACCATTAAATGATTACTTTAAGCAGTATGTAAATAATGTTATGTTTGTCAAGTCTGCAGAGCTAAGTAGAAGACTAAGCCCTACAGTAGTATGAGCATATTGAAGGATGTTGGTCCAGAATGCCATCCAATACTCACAGATCAAATAAAAGTATTATGATAGAGACTGTGAGATTTAACCCTAAATAGCTCCTGAACTTCTGACACCTACCAAAGAGACTGTGCCATAACTGACCACAGCTCAAATGAAGTCACTTAAGTCAAAGGTGGACAACTGTAGCCTATGGGCTGTGTCTAGTTGGTGATGTTTATAAATGTTTTGCTAGAAAACAGCTGCACACAAGAATGTATGCAATACTGATGATGGCACTTTTCATGCTGTAACAATAGAGTATTAATGACAAGATTCACAAGGCATACAAACAAGAAACTATTTAATATCTGGCCATTTTGCAGAAAACGTTGTTAATTTAAAACAATCAAGAAACAGCAATAACAAAAAAGTGCTTGCTATATAAAGTAACAGCTTGTTTAACTAAGGATGGCCTAAATAATGAGGAAATATATTATACTATGAAAAGCAAGTGCAAAGTTTCTTAATTACATTGTTCAAAAGAGTCAGCAAGCTCCTTAAACCCCTGTAGCCTGTCCGTTTTGCCATGATGACATGTTAGCTTACGATATAACAAGTTCTTCTAAGGATCATATAAAATGATTTCAAGGTTGCAATTTGTACAGTTGTGGCATATGGATATACTCATAGAATACAGTCTTTTAGTACTATATACTTTTGAAGGAGTTTTTCTGAGATAAGCTTGAACTAATACACTTGTATTATAATTGGCTTTAAAAGATATACACAAAAAACTCAGTCAACTTTTGGAAAGAGAAGGTAAACACTAGGATCTGACGTTGCCATATTGATACTGAGAGCTCTGAGACATCATTTTACGTTGCTGAAATGACAGTGTTTTGGGAAGCAGTGAATGAAGAGTAATGTTTATAATATTTAAGATTGCATCAAATTTTGCCTCCTATTTTCCTTATTTCTTGGTGTTTTCATATATCATTTTTTTCTTAATTTGTCTCTTTACTCCTCTTCATTTTTTTGTCATTAAACATTGGGACTACTCTTCTAAATGACCTCCCACTTTTTCTACATATTTAATTTGGAAGGAAATTGAGGAATATGTTATCAGGAAATTTGCCTAGTGCCAGAAGATGCTACACAGGCTTGTGGGGGACACAACATACCATTGCTCTTACTTGGTGCTGAACTTTGATGCTAAAATATTACTCGGCCAGACAAGATGTGCCCACTGCTCAATAGTGGCATGACTCTTATGGGCTAACGGATTAGTTTATGTCAAGATCTGAGCCATTCTTCACAGGAATGGTCTCGTGTCTGGTACTGTAAACCCAGTCAAAAAGCTCGTGGCTGGGGAAGCCATAGAACCTAGGGTGGAATCTACTATTGTTGTTTTGAATAAAAGTGATGGTGTCAAACTGCTTTCCAAATATTTAGGTTTGTGCCTGTAGTCCTGGGATGCTCCAAAATTGGTCAGAGAAGCTTCTTTTTGCAGTCAGTGCACAGACTCATAGTGCTTAGAATTAGTGACTTCAAATGCTTAGGCTCTGGGAAAATTGCAAAAGAGGAGGCAAAAATACTGTAAGAGCCAAAGGGTGTGGGAGAAATTTGTGAACGTTATCCTTTGGACATGATATGACGGTTACACCATGAACTCACAGCAGCCATGGTTACCTGTATAAGTCCACAGAAGAACAATATACCCAAAACTCTCGTAAGGAGGTGGAGGAGCTCTCAAGGCCTAACTGAAGAGCTATTGGCAATTGACAGCTGCTTGGGGAGGGGTATATGGGTATATGGGTGGCATCAAGTGTTCTTAGTGGATCACTGCAAAAAAATAACAAAATGTAAAGTTGGGAAGGCTATGTCTTCAAGGGAGGGTCTGGGGAAGTTGAAATGGAGAAATGGAAGGTTTATGTATTTATACTTCATTGTATACATTTATGAAATTCCCAAAGAATAAATTTTAAAAGGCAAACGTAACCATCAAGAGAAAGAACGAAAACCCTTCTCTTCTAGTATTTAAGAGAAAGTGAGATGCCAATTTTTGACATCATCAACTGACAAGTGACCACTTATCTCCTAACTTCTTCCAGAAATTTTTCCACTAGTTCATCTCAGCATTTATAAACTTTGTAGATTTTTGTTTCCATGAATTAAGATTTCTTTCCTCTAGTAAAAATATCACAAAACGGAAACATGCGTTTGGACACAGCAAAGTAACTGATATGAGGCTTAATGATTTCTTGTAAAAAACAGATGGCTTGAGTGAAAATTATTTTTAAAGTGTTTCAAGAAGCTGAAAACAGACTACACAGAACTATGATTCTTGGAAGAAGGAGATTCATAAATCAAACCTTGCATTCATCTGCCATTTCTACTAAGGAGAATCATCATGCAAATGGTGATAGGTAAAGGGTAGCGTTTTATCAGTCTAACTAATACTAAAGCAGACATCAAAATTGGGATGCTGAGTGATTAGATTTTAGAGGAAATGGTACTGGAGACATGACAGCTGTGTGAAGGGAGGGCACATACATTAACATGGGAGCATGTTTTGAGTTATTTCCCAAAAGTCAGATGAGTATAGCCAGGACAGGTATGAGAGAAATGGTTCCTTTGGAGCTGAGAGGTGAACAAAGCTATCAGATGTTGTTGAATTTCTGGTTTTCTAATAGCTAACACCTTTTGAGTAATTGAATGGCGACATAGAAAGGCCATATTAGGCAATGATGAGTGTGTTTTAGGGAAAAACCATATCCCGGAATTAAAGGGAAAACAAAAAGGTAAGTCCTCACTAAACACAAAACATTTAAAAAGATCATCCAATGACTTAGTTGCTTTACTGGGTGGAAAAATATGACAGCATCATTCATATCCCCTACAACATAATTAGCATACTGGTAAACCTGCAAAAAATTAAGAAAGTATCACAAATAGTCAAGTATCAGAGACCAGTCAGTGAGAGTCTGAAGTGATCTAGATACTGTAATTAGCAGACACTTCCATTTAAGCAGCTACTGTACAAAGCACAGTGACTAAATAGATTCAGACTCTGAGCATAGAAAGGCCATCTATGAAATATAATTCATGAAAGAACTCAAATTGACAATGTTGGAAATGAGATGCTCTCTCAGAAACAGGCTTGATGTCGTAGAAAAATATGACCAGAGAACCCTCAGAAGATCTTTTGTCATCATCATCTCAGAATGAAAAGACATTGCAAAAAAACCAAATTAACAGAGGATCTGTGACTTGGGAGACAGTATTTAATGGTATAAGTTATTTGTAGCAGGAGTCTCTTAGGGAGAGCGGGAAAGCGGCAAAATATTTGAAGAGATGATTACTGTGAAGTCTACGACTTGGGGAAAACGTGTTTAAGAACATCGGTGAATGCATCAAATTATACCAACAAAACCCAAATACATCAGAGGTAAGAAACAACCAACCCTCTGCCCCCAAATTTTAAATGAAAGACTGTCATAAAAGACATTTGAGAAAAGGGACCATTACACATAGGAACAATGGAATACACACATTATGCTTGAAATCTTATCAGAAAATATAGAGGTTATGAGACAATTAAATATGCTTTCATGTGCCAAGTGAAAACAGAACACTAAGTCCATCCCCAGGAAACATTCTTCTAAGATGAAGGCAAAAATTATGGTATTTTTGGATCAAAGGATCAGAAAGAATTCTTTGTTAGAAGACTGTGAGTATAAGGTACAACATACAATTCTTCAGAAATGATGCTAAATAGAAAATACAGAAAGGGGTGAGAATAACTGGCCACATAACTATCTAAGCAACTGTAAGAAAACTGTATTTTTTGTATTTTTCAAAAGATTAAACTGATTAATAAAAACAATTTCCTATTATTGTAAAGTTTAAAGTAAAATAGAAGCAACAATACTTATGGCGAGGCAGTGTCTTGAGTAAACACTATATTAATATAATTGTATAAAATTCCTGTGCTTTATATAAAGTGAAGCTCATTCTAAGTAGTGTGTGTTATGTGCATCTATTTGGTCTTGGATATTAGTTATGAGAAACAGATAAACGAAGTACATAGAAAAGTCCAAGAAGAAAATGCATTGTAATACTGAAAAGTTGGATACCAAAGATGTAATGAAAAGAGAAACAAAATTTCTATGATATAAATAGAAAAGATGACAACAACATGATTCCTTGAAAATTATCCATATGCTGGATCTGGAGAGAAGGCTCAGTGGCTAAGAATGCTTATTGCTCTTACAGAAGACCTAGCTCAGCTTCCAGCACTCGCATTAGGAGCCTCACCACTGCCTGTAACTCAAGTTTCCAGGGATCTTGTTCCCTCTTCAGGCCTTCATGGGCACCTGAACACATGGAGTGCACATAAACTCATGTAGGAAAGTTCACACATTAATAAAAATAAGTCTTTAAACCTAACCCTATCTTTATTAATATAAACAGACTGAATAATTGTATGAAAAGATTTTCTGATTGGGCAAAAACCAGATTGCACTAAACTTAAATTAATACCCTTTAATATAAAGGTATGAAATTTGACAGATAAGGTATAAAAAGTATATTTCATAAAAATAAACTCAAGGAAGCTAGTGTGCTTATATTAGTATGGGGGTAGCTAGCAGTTTTAAGACACAGGGATTGCCATGAGTTAGGATTAGAAAGGAAGAAGGTAAATTTACATACATCTGAGATTTTTTCAGTCAAAGGACTGTACTTTTTCTTCTAGGAAAGCCAGGAAACAGGATAGTAATTTACATAAACTGGCATCAACAATATATCATTTGCTTCATTATTTTATATTGAATATGTAAAAGAACATCTAAATGGTATAATTCGGTTTGAACAAATTAGGATATTATTCTATTGGTACAAGTTAGTACTCTTAAATAGGTAGTCATACATTACAATGTATTAAATAAATTGATTCATTAAAGAAATAAATCAAGCATATAACATGATTTCATACATAGGAAAACCCAAGGACTCCAAAAGGCACTTGTTAGGAATGATAAATAGAGTCAGTAAGTTTGCAAGATACAACATCAACATGCAAAATGCAGTAGTGATTTTACAAACCAATCATGAAATTGCTGAGAAAGCAATGAATAGAACAATCCCATTCATAATGATTATAAAAAGAAAACTACGTTGAAACAAATCTAACAAAGAAAGTAAATGATTTCTGTAATGAAAATATAAACCACTGCTGAAGGAAATTCGTGAAGACACAGAGCAATAGAAATAATTTATAGATGGGAAGAATTGTCAGTGTTAAAATGCCCATAATATCCAAAGTGGTCCACAGGTTCAATGCAATTCAATATTTTTCCCCCATGGAAAACAATAGAGACCTGTTTTCAATTCACTGAGGTGGGCTTTGAGGGTTCAAAAGACTTGCACCATTCCCAGTGTATTCTCTGTATATATTCTGCCTCCTACTTATGGATCAAGATGTGAGCTCTCAATTATTCCTGCCATGCAGTGACATGCCTCCTGATACAAAGCCTCACCTCCTTGTCCTTCCCAAATAGTCCACCAACTGGGGGCCAACTATTCAAACATGAGTCTATCGGGGCCACTCTCATTCACATCACTGAACTGAAAACAGGTCTCTATTGTTTTCCATGGGGGAAAATATTGATAAAACCTAAAAGTAAGACCTGAAACTGTGAAAATACTAGAATGAAATGTAGGAGAAACACTGTAATACATTTTGACCTGAATAGTTTTTTTTTTTTTTTTTTTTTTTTTTTTTTTTACAACAAAAAGCAACAAGTGATAAATGTGATTACATGAATCCTAAACACATCCCCAAAAGGGACAATCAACGGATTACACCAATGTTCTGGATAAGAGAAAATATTTTCAAACCACTCATCTAACAAGTGATTCATATTCAGAACATATGAGTCCTCAAACCTACAAAAGTAACAATAAAATCTCCAAACACAAACAACAACAAAAAGTTCGATTTTAAAATGAGCAAATTATCTCAAGACTCCTTCAAAAGAAGGTCTGCAAATAGCCTTTAGGTATATGAAGAAATGCTAACCTCTAACTATCAGGGAAATGGGAATAAAAGCCACAGGGAGCTAAATCTCACTCCAGTTATACTGGTTATCCTCAAAAAGACAAAATGAATCAAGTGTTGGGGAGGGTGTGGAGAAGGAAGTTCTTATGCTCTCTTGGCAGAATGTAATTATTATAGTCATTATAAAAAATGGTATGACAGCTCCCAAAGCTCTAAAAATAGAAGTCTATCTCACTCCTGATAGTGCATCCATAGGAAATGACTTCAATGTGACAAAGAAATACTTACACTTGCATGTTTACTGTAGCACTTATTCATAATGACAAGAGGTTCAATAAGAGGAAAATATAGATAGAAAATACAGTACTTATGCACAATGGAATATTAGCCAAGCATAAAAGGAAAGAAATTCTGTCCTTGGAAGTAACCACAATAGGACTGGATGACATTATGTTAAATGAAATAAGTCAGACACAGAAAAACAAATACTACATGGTCTCACCCATATATAATGTGCAAGCTAAATAGTTGGCTTTCATGCAAGTATTGGTTACACGGGCCTGGGAAGAATATAGAAGACAGAGCAGGAATAGTTTGCAGTTGAGTATAGTGGTATAGTTGGAAAGGAGGATTAAGTTCCATTGTCCTGCAGTGTAGTATGTTGTTTATGGTAGAAAGCAATTAACTGTGTATTTCAAAATGGTTACCAAAGGTTTTGAATGTTTCTGATGTAAAGAAATAATAATTCTTTGAGATGATGGATATGATGGGCACCCTGAACTGACTGCTACACAAAATAGTTTCTGTCCCATAACTATGTGCTTTTTTTTATTTGCTCATTAGTTTTCAAGTGAGTAGAGCTAAGACTTTGGATTTCAATGGTTTGATTTTTGACTAGATCATAGGGACTATTGTCACTGTATTTTCCCATTCCTCTAAAAAAATTAGTGCAATAATGGACTTTTGTGTACAATATCTAGCTCTTTGTTGTTAATCAAAAATCAATATATAAGAAAATGGGAAGTAGTTTATTTTTTTTATGCAAAGAGAAATATTTCCTTTGGCATAATGACCGCCTGGAGAAAACATCCCATAATTACTCCGATGGAAACATTTGCTCTTGGAAAGAAACTCAGATGGATAAAATTTGGAGCTGGTTGGAATTAAGCAACCACATTAGAGATAATAGAAGTCAAATTTGAAGCATCATTTACAAGCATTACCTCATGATGGCCTTTGTTCTTCCAAATAAGTATCTGATCAGATGACTTAGTGTTCAATGAAATTCCTGACATGCTGGTTTTACTATTCGTGTCTCATCATAAGATTTGCATTAGTGTATGAAATATACTGTTGGATATACTTATACGAAAATCTGTGATCTCTTCTTGGGGTTTTATTGACTATTTGTTCAGGCTTACAGTCTTCAATAATAACTATAATTAGGAATGAAACTAACAGAGCCAACTTTATATTATAGCTATTTTTCTTAAGAAACAAAACAAAACATTAAATTTCACAACTTTTTACTTGGTTTACTTCAAGTAGAAAGTTGTGGAATTTAATTTGAAAAGGGTTGGTATTTCCTAAATATCTTTAAACAATGATAATCTCTAACATGTGAGAGGATTTTAGAATTCCAACTGTATTGGATTCAGTCTCTGAGCATAAAAAGGTGGACCAGAACAGCAGGACAGGAAGGATGAATCAGTGGAGTGAGGTGAGAATTACAGATGACTGGAGGCCAGCTCCCAGGCCTGCTACTGCAGGCCCTGGCTAGGGAAATAAAACTGACACTCACTGTTTATCATGTTTCAAGACCAGAATGTAAAATGAAAACCATTACTACCTCTCAGGATGCAAGGAATGTACAAGAAAGGATTAAATCAATTGAAGATGTTATCTCCATGGGAAAAGGAATTCTAATTAAATTGAAGTCTTTTTAAAAATAGGCTGTCTGTTTCAAAAGACTGATAGAGACATATATTTGATGAGTCAAGCCGGTCTTTTCAAGGCCCTACTCTAGCTTCTCTTCTATTTATTCTTGTGATTAGAGGGATAAACAGCCCATAAGGGCTTCCTATCTACCAGATCCAACCAACTGGTCTTAACAATCACTTCTGGGCTTACAGATAATTCTTGTATCAAATAAGTTGATAAAAGACACTAAGAGTTAGTAGGATTGGACTAGGGTCTAACACACTGCATTTGTCAAAGCATTGCCAGGCCCTCCTGCACCCAGCATGTGTGGCCATCTAAGAAAACCACCCTCAGCAAACAGACAACATGGCACACTGTCTAGAGACAAATGCAACAGTTAAAGACAGAAAACAGCTTAGAAGTTATTGAAAGGCAATGGGGAACCGTGGAGTCATTTGGGGACCTGATTTTTTTTCACTCTAAAAAGTGTGGCTTTGGCCATACATTTTAAACCAGATCTTGAAGGTTTTATCTGTGAAGTGAAAATCAGATGATCAAAATTATACCTAAGAAGGCAGATGTAAATTTCCTATGAGAGAGCCTCACACATACTAAGCATTGATATGTGAGAACGGGAGTGACAGTGGTACTGATTTGTAATGATGCATGAGAGGTAGAGCAAGATCTATGTTACCATGAATACCTCCATGGGCTGGAGCAGTTGAGACTAGAGCTGAGTGGGCCCTGATTGTAAATAACTGGGAGTGTGCAAAAATGTGATATGTTTAGAAGTCACTGAGGGAACCACCTTTCAGAATCATAGACCATGGGTGCTAGCACTTAACACATTTGTCCACATTCTCTGAATGTGGTTCTGATTTTGTTGGAGTTGGTGTCAGATCTGAACCCATGAGGGACCCAATGTAACATGATTTTAATGGCTTTCATTGTGTTTGAGGTCTTTTTGCCAGGTTGACAGCATCTTATCTAACATTTAAAGTGATTTGAGCACATTAATGAATGATAATTGTTCATTGATTAAGGAATCATGAATCACTTTACTCCTCATGTGAATTTTGTGCCCTAAAGTAAAAAGGTATTGAACTTCAAAAGTACTGGCCCAGGTAGAGTAATAGCCCGCTAGCTGCCTTATCCTCTAGACAGAGTGAGAACCTCTTAGCTGTCTTATACCCCAGGTAGAGTGAGAGTTACCTTTAGCTGTCTTATACCCTAGGTAGAGCGAGAGAACCCCGTTTTCTTATACCCTAGGTAGAGTAAAACCCCCATTTAGTCACTAGTTTTTTGTTTTTGTTTTTGTTTGTTTGTGTTTTACAAAGTCCCCAAATAGTATGGATTAAGTTTCTTGTAAGTAAAATGGAGGAAGTTTCATTCTTCAGGAGAACATTAAGCTACAGTTAAGAGAAACTTGAATACAACAGCTTCACTGAAAAAGGAATAAAACATCTATTTTTCATAACAGGGAGCTTATGGGATTAAAGCTTGTTCTCTACCTTAGTCCTCTCATGTCAGTGTGTGATACTTGTCCTTAGCTTTGTGGGATGGCTGGTATGTCAGTGCCATACGTGGTGATGGACCATTGTGTTTACATTTTGGTGGGTAGAAAGGGCAGGACAAAGGGCAGTAGAGCCTAAGTCATCTGAATAAATCCTCTTCGTTCTATAATAAAGAGAGCAATTTTTAATGTGACCGACACATGTACCTACACTTAGTCGCTACTTCTCATAGAAGCCTATGATTATTTAGTTGGGTGCATCGTTTTACCTAGAACAAAAGTGTAGTTTATTTAGCAGGAAGTAGTAGAGAATGGCCTATATTGACTAGCAGAGTTAATTGAATGTTTTCTCAAGAGTCTTCTGAGTGGAAGGTTCCAGAAAAGTGGGGTTATATGTTATGGTGCTTTGCATGTTTTCCTTAAAGGTCTGTGTATTAGCAACTCTGTGTCCATAATGTACTGATGAGTGATGGTAGGCTCTTTAAAAGTTGGGATGAGAAGAGGTTGTATAACTATAACTAGAGACAATGTCTTAGGGATGAATTAATTCAGGTCACATGGGATGTCAGTTAGGTCTCAGGAGCGCTAGACTGGCCCTTTAGTCTCTGGGTTCCTGTTTCACCATGTGGTCTTTTTTACTTGTGCTTCTACCGTTGTGTTGCATCTGTGACAAGGCCTCACAGAGGTCAAACAAATGAGGACATCCAATGTTGAAATTGTGCCACTTCAAACTATGAACTAAATAAACTTCTTTAAGCTGTATACAGCCTCAGGTATTTTCTTATAGCAACATGAAATTAGCTGTTATAGTAGGCACGATCTATGAGAACTTCATGCAGCATATGGACAAACAGTGGTACACACAGTGAGAACCATGTCTTTGCTAAAACGTAAAATACTCCATTGATGTTGGAGAACTAGCCTACTTCCAGCTAGCTCTACTTCTCATAAACTTCAACAGTCTCCTTGTTTTTCCAGGAAGATTTACAGTTGTTTTCTTTTAGAGTTCTTTTTTTTCCTTTACATTCCTATTTATCTTGTTGGATGAGCATAAAGCCCCCTGAGTTTGAGTACTGTATCCTCTAATCTCTTTGTGTCTGTGGAGTCCAGATTAAATGTCAGGCATGTGTAGACACTCAGTACAAATTTATTGACAATTAGTATACAGAAATAAATTAACATAAGCATTAATGTAGACTGAAGTCATAAATCACAAGAGCTATGATTGGAAGGAACTCTAAAAAAATTTAGGCAAAAAAACTTTAAGAAAAAGATATTGTGGCAGGAATGGGTAAGTAGTATGTGATGGAATTTTATGCTAAGAAATGATCATGGAAGTGGTGAGTAAAACATACAAAGTGCATAGGTTCTTTTGACCGTGGACTTGATGGAGGAGGAAAGGAATGAGGTTTTAACACTTTTCTAACAATTTAAATATCTGCTAAACCCTTGTGGATATCATATTTAATCTGAAAGTCTGTAAAAACAATTATAGATTCCTTCCCAGGAAACATCGTAAGAATATTGTATCTTAAGAAGATTAAGAAGTGAAATGTATAATTAATAAAATTTGAAAAGAAAAAAAAGTAGAGGTAAAAAGACCACAGAGGGCATGATTAAAGTCCAGAGGAGAGGTCTTAGGGAGGGCAGCTTCTCTTCAAAGGCCTTAGATTAAAAGTTCAGTCTCAATTTCTTTTTGAGGGCATACTGACAGCTTCAAAAGGCATCCCAGTCGCCTCCTAAATTCCCTTAGGGACCCTAAGCATTTTTCTAAACACTCAAAATGACTTAAGAAAGAGCGACTCTTTCCACATACAGGACAATTTCAAAGTAGGGAAAATAATGTATCTTTGCACAGAAAAAAACTTTAAAGAAAGCTTTATTTTGAAAAGTTATTTATTTGCTTTCTGAAGTAGCCCAGCTCTTCGAAAATTCACTCTTGAGTAGATGCAGTGGTTTTACGATCTGAAAATTCTTGAAAGTAGGTTGTGTCCTTCATCTTCCACACTAATCTGTTTTACTTTGAAATAAGATGATAGTCATTTATTTACCTTCTGAATTATTGATAGTGATAGATTTATCCATCACTACAGCAACCAAGGAACCTATCTGTATGCACTCTTCCAAAATTCTCTAGTGAGGTAGTTTAATAGCTTGCAACAAACAAATGAACAAATAAAGCTAGCTCATTCTCTTATTTGTGGTAAGTGTTCTGCTACTTGTTGATTATATAGTGATGGATAGACGCAATCAACATCTGTGCAGGTTTATTATCTTGACTGTTCAAATGACAATAAACAGTAAACAGATAAATAATAAATTCTGACAAGTTATAAAGGATGGATAAAAGGCTGAGATATGGTATGTGGTGAAGTGTGTGAGGAATGGTCATGTCTAGAGTGGTAGTATTTAAGCAGAGACTGAAGATAAAATGGTAATAGCCTCATTTATACGGGTTCATGAGAGACAGCAGATAGCAGAGAAAACAGCAGATGTAGAAGTCTGAAGTTTTTGTATTTCTAAAGTCTTACCTAAACATGGGGGTTGAAAACAATCACATTGAAAATTTAAAGAGAATTATTTATAAAGGCACAGAGGGAATGACGGACAAACGACAAGAGCCGAGGGAACTATTAACTGTTATCACTTCTGGTGGTAAAGGCAAGGCGCCAAGGACTGGCCACATACACAATGAATAAAGAGCTGCGAGAAAATCCACAAGAAGGAAGTGTGGCTCTGTCTTGGAGACATTCTGTGAAAGTACAACCAAGCAGGAAACTAGTTGAAGAACCTCTTGTCTTTTTTCAGTATCTGGATTCCTGATTTTTTGTTTCTCATTGGCTAATCACAGATGGAAGAAGAAGGTAAGGGAGGCCTGCTTCTGTATGTGTGTGTGTGTATATATATGTATATATATATATACACACACCTCACAGAGTGATAAAGAATGGATAATCAACAGGCGGGCAAGCACCAATCATCTAATACAGAAAAATGATTAGAGTTTCTGAACGAATTAAGCACTCCGTTAAGTAGTTTACAAAACTCAGCCTTACAGATGCTCTCAGGCCCACAGCGACTAGTGCAATTCTGGAGATGGTAGGGACTTCCTGGAGAAATAGGTCATAGATGTGAGACTTGAAAGCTAGATGCACTTCCGGTTCTATCATGCCTTTTCTGCTTCCTGGTCTGTACGATGTGAAGCTGAGGTGGGCTGAGGTCCCCTACTTCCATGCCTTCCCCACCAGGAATACAATAACAACTATGGAACAAAAAGAAAACAAACAGTAAAATGGCATGCAAACATCTATTTATAATAAATGCATTAAAGGGAGACCAAATGTTCCAAATAGATAGCAGATATTGTATATCACCAGCCAGAGACAAATATTAATATACTAACATGTCAAAAAGGCTAAACAAGTGAATTTTTACTTTATTACTTTTATTTCTTGAAATTAGAATTTCATCATTTCTTCTCACTTTCTTCCTACAAACTCTCTCATACACCTTTCCTTGCTGTTCTTCAAATTTATGGCCTCTGTTTTCATTAATTGTTGTTACCTGTATAGGTATAGACACATGTATTCCCAAATACAACATGCTAAGTCTGTATAATGTTACTTGTATTTCAGGGCTGACCGTTTGGTATTGGATAACCAATTGGTGTGCTCTTCCATGGGGAAGACTATTTCTCTTACTTTCACATTCCTTTGTTACCTGTAGTTCTTTCTGTAGTTTTGAGATCTCTTGGACTTTCCATTGTCCACTTTGGCATGTCTATTGTCCTTGTTCAGTTCACATGAAGACAATTATGTTGGCGAGTCTTTATGGGTGTAGCTTCTGATATTCCAAGGAGATACAGTCTCATAGAAAACTCCCTGATTCTCTGGCTCTTACAATTTTTCCATCTTCTCTTTCCAATGTTTTCAGAACTTTAGGTACAGGAGTGTTTTGTAGGTGCATCCATTGGAACCGGACTTCTCCAACCCTGCACTTTCATTGGTTGTGGTTTTCTGTAACGGACTCCATCTGTTGCAAGGAGGAGTTTTCTTGATGATAAGTGAGGATTGCACTTAGGTGTGAGTATGAGAACAAATATTACTGAAAGCAATGTATCATCATTAGGAGAAAGAATAGAAAAACCCAAGTAAATGTAGAAACATAATATATCCACAGATCCAGAAACCTAATATTGTTAACATCAATTTTTCCCAAGTTGGTGCATAATTTCAAGAAAATTCCAGTCAAAATATCCACAAAAATTGTCAAGCTATTTCTAAAATTTGTTGAAATACAAGACATAGGCTCTATAATAAGAAAATTATATTTAAAAGAAGAATATTGAGAGATTTATTCTTAGTCTAGGAAATAAAGCCATAGAAATGAAGTGAGAAATATCAAACAGTAGATATGCACACTAACATGAAAGGATATTGTGCCGGGTAAAGGATGTGTCATGCAAAGATCATGTACTAGGTTGTTCATCTACATACATTTTTACAGGTAAAACCTGTATTACTGAAAATGATCAGCAGAGTGGTCCTCTCTGTAGGTACTGAGAGTGAAGATTGACTGGAAAGGACATGAAGGAACTTTCTGCAACAGTATAGGGGCTTGGACTATACAAATGTATGAATTTTCAAGGTTTATAGATTTGTATATTTAAGATTTGTGAAGTTCACAGTAGACGAATTAAAAGGAGGCATTTAGGTGTATATAAACTGTAGCTGAAGCTGTGCGCCTTTTTTCAGGGGTGATATACACTGCTGTTGTCAATTGACTTTGAAGCTTATGAAAACATGACCGGTTGGGATGTGTTGACCTGTAATATATACAAAGTGACCAAAATACCATTGTGATGTGTCTTAGTTAGGGATTTTATTGCTGTGAAGAGACACCATGACCATAGCAACTTTTATAAAAGAAGACATTTAACTGGGGCTTGGCTTATAGGTTTACAGGTGTAGTCCATTATTATCGTGGTGGGAAGTGTGGCATGGTGAAGAGCAGGCAGACATGGTGCTGGAGAAGGAGCAGCAGGCAGCAGAAAGACAGAGAGCACCACTGGATCTGGCTTGAGAATCTGAAACTTCAAAGCCCATCCCCAGGGCTTCCTCCAACAAGACCACACCTACTCTAACAAGGCCACACCTGGTAATGCCACTCCCTAAGCATCCAAATGTATGAGTCTATAGAGTCATTCTTATTCAAATCACTGCATGATGCATCTGAGAAAAATGCGTATGTGATCAACGTACAATGCTTTCAACGTTGTATTCTTATAATAAACTTTGGGAAACACGAGGAATGATTAGAGGAACCCAAATATACCCTTCCTTTCACTTCTTATGTCATTTCACAGTGATATATTGAACTTTGAAGTACATGAAAGGACAATTTCCCACAAGTATAATCATTCATGGGGTTATACATTAGTGACTCATTCTTATTCCATGAGTGTGCCCAGTGTACTATTATTTAAAATTATTTTGATTGTTAAATTATTTTGCTTTTATTAGAGTATATTTACAAAACACATGATACATACACAATAGTGGGTTTCATTATGAAATTTTTATTCACTCATATTTTGAAAATGGAATCTAGAGTCTGTATATGACTAATATACAGTAATGTGTAATATTAAGTATGTAATACTGACATTTTTGAGTCTCACTTGCATCACTTAAGAGGATGATCTCAAGTTCCATTCACTGCCCTTCAGATAACCTAATGCCATAATTCTTTACAGGTCAATAAAACTCTGCCACGTAGGTGCTCCGCGTTTTCTTTATTCATCCTTGGATGGACAGCTAAACTGAACTTCCATAATTTGACTTCTTGGAATAAAACCATAGCGGACATGGGTGTGCGGGCCCCTTTATTTTTTAACACATGGAATTTGTGATGGTCTGTGACTGAGTGGCATTTGAGCTCCATAACATGCGTGTACACGCTGAAAGGAAGTCTGCAGCATTTAGAGCTACCAAACAAAAGATGAACCATATTCATTGCTGAGGGTTTGTAACATGTGAAACAGATCCACTCCTCACATAGCTGAAAGGCCGTGAATTTGCCAATTAACTCACGTTTTCTGATCTTACATAGTTCTGCTGGTAGGAGGTGGTTGCTTCCAAGAACTTGGCTGTTTAAAGCTTACATAATTAATTTGCTTCAAGCCTAGTAACATGTGATATAATTTCATCAAATACTTTGTGTTTCTTTACAAGGACAAATTATTTTCAACTCTAGTTCTAGTTCTACAAGATGGAACACTATCTGTGCTGTTGTTTTGTTTGTTTGTTTGTTTGTTTTTTTGACAGGGTTTTACTCCATAGCTCTATAGACCAGGTTGACTTTGAATTCATAGAGATCCACCTGCCTCTGCTGGGATTAAAGGTGTGTACTTGAAGAGTCAAGTTCAGGGTTCCTGAATTCAGGTTGACTAGCTCATTGTTGCCAAGAGCTTCAACTGAGCAGATCTTTAGGACTACAGTAATCTTTTCCTCAATTTCCTCTGCAGGCATTTGTTTTCTCTTCAAAGAAATGGTCTTTGAAGTGGAGCACATAATTGCATTGAAAATATCATATTTCCATGGTTATTGTGTTAAATGCTTTCATTCACTAACACCATTTTTATTAAAGCTACAGCTCTTTGTGAGAAAACAGTAAGTCAATGGAGAGCAAAAGCACAAGAGGATGAAGACACTCCAGGAACACATCAGAGGGTCAAGGTGCTCCTTGGAGACATGCCAGGTGTCCTTTTCTTTCTATGCTGCAGGTGGCTAGAGTTGAAACCAGATCCCCAGAAAGTAAAGTTAAAAATGTTACATCTGGAGAGCAAAAGTTAAAAACATTGTTAATTTTCAGCAGGCTTGGATTGAGAGCGTCCTTTTGGTAAGATGAATTTAAAGGCACTTAGCAACTAAACAACCCAGCAGTTCCCTTTTTGTGCAGTACTTGTCCAACCTAAAGAAAAACAGACAAGACTTATATATATATGAAGCTTTCTTTAAAAAATACTTCTATCTTGTATAAAGCTCTGCATCAAAAACAAATGCTGTTCATATATAGTCAGAAATATAAAGATCATGTAAAAGAAAATAATCATATGAGCCAACTAAAGCTCATTCTCATTTTCATGAAAATAAACACTCAAATGAACACAAAACCTTTGTTCAATTCAAAACCCATTCTCTTTAGCCATTGTATCAAGAGCAGGCATTTTTTCTTGTTGTTCTTCTTCTTCCTAGCCTATCTCCCTTTGGCTCACTGTAGTCCAACCTGAGTTTTTCCTAAGTAGGTCACAAATAAGTTATGATGCTGTTCATTCTAACAACAGCCGGAGAACAGTCAAAGCAGATCTTCTAGGGAGAGGCTTCTGGTACCAGTTGGAACCACTGTAGCAGCCCAAGCCTGATGAGTTCTGCTTTATTCTTTACCCCCCACATGAAAAGTACTTAGCCCCCAGTCTTGCCTCAGGCCAAAGCCAAGAGGCCATAGCCTAAAGCTCTTATGAATCCTTGTAGACGTCTGTGGTCAGAGTTGCTTAGGTAAAAGCAGCACAGAGCAAGTGCTTATCACTTGATGTCTGCCTTTGAGAGCTTAGGGCAGAGATGTTTCTTTGCAAAAAAAAATATTTTTTTAATTTAAATTATGCTTATAAAGCTATGCTTCATCTCTTGCCTTTTGTGCGTGCAACAGCAAACACTAAATATTGTATTGCCTAGCAGGAAGTCAAAAGCACGTGTCTTAAATAAAATAAGAGGCGTGTTCATTTAGAGATTGTGAGTGATAATTCAACATGAAAATCTGGGAGCAAAGAAATGATCCTGGGAGCCCCTGGGCTAACCTGCAGATCTAGCACGTGGGCAGTCAGCAACCTAGCTCTCCTCCATACCAACGGGATGTGCTTTGCCTTCTTCTCCTACTCTGTCTTTATTCATTTTTCAACAGCCTGCCACATGCAATATGCCAAGTCTCATATAAAAAAAAAAAAGTCTTCTACACACACACACACACACACACACACACACACACAGACACACACGGACTAAAGCAACTTCAGCATACCCCAGCAGACACAGACAGTAAAAACAGCCATCTGCACTGAAGCCGGGATTTATTTAATTATACTTGCCCGAGTTATTTGTTTGGCTTTGCCATGTAAAGAGTTCTGTTTTATTGTTGGAACCTTCCAGGCTGTCGAATTGTTTTTCAAACTCTTCTCCCAGATGCGTTTGGCATTTACCGACAGCGAGCAAGCAGCAGTCACACAACACAAGAATGCGTGTGCTTCCAGTGGGCATTAAAATCCTTTGCCTGGGTCAGCTACGAGAGCCAGACTAAGGTTCCTGAAATTTAATGAAAAGGTTAAGCGAAGTTTACAGGTTTAATGCCTGGGGCACACATTAGTTTTCAAGGTTTTGAGGATTAGAGCATATGAGATTCTTCTAAGCAAGTTTGAACAAGTGTGTTGGGAAGTGAATGGCAGGCGGCTCATCTACAGAATGCCAGCCAAGTTCAAGCTCAGAACCTGATGTTATCAATAGCCAACTCAGATTTCATGCTTTTAGAAATTTTTATGACTTTTTAGGATTTGTTCTTTGGCAGTTTCATACATGTATAACGCGAATCCTGATCATCAGAGGCCCCCTCTCCCAGCTCTAATCTTCCTTCCACCCTGTTAACTCTGCTTCTCTTGACAAATGACCTAGATTTCATGTTTGTTCTCCAGGATTCTACTTCTGCTGCCATCAGGTCGGTGTAGCAAGTTCATTTTTGTTCAAAGCCCAGATCTTTCATGCTATATATGTTTTCAGTTAAACTGCGTAATTGGTCCTATAGAGTAAGACTTGTGAGTATAAATAATTGTTCACATTCACATACAAATTACAAACTACAATAATAATCACAGAGGCCTCTTTCTATCAAAGGCCACAGTGCTGGTGCCTTTAATGTCAAAGCAGAACGATTCTATGCTGTGCTTCAGATTATAAGGCATTACAACACTGTAAGTCTACCACATACAATTTTAAATTTAATGTACAAAACATCTAAAACTCACACAAGTTTAGAATTTTTTTATGATCAGAGATGAATCCAGTATTTTGGTTACAAGCCCTGTTTGATATGTGCCTGCTGTAAATGCTTCATACATAAACACAGATGGTTATATATTCATGTTTGTGCTTATGTCTTTCTATCTAACTTAGAAAAACGACCACCCCAGTAAGGTTTTATCTAAAGCCTTACATCATTGTAATTATAAAGACTCATTAAAAAAAAAAAAACTTATCTGCAGTCAAATGTTTCAAACATCTGCTAGTTTGTTTCAGTTAGAAACATTTCACTAAATAAAAGAATGAAACAGAAGATTAATCTCAGTTTATTTAATTGTGGAAAGTAAAAAAAAAAAAAAATTAGACTTCCCTGTCTCCTTCCTCTATCCTTCCTTCCTTTCTTATCCCTTTCTTCCTCACTTCCTCCCCCCTCACCTCCCCTTCTTCTCTTTCTTTACCTCTCTCTTCTCCTTCCTTCTTTCCTTCCTTTCTTCCCCTCTCCTCTCATTCTCTCATTCACTTTCCCTCTCCTTCCTTTCCTCTTCCATCCCTCTTTCCATCCTTTCCTCCTCCATTCTCCCATCTCCTGGTCCTCCCTCCTTCCCTCTCTGTCTCCTTTCCTCCCTCCATCCCTTCATCCCTCCCTTCCTTCCTTCCTTCCTTCCTTCCTTCCTTCCTTCCTTCCTTCCTTCCTTCCTTCCTTCCTCCAAGCATTGGTACCTGGCTAGAATTTGAATACAGAATGTTCCTTCTCTCAGTGTCTTCAAAAGAGCATGGAAATGATCATTTAAAAGATATGATATAAAAGCATATCCACCTAACTGAGAGACACAAAAACAAAAACAAATGCTCCTAGATGTGATATCAGGCAAAATGCCATGTTGATGCATGTAGTCCTCCAGTCAACTGAGGATCACCCTCTGGGGGCCTTTTTTTTTTTTTTTTCTTCTGTTTTTTTTTTTTTTTTTCTTCTAGAATTATTCAGTGTCTGAGATTTAAATAGAAAAGGAATGTGACATTTCTATTTTTCCCAGTTGCACCCACAGGTGACACACTACAGGAGCCCTTATTACCTTCTTGTTTCTTCACAAGATTCATCTTTGGGGAGAATGCTGGCAGACACTTTTTTTTTTGAGAAAGCCTGAAAGTTGGTGCTGGTTGTTGGACAGTTCTTTGTGTCAGTAAGTAAATAAGTAAGTAAGTAAGCAAGCTTTTCCTTCCAAGAAAACACAAATCTAGAAGGTTCTTTGGGAAAGGAAATGGCAAAATTAGCATCAGGCTTCATCTAAATTCAGGACATCTTGTTTTACAGAGGTTTCTTCACTCAGTCTTTGGTGTCAGAATCTGGTATTGAACAGTCAAAACTACTCCAGCAGTGACTTTGGAGTCCTGTCAAAGGGCAGTGAATATTCAAAGTTCCAGGCTCATGATTTACACGTGAGAAGAACGCACGCAGCGGCCTGCTGTGCTCGCCCTGCCTGGCATCTGTTCATCTTTGTTTTCTTAAGAATACAAGGACCTTTGCTTATTTCCATGCTTGCTGAAAATATTGCTTTATTGGAAATAAATGTGTTTCCTTTGTGTTGTAATCCTGCTGCCAGACAGATGCCTGGCTTGCATGTATCATGCTAACATTGAATCAAGAAAGACAGTGAATTAATTCTATTTTAGATAAGATTTAAGTCAAAGAAACTGGAGCTAGAGCTGGGGAGGAGACTGGAATGTTTATTGTTTAATTAGCTCATTGTTTCATGTATAAATACAATGACTATTGTGCAGTCTTTGACATTTACACTCTCCCTCAAAAACCAAAACTAGATGCTGATGAGCCTCGCGTGGTGTCGGGTGTCTCTGTTACGGTGATGGATTGGAATGGTTACAAATGCCAAAATGCCAAGAAAATTCTGGAGGGAAATCAGACCAAACTAATGATGAGGGGACTGACTCAATCTCTGTATTACTAAACACTAAGGAACCTGCAGTTACTTGACAAATAGAGCTAGAAATGGCTTAATAAATTTCTCCCAGCATTGGCTGTGACCTGTTTTAGAGGGCCCTGCATGTTTACAGAGCATAGTGGGATGCTAAGGGGTTAGAATGAGTTTTACATGACAAAACTCGATTTTAAAGTGAGCATGGCCTTTTAAAGGGATGATCTGAACTCTGGCTCAAAGAGTCAATATGGGAGTGCAGCCTTCTTCCTCCCTCACAGGCTTTCTAGGTTTTATCTGTCATGGACAGAGATGGTGCTCAGATAGCCTATCCTGGTCCTTCTTGGGAACTCGGTTATTTGGTGGACATGCTGTCAATTATTTCTTTTGAAAAGAAACTTGTCATAAACCAGGTCTTCATGACTGCCAAGATTTGGACTTGGTTTCTCTTGTGCTAGGCTCTACGTATTCTAGGCTGTCCTCAGTATGACAATGCGGAGTGAAAGGCTCATATAGCAATCAAGAGTATATTACTGAAAGGGACTATGGCTCATGCGTCCCTCTAGCCTCTTGTTTCAAGATGTAACTCCTCTATGCTGTGTGGTCACCTGCCTTTGCCACTGACGTAGTGTGATGCAACCATGAGGGTCCTGACCAGAGCTGAGCCAGTGTGTTCACCTTCCCCTTGGTCCTCCAAAATGATGAATTCCCTTCTCTTTATGAAGCTACCAGCCTCATTTGTAAAAGTGACAAAAGGTAAACTAACAAGACACCTTTTCAGTTTGAGTTAAAGAGGACAGTTAAGTTAGAATATATATATATATATATACACACACACACACACACACACACACACACACACATATATATATATATATTAAAGGTGATAGTGAGTCCCCTGAGTTCTATACAGGGTACATAGTAATGGGCAACAGGTGAGGACACACAAGTCCTCAGACCACAGTCCTCAGGGTCTTAGGGGCTCACCTCACTCATGACGTAGTTTCTCCTCCAGCAGGTAGTTACTGCTTTACCTGCATTGCTCTTCAATGTACACCCTGCATACTTTCATGATCATATGGCTGCTATTTGCTTCTCTTGTAAACTTGTAAGTTATAAATTCTGGAATTTATAACTTATCACTGAAACCTCCCTGTGGGTGAAATTCCAAATCTACAATATGACCTTTTCATTTGTTAGGCCCTTTCGGTTGGTTTGTTTTTCTGTGTAAAAGAGAAGGCTAGCTAAACTCAGTGAGGGCCCAATGTACTGAAAATCAGACCGAGCCCTCCCATTTCGTTTCTTTCTTTATTTTAAATTGTGAATTTATATGATGTATTCTGATCAAGCTCTCCCCCCGTCTCCTCCCACTTCCTCCCCACTTCCCCACCAATCCAACTGCATACCTTCTTTATCTCTTTTTAGAAAGCAAATAGGGAAATGAAAAAAAATAAAAACAAATGAGAAAGATAAAAACAAGAAGCACAAGGAAGCAAGATAAAAATAAAAAAATGCCCAAATGAAGAAAGAGGAGACCAAAAAAAAAAAAAACTTAAGTAAATATCTTGCGTTTGTTTGTGTTGGCTGTCTACTGCTGGGCAAATTGCTTCAGTTCCCCTTTGCTTAATGAACTTCTAGCTTGCAGACTTTGAACTTTAAAAATTGGTATAAAAATAAATAACTGTAACTATTTAGAAAAGAATGAGGGAGCTGTGACGTCTTTTCTTGTTGACAAAAGGTGATAGATTAGACAGTAAACAGTGCCTGAATTTAGTGGGACTTTCATTACTAGTTTCTCAGTCCTTTCTGAGGTTTCATGCCCTATGTAGTTTACTCTGGCGGGAGGAGCATCTGTTTGTTGCTAAGCACTTGTTCGTAAACAAACAGATCTCCAAGAGACAAGCAAACATAAAGGACGATGAATGTTGCGCCCTCCACCGTTTCAGTTTTGCCAAAAGAAAACTGGGGAAACTGAGCCGTCAGCACGCTGCGTTCAAACACAGCAAAGGGGTTTGTCAAAGAGCTACTGCATTCTCATCTCATTGATTCTTCAGAATCAGATGGAAACTCTCAATCAACTAAATTTGATTTGGTTTAAGACAACAGACTTAATAGTTCTCCCTAAAAATACTTCTGTTGAAGACTCTAAATGTTAGACTACATTCATAAGGTCAGTTAGAGTCGTCAGGTAATCTTGGAGGAGCTGACAAATCAGGCAGATGAAAAGCAAATACTCTCAACAGCTGGAAAAAAGGCTACATTTAGGTAGTAGCACCCTTACTGCTGAGTGCTCAGCATTGGCAACTAACAGAACAGAGACAAGATGCCTTTTCAAAAAGATTTCTGCTCCTGTGGCGGGCTGCAGCCAGAGACCCTCTGAGAACCACACTCAGGAATTTCAGACTAAATGCTAAAGGACTCTATGCAGAAACCTGACAAGCAGAACACTTGGAGACTGCAGAACAGAGACCTATGCAGATCTCTATAGCATTCAGTGGGCTAAAAACCTAGTGGAAACCCAAGTATATACCTGATCATTCACATAGACTTCACCTAACGTGCAGGACATACGAAGAGCTGCATGGTGGCTCAGCTAGCAGAAGCAGTTGGAGAAGAGAAGGAATTCACAGAGGCAGACCCAGATCTGAGACTCCTGTGAGGCACTGCCCATGGCAATAATGGGATCTGATCAGATCCCATCCCAAAGGAAAACCAGAGAGGAGAACAGGACCATTTATCACAGAGGACCTCTCAATGGTGAGGAGAGAACAGGAATGATTCTAGAAAAGAACAACCAGGTTAGTGATGCTCACAGCCAAATTAGTGATGGTCAGAGAGCTTTTTCCTTCAATGGACCTGGTTATAACTAGTAAAAGTATGAATAAAAAGTAACTATTGAATGCTTAGTGCTAAATGGTATTTTTATCAACTTCCCTAAGCTCAGAGCACTGTGCGGAAGAGGGGCAGGATGTGAGAGCAGGAGGATAAGCAAGGGTGCTATGACACGCTGTCTTATGAATATGGCACGATCATCGCACTCCTAACTCACGGCAGTTGCAGTTATCTGCCCAAGACCTGCACAAGGTGAGGCCTGTCAATATTTTACCATGGATGGAGAGGGAAGTCATTTTCTTTAGTGGCGTAATCACTGGTAACTTGCCTATGGCCCAGTATATAACCTCTTATCTATGCTCATATAAGTGGCCCTAATTAAATGGAGTGGATCACAAACAAACAAACCAAAGACACTGAAAATAGGAGGGGGGCGTGTTGGGAAAGAAAAAGAGATCCAGCAAGAGTGGGACCGAAATGCATTATAGACATGTATAAAGCTAAACTGTCAAAGATTTAAAAATAAATTTTAAAAACGTAATTTTGTGTTTCTTTTTTAAAATTATTTATTTATTCTTCTCTTGGACAATACATCCCAACTGCAGTTTTCCCTCTCTCCATTTTCCCTCTCCCACAGTTTCACTCTCCCTTCCCTTCCCTTTAGAAAAGAGCAGGCCTCCCAGGGATATCAGCCAAACATGGCACAACAAAATATAATAAGACCCTGGCACAAACCCTCACATCAAGGCTGAGCAAAGCAACCCAGTAGGAAGAAAAGGGTCCCAAGAGCAGGCAAAAGCATCAGAGACAGACCTACTCCTACTGTTAGGAACCCCACAAAAACACCAAGCTAATAACCAAAACATATACAGAGGTTCTAGAACAGACGCATGCAGGCTCCATGATCGCTGCTTCAGTGCCTGTGAGCTCCTAGGAGCCTGCTTAGTTGATTCTGTGGGCTGTGTTCTCCTGGTGACTTCTACCCTTCTGATTCTTATAATCCTTTCCCCCCTCTTCCAAGGGGTTCCCTGAGCATAATGTTTTTGAAGGCACACAAGTATAGACATATCTAAATTCACAAGGGTATGGAAGCCTTAAAGGAATCTTAGCTTTTGCATCCACGTCTGCATGTGACCATCTGACCTCAAGATAAAAACTGAAGCAAAACAAAACAAAACAAAAACAACAAAGACAAACAAATATCAGCCTTCACATACCATTCCCTCAGGTAGGTATCATCTGTATTAAATGTGTATCTGTTTGTTTCCGAGGCTTCTGGATTCCTTGTTTCTCTACATAAAAAACATATTATTTAAAGGTGGGTTTCTCTCTACTTTAAGGAACTGCATTTTTTTAAATGCCAGGAGGAAGGTGTTTTATGTTTCTTTTATGCGCTCTTCTTTTCATTCCACATGAATAGGCTTCCCAATTTTATTTTTTATTTCCAACCCAACATATTCTCATGTTAAGCTGGGGAAATTTATTCAACCTCAGCTCAAGCACTGATTTAAAAAAAATAAATAAAGCAAGGTCAGGCTAGCTTTGGTTTTTTTTTCATATTTTCTTTTATAATAAATTCTCTCTCAAATGATGCCTATGTGTATATTTTGACATAATCATGGGTACAAATGTGCAATGTCTGAAATCTAAAATGACACTGGAATATCTTTTCTCACATTAGCATTATTTTAGCATTCCTACAACAGGGGGTGGTTTGGAGAAATGCAGAGACTTTCAGTTTATATATACACCTCTGATTATTATTCTGGGACCCGGAGCTACGGATCCAATCTCATATCATGATGGATGCATCTCTCTGAGTTCAAAAGTATTGGCAAAGGGAAGAGCTTTAAATAAGGCAGCCATGAGAGTCAAGATATGCGATTCAAAATTGAATGCCACGGTGTTAAAAGATGACCTAGTTTTCTTTAAGATTGCTACAGCAGCAACTGAGGTAGATATGGGGTCCCTAGGTGTTCTATCATGCTTGAAAACAGGAATAGATATCCAGGCCACAAAGGCTGTGATGTGTATGTTCCTTCTTAGCTAGTAGTCCATTTTAACCAATGATTTCAAAAGCTCAGGCTTGAAGTCTAGAGTAGTTCTCATTTTGGGGGAAATAGAGAAACTGTCACACACCAGAGAGGTGTAAGAATTAGACAAAGAATTGGAAGAAATGGGAAAAATGCACCCACTGTTCTTGTGTTATTTTAGATACTTTGATGTCTGAGCTATAGTTAGAAAGTAGTGGATGGAGTTTTGGGAGACAGTTACCAACAGTCTATAGTATATTCTCAGAGCGGTAATTTCATCAAAGTGATCATGAGCACTGTTGGCAGCAGAGGATCACTTCATACTGTGTTTAAGAAGAAGAAGGAAGTCATCAACTTGAGTCTTTTGCACACCTGATGAACTGTTTGGTATAAGACAGAAGTAAGCCAAAGATTTTGACAAATTTAATTTCATCTCTGGTTAAGAACAAAAGCAAAACCAGGAGAGGAATCAAATAAAGGATTCTCTTTTCTGGGATATGAAGTCTTGCTTTCAAGATTCCCAGCTAAAAAGAGAAAGGTCTTCAGAAGCATAAAATGCACTTGATTATGAATGTTTTGTTTAAGTTAATGAAAGAGATCACAGATATAGATGGGATGGTGTAGGAATTCTAACTGAGAGAGTCCAAAAGTGCAGGGCTGGAAGAAGAGACCAAAGATCCAGGTTTTTCTTCTTCTTGAATTTGCTAAAACTGGCCTTGAACATAGTCCTTGTAAGTGTCTCAAATATTCCCTAAGATGTATATCTTTCCTTTCATAACATTGATGATTTTATTTGCTGGGTAAACACTCTGATAAATGACCTATGAAGAGTGAAGCCTGGGGCTTGGCTGCTTGGGGGGTACTTCCCAGTGTCTCTCTACTTATTTCATTAAATTGGAGGGGTTTAATAGTGTCTTACATCTCTTGACCCGTGGTAGTAAAGGAAAACCAGTCCATCTGGTTCTAAGAATTCCACATGGACACTCTTACATTTTCCCCTACTATCCAGATGTAGGAAGGGATAGACCATTTTGTAACATTAATTTGGGAATTTGTCTTGGTCAGAGTCATGAATCAAGTTTAAAGACATTTTTTAAAAGCTCCTGCTTTTCTACCAGCTTTGGAATGGATCATTCCATGTTTTAAAAAATGTGCTAGCTGTACTATTTAGGGAGAGATCTGGGTGAAGACAGCTGAAGGAAATATTTTTCCTTGAAAATTGTTATTTCCACTTACAGTGGGCCGAAGCAGTTTTCAAGGAGGCAAATCTTGGAGGTAAAAATCAAAAGGTTATAGTCCTTTAAAAAAGTTAATAAGGAAACTATATTCCCTTTGTGTCTTTTGTTGTCATATACCAAAACTAAATTAAAATTTAATAATTTCTTTTCTAAATTTATTTTTCTTCTCTTGTATAACACATATCTGACCCCCTCATAAAATTTAATATTTTCTTAATTCTACATTTTCCTTGTTTCAAACTCACATAGTTCTCAACTTGAGAAATTATTTTTCTCTTTCAAATTGTTCATTAAAGTACAAATGACTTTGTCTCTTTTGATGTTGCCAGAGAAACTCGAGCACTATGTAATTAGCTTCTGGTTTAAAGTATTTCTCTTAACAAACACAGGCTTCCAGGACAAAGACTGCATAATAGATGTTATTAACTGTACATATAAATAGGAATGTGTCTTACAAAGCTTTACACTTGCAGAATGAGTTTTCCTTAATTCCAAAGTCATCTCTTCCCTAATGACTCATGAGTTTCCTTCCCATTATTTAAAAATAATGTAATTACAGGCTATTCTGTAATAATTTGACACATCTTATATTCATATCTGAACCTATTAATTAGAAACAACATATGCATTTATAATGTGCCTTTATTATTCAAGTTAATCCCTTTAATCCTATCTGAATGGCCAGATGAAAATTAATCCCTTCAAACATCTTTGTAAACAAACATCTAAAGTCACCTATTTTTGTCTTTGTTCTTAGCATCTGCACTGAAAGCACTCATGATTGACACCAGTAGAAGCAATAAACAAGCAATGGGAAAAGAATAATAGGGAAATTATTTTTCTTTGTCAAGAAGGGATATGTATTTACAAAAGATTTCTTCCCATCTACAGGGGTTTGAAATCATAGGGAATTACTTTTGAGACTGTGGTAATATCCTTAGAAATTAATGAGCCAATCATTCATACAGCTTAGGGTAGTCATATGGGTCCTTGACTCCTTCCATGAGCCCTCTTATAAACAGGTGCCTATTAAAGACTTTTAGCCCTAGAGAACCTCGGTCATATAATGCCTTGAGGTTTCTCAGAAGGTCCCTGGCCTGTGAATTTACTAAAGTAAAAACAACACAGGGAAGCCACGTGGGAGGCAATTCTGGATTCTTTTTTAGACACTATGCTGCTCACCCCTAGGTCACTGGAAGTGGAAGAGGCAGCAATTGTTTTTCCCTGCTGTGAGCAATGGATTTGAACATGCCTCACACTGTTCTCACGCTGGCTTTTCTTCCCCTCTCCTTCTCCCTGTGACTCAAATGTGAACTGAGCAAACAAAAGTCCTCTGGGCACTTGGAATAACACAGACTGTCCAAAGACCAACTGATTATTTCATTCATTTTCCTAAGCAGATGTGTGTAGAGTATACCAGTGAAGTGGTGGAGACCTTTGCTTTCAAAGAGAGGGACTTGAAAACTAGCTTATTTTTTTTTGAATATACTTTTTATAAAATGTATAAAACTTCAAAAAATACAACAAATTTAAAACAATTTTTTAAATGCTGAAAAACTGGAAACCAAGCAGTCACCATAACTGATTTAGCTGTACTTCCTTCCCAGGTTTATATGGATTTTATAATCGAGAGCATGTATTTGAAATTTTTTTTTTTTTTTGCTGTTATAAATTTCATTCTATGTACCTGAAGAAAAACGTGATCTAGTCTCTGATTATTGTATTATTGGGCAGTGAAGCTATTTTGATTTTTTTCCTTGCTATTAAGAATATTGCAATGAATCTATATTGGCACAATAGTTTAACTATTATCTGCTGTGGTTTCCTTAGGCTCTATTTGTTGAAGTGGGAACGACAAGGTCATTTTGAACCCATCTTAACCTTTTTTGATATAAAATTAAATATTTCTTTGAATAGTGTGTGTGGCTTTGCATTCCCAGTAGCAGTATATGCCCAGAGAAGGCCTTCATTTCTGCTTTCAGTTCTGAAAAACCCTTGTGAAGCTTTACACACAGGCAGACATTATTTGGCCAATTTAACTTTCACTTCTGTGGATGGTTCTCCGTTTGTGTTCTTTGATCAATTTTCTCTCAATCATGCTATACTTCCATATTGATTTCTAAGAACTCTTTTCTTAATAAGAATGTCTACCCACCCAGTGTATCAGTTACAGAAAACAATATTTTCTAAGTTTTATTTGCCTTTTAATGTAATTTTATCTAGGGTAAAGGAGCTCTCAACGTTAGAAGACAGACAATTCTTCACAGGGCTTTTAATTTCTGAACATCTTGTAATTTGAAGCGTTGATTATTTTTATATCAGGACTAATTTTTCTGTACAACTGTTTCTAAAAATAAATGCCTTGGCCCAGTTAGGAGCACTGGGAATGGACTTAACTGTAAAAGATGCGGTCTTCGTAACTCAGGGTTTTCTCCCGTCACTCAGTCCAGTGATCATATAGGCTGTTCCCTCTTCTTTGCTCTCTGTTGATATGTGATAGTTTCCAAAATCTTTACGTGTCTTGAGTATTTTCCAATTTATAATAATAAATTATCTAATGTGTTTCTTCATAATTTAACTAAGAAGATGATTTTAAACTCAAGAATACCTTCTCTGGGTGGACAGGAGAGTATGTACCCCAACTAAGAAGATATAGGATATTTTGCAACTTTATTGAGAAATTAAAGTGAAGAAAGAATTCCATCAGCTTACTTGTGGATCTATATGCAGATGCAGCAGGTACTCTGCTGAATTAGATAGAAAAGAACTTGCGTGTGTGTGTGTGTGTGTGTGTGTGTGTGTGTGTGTGTGTATGTACTTCTTAAAAAGGAGACACAGGAAACTGAAAGAAAAATCCGAGGAAAAAGATAAACTATAAACTTCATTTCATTTGGCATTTTATATCTGTCTATCCGAGAATGTAAACCAGGTGCACATATTATTTTATTCATTTATTTTTAAATATCAGCGTCCATTGGCATTGTAAGTCATTTTTCTTATTCCATGATCTTAAGTTTAAAATAAAATTAAAATAATATGGAAAGAGTAATATTGGACAATTTTCCTTATACAATAAGACCATGGATATAGCTGATTACTTTTCTATTTCACCAACAGTTTCCTGTGGCGCTGATAGTCTCTGAAGAATGAAGTTATTATTAATTATTAAGTGGTTACTTCTAATGTTAGATGAAAACTCTTGCAATATAATTTACTTTATATTTAATTTATGCTTAATGCATTCATAGATACACTCTGATTTAGTGAAGTTAATAATCACTTTGACCTATACTGTGATTTTTTTTTTTCTGTGATTCAGTTAATGGTTACAAACAATAAGGTTTTTGAGTTAGGTTTTCTGGGCCATCACAATATTTTTCCAGAGCTTCCTGTGGGAAGTATTGTTTCATTTCATGGCAGCTCATAGAATTCTTTCCTATTTAGAAACTCAAGATGAGCCTGATATCTTCTGGCCAGGAGAGCTAAATCTCACTCAATTTTTATTCCTTTCCAAGGTTTTTGTTTTCTTCTTCATTGCTAAGAGAATTCTGTATTTACCTTGATATTAAAAACTGCTGTCACAGTACTTCTGGGTATGGTTATTTATCACATACAATATTTCACATAGTATCAGATGTATATCTCTTCCTCACTTTAACATAGCTTATGCTGAGATGCAATTGTAGTCAATGACTATAGATATCGAGTCATGCTTTGACTGACAACACTTATTCTTGATTAGCATAGCTGAAAATAGCGGTGTGTTTTAGGAACAGTGGGATCTAAGTGTTGATGAAAGAACATTTCATACCAATGTTTTCTGTTTGTATTTTCCTCTTCCCTGTCACAGTCTAAAGGGACCTCATGCATCCACCAATTGGTCTTCCGTTACTGTCCTTTATGGAACTGACTTCTCCCATCTTCATCCCCCTCCCCTGTCTAATGTATAATTTTTATTTCACCATTGTGCTCGTTTCCCAAAGTCCATTTTTTAAACTTTACTCAATGACTTTATTTCTTTTTAAGTATCTAAATACTAATACTCAGATGTAAAACCTTAACAAAGTATCAAATCACAAAATATTGTGATTTATTTTTTGAGACAGAGTTTCTCTATTGTAACTCTGGCTTTCCTGGAATTCACTCTGTAGACCAGGCCTCCTCCTCCTCTTGTTCTTCTTGTTCTTCTTGTTCTTGTTCTTGTTCTTGTTCTTCTTGTTCTTGTTCTTCTTCTTGTCCTTCTTGTTCTTCTTGTTCTTGTTCTTCTTCTCCTCCTCCTCCTCCTTCTTCTTTTTCTTCTTCTTCTTGTCCTCTTCCTCCTCCTTCTTCCTCTTCTTCTCTTACTCCTTCTCCTCCTTCTTCTTTATTGACTTTTTAACATTTTCTATGATTCTTTCTGGTTTAAGATCAGAATGAAAACCAATGTTAGCATCTGACAGTGTTTTTAGAATTTCTTTGAATAAAATCACATTTGTAAGATCTCTTCTACAAACTGCGCTATATAACAGTGAAGTGGATAGAAGTGTGGAGTAAGACACACATGGACTTGACTGTTTGCCTCTAACTCTATCTTCAGAACTAGAAGCCTCAGCAAGCATGATTATTTCTGAGCCAGTGGACCAATAAGGAATAGTTACATAGTTTACAATTATTTTCAAACAAGCAGGACATGGTTTTATGGAAAAACAAGGTTCACTGTGGTACTAAAAGTAACTTGCCTTGTATGTACTTTCTTACTAGACCATGGAGTCCCAGAATTTTCTTGCTAATCACAAGACACACTTTCTTCACCCATTAGTGCTTCCTAGATGCTAGCAGATGACGTAAAACTCCTGTTCTCTGTCATTGGATCTTCTGTCTGGTCCTTCACTACCTCCCATGTCCACGTCCTTCTTTTATCTGAGATGTTGGCCTTTGGACTCTATCCCTAGGATGAGCTCCATCCACACACTGAGCAGAATGAAAAGGCTGGGTTCAGAAAGCTTTGGTGATTGACTGGCCACACTGCTGTGGCCTGCATGCTGACTGATTGCCTGCACCCTGCCCTCTGCAGATCTTGCATCTACTTGATGATATGGTAGTGAACATGCTCGTCCACAGGATTTCCATTCTCTCAGGTCGTAACTTTCAGATCACTTCTAAATGTGAATCAATGAACCAAAAGCTATCCTGAAATTTAAATGCAGATGAGTGTTGCTATCTGTCTTCACATGAACCAATGAAAGCTGTCACTTCTGACAGTGGTCTTTCCAGAATAATTTTGCCTCTGTTGTCTACCAGCATTAGGTGTGATCAAATTTGATCTTTTTTTTCTGAATTTAATCAATAACCACCATCTAGTTTAAATATGTATCCACAATTTTTATTATAATTTTCAAGATCACTGTGTTTTATTCACTGTTCACTCTGCTTACAGTCTGCTTTTATTAATTTGTACAGATTATGCATTGAGATTTGTATTTTCATGAAATAATATTGCAATTTTTAAATGCTTTCTTAGACTTATGACTGCTTAAGGAATCTCTGTCTTGGTCTGCTTTATGTTGTAAAATGAAATGCCTCAGAAGAGGTAATTTAGAATCAGTAGTCATTTATTTAGCTGTGTGTTCTGGAGGATGAGTCCAATGTCAAGATGCTGGCATGTGGTGAGGGCCTTTGTGCTCTGTCATTCCTTGGAGGAATACAGAAAGGCCAGAGTATTACACCTTAGGGACAGGAAGTGACCCAAACATTCTCTCTCTCTCTCCCTCTCTTTGGTCTAGAATCCTCTCCTACTACAGCTAATCCCTCCTCAGTAACAATATGATCAGTTATTACTTCCTGTAAAGCAGGCTGGTTTTGGACGCATGGTAATCCTGCCTCAGCCTCTAAAGCGCTATGAGTCGTAACATATTGCATTTAGCTATCTCTTAATGATCCATTCTCTCAATACTGATGCATTAGGGATTAGATTCCAACACAAGAAACTTCAGGGACATATTCCAACTACAGCAATGTAAGGTTTTTTTTTTTTGAATCACTAATATGTTCTAGAAATTTTTACAGCATTTCCCTGTTTTGTAATGGCATAATGGATTCATCTGAAACTTATTTTATTTTGAAGTTAAAAATACATGTTAGCTTCTTTATTCTTTTTATAATGATAAACTAAACATTTCAACATCATTTATTAAATATTCCCTCTTCTCACAGTGCCCTAATTTTTAACATCACATCAATTATAAACTAATATTGAATAATGAATTCATTCCTGCTTCTAAACTGTTCTTTAGTTGGTCTGCCATCTATTTATGGAAAAGTACAAGTTTCAATTTCTGTAGCCCTAAAATAGATTTCATATTGGGTAAATACCTTATTTTGATCCCCCCTCTTCTAAATTTCCATGACTATTGTAGTGAATATTCCACTTCATTAATCATGCTGCAATAATATTGAAATTATATTTGATTTACAGGTTAATTTACAGGGAATTTAATTCATACATTATGAGTTTATTCAAAAACAGATCTCTATGTCAAGAGTTTCTAAAATTTTTAGATGTTTTAGCAGTGTTTTTCCTAAGTAAATCATATATATATATATATATATATATATATATATATATATATATATATATATATATATATTTTTTTTTTTTTTTTTTTTTTTTTTTTTTTTCTTTTAGAGACAGAGTTTCTGTGTTGTAACTCTGGCTGTCCTGGAACTCACTCTGTAGACAAGGCTGTACTCACAGAGATCTACTTGCCTCTGCCTCCCAAGTGCTGGGAATAAAGGCATATACCACCAGTGCCTGGCTCAGTGTTCAATCCCTAGTTGTCTTAGTTTTTCTCTGCTATTTCTTAAAATCTAATTATTTTTGAAACTCAGAAGTTTTTATGGATAGTTTTTGTAGATGTATGTTTGTGTGTCTATCTCTGTGTGTCTGTGTATGCAAATATATGTGCAGGTGCCTGTGGACATACCCTGGAGCAAGAATTACAGGAATGTGTAACCCAGTGTGGGTGACTGGGAATTAAATTTGGGAGCCATCTTCTTTCCTTGTTTCCACACTCCTTTATGCATGGGAAAATTATTCACTTTTGTATATAGCAATTTGCTGAATAATTGAAATGTTCTACTTGTATATTTAGCTGATTCTTCTGATATTTCTGTGTATCTGATGATATCATGGGTATTTGAGAATTCTTATTCTCTCCATTTTCCAAATATGTAGACTTTCTTTCCTTTGATTTTCACTGGCCTGTGATTGGCTGATACATGAGCTGTGCTTGTTTATCAGTATTTAGCTTACCTTCTGATCCTTCTAGTGCATGTCTCTACTGCTCTTCAGAGTGACCAAGTGGAAGACATATGTGGAATCTGATCATTGCAATGTGCTTCATGCTATGATTTAACATCTATTTCTTTCATTTTTGTATGCTGATTCCAACTTGATTACTCTTTTACCTAGATATCCTGTCCATCTGCTTTCTTTGAAGGTAGCACATTAAGAAGCTTCCCTTGACCTTTCTTTCAATGGTTTCTGCCCATGACAGAAAGTTTGGTCAAAATCTAACTGTGCTTTGAGTACAGTATCATATCTCAGTGTAGGAATTAAGGGATAACTGGCTGGGCCTTGATCTAGAACTTTTGAGAAATACTGTCTATTGTAAATTGGTATCTGTAACTTTTAAGAAATACTGTATTCAATTAAAGATGAAAGGATTTTGTGCATTCTGTCTGAGTTCTTCTGTCTCACCCTGAATTCAGTGTAGTTGGCAACTGTTTCTATTACTTCAGGCCTGGTGTTATGACTGGGTCTTGATTTCATGACAATGGAGATGGTTGTTTTCATCCTTTTATTTGTTTATTTTATTAATATAGGTAAGAGTAATGCAGAAAATGACACTATAAACTTCCTTCAAGTGCAGCTGGTTTGCTTTATGCATTAGCCTTTGATGAGCCCCTTTTCATCTTATCTTCTTTGATAAAGTTTAGCTTGTCTTATACTTTACAAAGAACACAAAGTAAGCTCTTTCTATAATCAACACATTCCTATTTTTCTTATGTTTTGTTTTCTTAATCACTTTTTCTAGGTTTGATTACTTCTATCTCACTAGACCATTTTTTGGTGGGGTCATAGTTACAAAATATTTCATCTTTATCTTGTTCCCTTGTTTGCTTATAATTGAAAGTGGAGAGAATTTACCAGTACTTGTAAAATAACAAGCTATGTACAGTGCCTTTGATAGCGTCTATGATTTACATGAAGATGGGGAGACTGTAGGCTATGCTGTTGAGGGTTTATCCTGCAGATTGACTGGTGTTTAGGGCTTCTAGTTAAATAGATGCAGTCTATCTGATATCTATTTCTGCCTGGTTGATAGGAGATGAATGTAATTTCATTGTTGAGAATTGCCTATCTTTCTCATTCTTAGCTGGTTCTATAGTGAATTCTAACTACAGTAATTTTTTTTCTGAATATTTCAATATTACTTCAGTTCCAATTTTAGAGAGCTATTTAGTGTCATAGAAGCCAACCAATTATTTTAATATCTGTATTGTAAATAATCTTTACAATCCTCTATATACTGGAGTTGTTGAAGAACAAAACAACTATATATTTGAGGGTTTTGCTGGTATGAATGATTTACTTTAAAAATAAACTCTATTGTCTTATGGATACTTTTAGTCGTATGTTTATAAAATTATTAAAGACTTGAAAAGTTTTCCGACTTCTAACAAGTTTCATGGAGTGACTATTTTAAAGTTAGATTTTTTTTTCATCTTGTATATTATGTTTTTTTCTATTTACTCAAAAATCAATTATCTACATTATGTCTCTGCTCAGTTTTTTGCCTATGAATTTTGTTAGCACTCCTTGAACTATTTTATTGTTCTACAGTTTGAACTTAAGTCTTAGTTGAGCAAAGGAAGGAAGAAAGAAAGGAGAATTTTGTTATAATTACCTTTGCATGATAGGTTATGATCTTGCATTGGTCTTGCTTACATTTTTAAATACATGGACCTATTTCTCTGCTACTTAGACTATTAAAGGAGGGGCAGAAGGAACAGCTCAGTGTTCAAGAGTGCTTCCTGAGATGGCACACAATACCCTGTAAACTCCATTCTAGGGCCTTTTTCTGGTCTTCACATACAAGTGGAACATGTGCATATATGTACACATGTACAAAATGAAAATAAAAATAAATCTTAAAAAAAAGAAGAAAGAAGGATTCTTCTTACATTTACTGTTGATATTTCTGTTTCTCAACAAGCATTATACTTTCATCTGGAGTTTGATTTACAGAAGCATGGGAACTGATGCTCAAACGTATTTGGCACAACACTTCCTTCAAATGGAAAATTTTAAAACGGTTGAGTTGGTGTCAAATCTTATTCCCTTTCAGATGTTTGTGCTTTAAGGTAATCCATACTAGGAACTCTCTCTATTTTCCTTAAATAATCAAATGTTACTGGTACATGTAAGTTAGTTTTAGCGCATATTCACTTACTGAATTATGATGTCATTCTGAGAAGCTGTAATACAGATAACATAAGTGGCCACAGCCCCAGATGGGGCTTCAGAACTCAATATGGAAGTGACAATGAACTTAGAAATGGTTAACAGCTCTGAATGCACAACCTGCTAAAACTTAATTCAAAATAAAATGTGCAATGAATCTGAGTTGCTTCTGGCAATACTCTCATTTTTGCAGCATGCAAGGTCACTGCAGCTTTACTCTGAGTACACACCACACACTGTAGTAAGCGTGTCCTATACCATGCAAAGCCAAGGACACCACCTGGACCACAGAAGCTGATATTTGAGATTGTTATGAATGGCAGAACTTTCATTGTTATAGAAATGTTCTTGAAATTATGTTTGGATTATGAAATAAAAAAACCTTGTGTATATTTTCCAACTACTGTTTCTCATCATGTTAAGTACTGAATGAGTGTGCCCCGGGATTGTATTGTCTTAGAATGTTGAAATTTGCAAATTTTGGCTTAGGCCAAAAATTTTCTTGACTTGATTTTCATAAAAAAAAAAAAAAAAAAAGCTAAGTCAATTTTGTTCTGGAACCAATACAGTTTCAATGATTTTGAAAACAGCCCAAAACATGCATATGACTCGTACTGTGTATCTACGTGAAGTGATTCTCTCAGGACTGATGATTATAAAATCAAAATATTAATCTACTTTGAGAAATGGTAAAGTTGCTGTACAATCTGCAGTCTCATATCAACCAATACCCTATGATTTTTTATAAAAAGTATATTCTCACAGAGGACTCCAGTTAGGACCCAAGCACCCACACAGGGTTGTTCACAACTGTTCTTGCGTCCAGCTTCAGGGAGATCTTCTGAATTCCTTAGGCATCTGTAGTCACATGTGCACACACACACACAAAAACAGAAAAAATTAAATCTTAGATAAAGAAATCATGAATGGAGAAAAGTTTTTTAAAAGCCTTGGTTTAGACAATAGTCTCCAATATCATCCTAACTCTGGAAATTGGATCAAAATATAACTTTTAACTTCAGTCTACACTAGCAGAATAAAGTACCGAAATGAATTTATTAGCCAGATATTTCTGACAAAAGTGGCTTACTATTCAGGAGGAAGAACACACTTGAAGCTAGAATGCTTTTGAGTGAATTTATCAAATAACTAATTGTTCAGTTCACCAGATAATTGGTGGCTTCTGTGTGTGTCACTGTCTATGCATAGTGTTTTAAGTATTCAACTTCTTGGGATGATATCCTTACTGGAACTAATTACTCTTAAAGAAAAATCCTACTGTATTCTTGCTGCATGCAGACATTTTCTACCCTGTATAGTTGATACTCTTTCTTCTCTGTATTACCTAATTTCACAAGAAGAACCATGTTGAGTCTGAAAATCATAAGACGATAAGGTAATCTCTTATTTCTTTTTAAAGTGACCCCACACCTCCATTTTCTTGGTAGCTAAAGTGAGAATCTATGAACTTTTTCTTTGTAAAGTTTACAAAGGGAAACTATTCACTCGATTAAATAAGACAAGTTTATAAATAGTTATGGAGTCAGTGAAACATGCTGGGAGTTGATCATTGAGAAGAAATGGAAAATAGAAGATTCTTTATAAGAACTGGATATTTTAGATCTTCACTCTTTACCCTCTAACTGAACTTGAGACCAAATGGTGCGAAATCCCAAACTGTTTTCACAAAAACCGTATTTACTAGACAAACTTAGAGAATGAGTGGAATCAATCAATGTGGATTGGAGGGATAATGTCTTGAAGAGTGGCATTTGCAAGGTTAGGTATGTAGTTTACCTAATAGGAGAACAACAGTGTGTGTGTGTGTGTGTGTGTTTAGAATTGAAAAATGTAAGACAGGAAGATGTCAACTAGACTATGAAAATCATAGGAAAGTTAATCTGATTTACTTCTAGGAAAATAAAAGACTGAGACAAGGAGGTCAAGAAGAGGTGCTCTCCTGGCTTTCCCATGGTCTCAGGAGCTTTTCCGGTGGATTTAAAGCACAATTTCCAAAGTGTCCACTGAGCAGCACAATGTTGTCACTCCGAGTTGCTGACAGGGAGAGCTGCAGGTGCTGCAGTAAATTCTCAGGATCTGGTCATAAATGCCTGCAGGACAATTCCTTAGAGCTTGTTTTCTTCCTCTCCTGGATCAGTTTGAAATGAAGATGCTCCATTTTAATTTCTTTGGGGTGTAAAGCTATCAGAAATGGATATTCTGGAAATTGATTTAAACCAATAGCCAACAAAGCAGTAAGTCTCTTCAAAATACACCCATGTGTGATGCGGGCTTACAACATGAAATATCCTGAAAGGATAATAGAAATCAGTATGGCTTTGAAAAGGCAACAGTTGGCCTACGTCTTTTATATTAAGTGTCAAAAGAGAAATATTATCTGCTATAACAGAAGTGGTAAAAACAAGTAATGAGAAAACAGTCTCCAATTATTGGTATATACAAATATTCAAAAATGACTGGGACTGGGGAAATGACTCTGTTGGTAATGCGTCTGTTACACAAGCTTGAAGACATGAGTCCAGAGTCTCAGAATGCATGTAGGAGCTTGAAGAGTTGTGTATGCTGATCCTATTTAAAAAAAAATATTGAGAAGGACACCTGGCCTGCACACAGGTAAACACAGATGCACATGTGGATACTCTTTCTGACAAGCACATACAGCATTCACACAGAATGTATGTGCACACACACACATGATGACATGGCATGTTTGAATAGCAGCAGCATTAATTTTAACAAAGTAGAAATGTTTTGTTATATTGATAAACAGCCCAGATTTAGAGATGGAGTCCTATAAAACAGCCTTAGTTTTAGGTTTGTGCCTCCAGAAACGTGAAAGGACATTGGCTCTGTTCATTTACTGTACAAAATATTCACTTACTACATCTTAAATCTCACGTGGATAGCACCATGAGTCACATACAATAGTTTTCTATGTAGATTCACACACTAGTAATAGACATAAAAATAGGTAGAAGGTGATTGAATACTATAAAAAATATGTGACATCATGTTTAGAATTAATAACAGGCAAAGGTGTTTTTGAACTGAATAGAGACTGGAAAATATAAAGCAAATAAAATTGAACCATATTTTCAATACTAAGAGACCATTAAAACATTCTCTTTGAGATTTCAAACATGCAGATGATGAATTTTAACCACATTCAGCCCCTGCTCCTCTTCCTAACTTCTCCCATATCCATCTCCCACCTGCCCACCTCTCACAAAATTAGTGTCCACTTTCATTTTCTATAAGCCGTTGAGTCCAATATGTCCTGTTTGCATGCTGCAGCATGTGAGGCCAAGCATTGGATTGTGGTTAACCCACCAGGAACCATACCATTCAAAAAACCCTGAAAACCCTCTCCTAGAAGCTATCCTCTGTTAACAGCTTCTCAGTCAGTGGTGGGGTCTCATGAACCTCCCCAACCTCCTTGCTAGAATGTTGGCAGGCTTCATCTATTGCAGATATTCATGGCTGCTCTACATTCATAAGGGCAGAAATCCTGACTTGTCTAGAAGACATTATTTCATTCTGTTCCTCCCTGATCTCTTAAAATTGGCTATTACAATCTTTCTATTCCTGAGACATGGGTGGATGGAATATGATGTAGACATCCCATTTGTGGGTGAGCACTACACTGACATTCATTCTCTCCATTTTGAATTTTTGAATTTCTGCATTAACCGCCATCTACTGCACAGAGAAACTTCTCTAATGAGGCCTGAGATTTGCACTCATCTTTGGGTATAGGGCTACAAATTTAGGGTGCAATGTGATGCTATGTACTATGTATTAGCAAAATAATAGTAGATCTTCACCTCTGGAACCTATAAGCGCATGTGTTCCTGGCCACATTGTACCAGGCATGCATTTCCTCCTTAAATCCAATCAGAATGCAATTGATTACCAGGTAACATTTGTGCCACTATTGCACCCATTGGTATATATTGCCAGTCATCACATAAGGCTGTTGATAACTTTCCCCCCCTACCAGCCTGCACATCACCTTCAGGTACTATGAAAGATAGGAAGCAAGTAGAAACTTCCACTTTGATTTCTCCTTGTCCTATGACTAAGATGTGTTGTGTTTTCAGGAATAGAGTCAAGTTTTTTTTTTTTTGTTGTTGTTGTTGTTTGTTTTTAGTTTTTGGTTTTTTTTTTAAATGGGAGCCAATAGCAATAGCAATAGCAATAGTTTGTATTGCTTGGGGTATCTCTGGGACATCCCTGCCCTGACCAATGACTTGAAGGGAGCTATCTAACACCTACTACTAGGCTTTTTATTTGGCAACTGATGGCTGTGGGAGGAGCAGTATCACCTTTGTGAGACCAGGTGACATGAAAAGGAGAAGGAGAACAGGGATGGAAGTGAGCGTATGGAAAGGGTGTGAGGGCAGAAGAGGGGTTGTGGGGAGAGCTATTACTAAGGGTATGTGAAAAAGAGTTTAATTGGAGTTACTCTAAGTAGTTTTTAAACAAACAAATGGAGCATCAATCCAGGCTGAGAGTACAAGCAATGGCCAATGAGCTCCTGTAGAAATATTAAACACACTGTGTCTAATATGTATTTGTATACCAGCTAAATCCATGAATAAAGTAAACAGTATGCTTAGTAAGAATACAAAGTAAAATCATAGGAGAAAGAGACAAAAAACTGGAAATGTAGGCCTTCCACATCATCTGAATGCTGATTTTTAGAACTTGTACTCAAGCAACACTGAGCCAATATGGTTTTGTGTTTTTTAAATGGTGTCATTTAAGAAAGAGACAGTGAGCAACTGTGACTTTAAAACTGTCTGCCTTACTGGTGGAAGAGTGTGTGCAAATTAAGGAGGAACATGGTAGCAAGGAAAGAAGAGTCCTGTCTGTGGATAAACTGTAAAACAACCCTCAGGAGAGTCAAACACCAATCATATTCCAGAGAAGAACAGGCTTGAGCAGCAGTTTTAAATATTCCTCTTCCTCGTGAATGCACATTGCTACCACAGAACTCGGTTTAATTTAGTCTTGGAGCATTCTTGGCACTGACTTTCAAAGCTAGTCTGTACATTACTGGTCAGTGTTCATATATATGTCTGTGCCTGTCTAACAGACTGCACATTTCCTGAGGACAAGAAATTGACTCGGTATCTCTCACATCTTTACACACTTGACACTTGAAGCCCATAGCATAACTAGGTAAAGAATAGACTCTTTGTATTCCAAATTTTGGGGGCTTTGTGTATCTAGGAAGAGAAAGCTGCTCATTTCCCTAAAGGACTAGTCTTGCTGTTGGGAACAGAAGCTGATTCTCTGCTAGGCTCAGCTACTTGGTTTATCTGTTGCTTTCCGCAGTAGGTTTATCCATCCTCTCCTTGTTGACAAAGCCTGCTTTCTGAATCTGGATGACAACTCTGCTGAAAGGCAAATGGCATGTGTATGGAGATAGTAGTCATTTTCTAGTTATGCGGTGACCTCATCTCATCTGTCTTCCCAAAGCATCTAAATAGGAGATAGTGATAATTTCTCTTATGTTGAAATTAGAATAATAAAACAGGGTACCTGACTTCCCAAAGCAATATGATAAGGCTACTCTGAAAGAAGAATTTTCAAATAATAGTCACATCTGAGTACTGCTTTTATGACATTAAAAACTTGTCTTTTACCCTGTAAGGATTTGGGTAGAATCATTTTTTTTTCTTCATATGAATTAATTTTATGTTTTATCAAAGAAGGAATATGGGGTTTACAAGTTCAGGATCCACAAAGCAGGTGCCAAGGCCAGTAAAGGCTCCATTCCGTATGTCAGTGAGGCTTACACACCGAGGCGACTATTTTATTAAATATCACCTGAAGAAGCAGAATTGAAGTCAGCAGAAAAGACAAATGGCCACTGAAAAATTTAATGCTGTGGGACACACACTGTATTTTTCACCATTTGCCATATTTACTGAAAAATCAATTGCAGATCTCCCGTCCTGTGACTGTGGTGTGACAAACCCTTATTACAGGTTAACACCCTATTACACCAGTTCATTTGTGTAAAACTCTCTGCCAGCTGGGCAAATATTAATCGCCGAGAAGAAACAAAGGGCAGACTCTTCCGAGAACAGAAGGAAGAGGAGCTTCTCTGAAAATGGAGATGATTGTTTCTTTTTTATTTTTTTAAATGCATTTTTACCCAACAAACTTTAAGTTTACCTAAGAGAAGACAGAATACACAGTAAAAATAGATTCAGGCTGGGGATCAAGGGTAAGAAAATTAGAATGATGATAAGCTAGAAGTGAGAGGGAACCATGTATCCAGTGCAGTTAGTTTTCAATTCTTGAGTGAATTGGACCACGGATGTGGCTCTTGTGTTCTATCACCCAACTTGAGAAAGATCTGATCAGATTTATGACTCACAGGGAATAATGAGGCAAAATCCACATCGAGTCAGTACTCATGAATCTTCTAATGATTTCGTTTTATACCCAGAAATATTTTACTCTTGTGTAGTGTGTGTGTGTGTGTGTGTGTGTGTGTGTGTGTGTGTGCATGTGTGTATGAGAAAGGGGGGTGGAGAGACAGAGACAGAGCCACAGAAAGGGAAAGGGACAGAGAGAGACAGAGAAACAGACACAGAGAGACAGAGAGAGGATATGTACTGAAATATGGGAGACACTACTCTTACATAGATTGACAGTAGCATACTTACTCTTTTCTTGTATATGACCTGACATAAGTAAAACCCCAGAAAAATGATACAATGAATCTTTGGGTCAACTACTAAGTTGTGCTGGATAGGTGATGCCTCTAGTTGGAGTAGGATAACAAATGGCAGATTTTAATGTGCATTAAGGATTAGATGAACTCTGTATAGTCTTTAGAATGGTTCCCCCACATCTCTCTGTCTCTTTCTCTCTGTCTTTGTCTATCTCTGTCTCTCTGTGTCTCTGTCTGTGCCCGTGTCTGTCTGTCTCTGTCTCTGTCATGCTCTCTCATGGCATTGTTATCATAAGTGCTACACAGCTTTAATTCTTTGTCAGAGACCATGCTGACAGAAGTGACATTCTGCTAAGCGTTTAAGGACTTGGAATTCCATGCCATCCAGTGTAGAGGAGCACATGCGGTTGCAAAGGCGAGAGAAATGAAGACTATTAAGACTGGAATGGAGATTGTAGCTCCAGCAGTACTCCTGAGCGTGGGCAGGGCCACACTGGGAATTAGGCACATTTGCCCTGATCCTCAGCCTGTAAATGGGTACCCTCCTGACAGTTTCAAAGTGGTTCTGGCCCTGTTTAACTTCTCTCCCTGTGGGGGGCTAATCTTATAAAGATTTCAGCCACACAAGCAACAGTGTCTGGGGTGTAATGATCACTTTGAAGTTTGTTTGCTCGCCAGTGCATTTAAACAGTTTAAATGTTCCAGGAATAGGATTAGATGCCCCAGTGAATTCATTTCATTTACCCCCAGCAGTGGTTCCCCAATACTCGGAGAGGTTTACATGGTATCAATTTAGAGGCATGCTGCTTCTGAAGATTTTCCCCTTCACCCTCTTAATTTTCTACTTCTCTCAGGGTCTCCTTAGAAAAATATTAGAGGTCAAGTCTCAGTAGAGAGGGGCATTATTATTATTATTATGCCCTTTGGGCATGCAAAAGATAATTTTCCTGAATTATCTACCAAAGTGTTGTTAGCTAAATAAGGAGAAAGCAGAAAATAAGAACAAAATTAAGGGCACTTTTGCACTTGTTTGAAGATTAAAAAGAAGTATTGAATTTCTGGCTAGCCCCAACTCTGATCAACCACATTATTTGGAAGTGGGGAGTCCTGATGGCTGATTTTGCTATGAGTTGTGCAGTTAGTTAACACCAGATCGTATCTTGGGGCTTTGACATTGAGATACTATGGAGACTGTGAATCTCCTTTAGCTAAGCCCACAAACTGCATTTGAAAGTAGTGGTTTACAGTGTCCCTCAATGCCTAGCCATCCTTTTTCTTCCACTGCTAGTGTAGTAATTCACTAGAATCTGAAAGTGGATTGAACTTTGCATCCACTTGGTATAGAAAGAAAAATGTCCTCCCAAGCTTCCATATGCCTTGGAAAGGATCTCTGGGACAAGGAGGGGGCATTTAATGTAAAGGAGATTTAATATTCTACCTTTGAAATTTTTCCATAAAAGTAACAAAAGTATTTTTGACATAAAAATCTATCAGTCAGGGATGTAACTCAATATTAGAAGGACACATGCTTACCATGTATAAGAGTCTGCATCTTACGTGTCTTAGCTGAATTAAAAATTCAAATTCAAGAAAAGTTTTGAGATTTAAAATATTGCTTATCACACGGACTTATATTGGGATGTGCTCTTGTGTTCTTAGGATGTCTTTACTTGTGTCCAAGAATGTATTGTCTGTCTGTTTTTTTTTAAAACAGGTTTTTTACTTATATTTTAGTTTCTGATTTTGTGTTTTTGTGGGGTTTCTGTCCATGTGAGTATATGCTGCTGCATCTGTATGTGTTTCTTGTGTCTTTTTCTTTAGATCTTTTTTGTTTCTGTTTTTTTTTCCCTATTCCTTTTTATTTTTCTGTGGCTGTTGCCCATTTGTTTTCTATGAGACAGAGAAATAAAGCATGTGCATCTGTGAGGAGGTGGACAGACTCTGGGAGGAGTTTGGAGAGGGGAAACCGTGGTCAGAATATACTATGTGAAAGAAATCTATTTTCAATTAAACAATACAATTAGCTATCAAAATCATTAAGCAAGATATATTATAAATTTAATTAAAAATATTACAAAAAAGAATAAGGCCCTCAAAAAATTGTAAACTTACCTAAAACATGAACAGGAATTTTTAATGTGTTCTTCTTTTGGTAACATGATGGTGTGGTTCTTGACTTTGAATTTTGTAGATGTCAACATCATGTCATAATGTGAAAATTTAAACATATGTGAGAGGATTTATTTGTGTCTTCGATATCTCTTTAATCTCTGATCTTAAACTCAAGTTAGAAATAAGATGTTGTTCTCGTTGTAGAGAACTCAGCAAAATCAGGACTTTATAAAGGACCGGTTACCAAGAGTTCTATAGTATTGCTCTAGCAAATGTTAAGATATTGAAACATTTCATTTTTTCGTGTTCTATGCTTATTTCCCACAATTATGTCGCAAATATTTCCCTCACTTTTCCAGGTAAGTCCTATCCCAGGCACTTTTCTGCCCCAGTTTCATATGATGGCAGTGTCTGGTTACAACAGTACCATTGTCATAATTTACTCCAGTATTCTTTTCTGGTTTGACATTTAGAGTTTTCTCAACCTTGTGTGTATAGGCTTTGCATATTAGAAATAGTTGTAGTGTTTTTATCAAAATGAATTTCTACAGGTGAAATTACTTGGCTAAAGGTTCTACATATCTTAAGAATTCTGAGAGAATATATGTACTCAACTGTTTTCATTGATGCACTATAAAACGATTAGAGAAGTTAATGTTTTAAAATATGCTTATCAGCGTTCAGTGTTTTTTATGTTCCTTGACCATATCCCAACGATTTATCTACTTTCTTAAAGGATATTCATATAATTCTTAGGGTTTTTTTTTTTTTTTTGTCAAAGCTCATAACATAGGACTGTTCTCTTTCTCTGTATTTATTACACATATTTTCCCAGGCTGAGAATCACAATTCCATTTCATTTCAAATCACATCCTTATCTTGCTGCTATCATATGTGAATAAGCCCTAAATGACCCATTTTAGAACTCTAGATAATTACAATAAGATGACTTTTGTATTCAGAAATTGTGAATAATCATCTCAGTATTAGGGAGGACTATCACAAAACTGCTAAAGGTTTAGTACATTTTCGTAAAGGAAACATATAGGTTTCACCTAATTTACTGGATAATCATGGTTTTCCTCACATAATATGTCCTCTGTACCCATCACCAAGTCCCTATCACCATGCTCCCTTTCTTTCTCTGAAGCAAAGGCCTTTCTGTTCTTAAAGGAGAGGTAGAAGTCAATTGATCTTCTCTCCCATCCTGGCTAGATTACCTAGGGACTGGCAGCCCATCTCTTATGGTATGGTTTGTTTACCACACACAAAAGGCTCCACATGCACACAATGCTAATATCTCTTTCCCTCTCGGCTTGATCCTATTTTAAGGGACATGTTGCATCCCACACTTGATGCACGATGCATAATCAGCCAGGCAGAATTGTTTTCTACTCTTCATTCCTTTCGTACTTTGTTTAGTTTCCTGACAATCAATTCTCATAATCTCTCACTATAGTTATTTGATTTTTTTTCATTTACTTAAGGAATATCCCAAGCACTGAGCATTTTCTATTTAAAAAAAAAAATGTTGATGTAGGGAAATATCCTGCTTTTTCTTAAAAATAACTTTTTTTTTTTCCTCACAGTCAGCACCTTTTTGTGATTAAAATGCATTTTCTTTTTACTTGAGAACTAAACTTGGTGTTTTGCTAGCCCCTTATGGAAAATTAATAGTAAAATAGAAGATATATGCCCAGGTACCAGAAAAATTAGATACATTTTGCCTTTCCTGTACTTATTAATTTTGAATGTCTTTAAAAGAATTGTCATATGCTCCCTTATGCAATTATAGACATGCCTGCATGTTCGGCTTCAGATTTGTTCCATGGTGTGACCTATGAGAGTGCTTACAGAAGCCTTCAGCTATACATGTTGTAGAAACAAGTGCCACTTAAGCTGGGCTCTGCTTCCTACAAGTATCTAATCTTCTCATTAATGATATATGAAACTAAAAATCAATGAACTCCGGTGGTTAGAGCTTTTTAGTAGAACTAATGGATACACCTTGTCTAACATTAGAAACTTCACTTGTGGTTTAGAGTTGTACACAAGGAGAAAACACCAATGTAGAAATAAGGTCTCTGGCTAGGGTAATAATTGGGCTGTGAGTTCTGGATAAGCAAGTCTCATAAATATATAACACATGGAATAGAGTATTGCCAGTTCACATTCCCTCACATTAAATAGATATGGTGAACTCTGACTATAAAGCTCAAGATTAAAGACAGTAAAATTTTGCTTGGATACATGCCCTATTGAGCCTCGTTAAAAAAGACTCTTAACTGCGATTTTAAGCCTCTGACATGCTGATATCATGAACTATTTAAAATAAGCAACATTCCACAGGACTTGTTTGAAGGCATAAAAAAATACTTAAAGAAGAAAATGGGGCCAAAATAGTGGGCGTATTTCAAATAATTCATAAACAAGAATGTGCTGGCCATTTGGACAAACACCTAGAACCTGAGAAGAGTCTCATATACTAACGACTATAAAACAACAAGAAATCTCTAAGGAAATCATAGGACATTTTAAACCTACTTACTGGCACTCACTCTGCTGCCTAATCTTGAAGTTTTGCTTTTGACTGGTCTTGTTTAAAACAATACAAGAAAATATCAACACATAAGAAAGATTGTAAACCCCATTGAACCAGAAATTATGTCTAACTTCCTCAAAATAAGCTCCAAAGCATGTACTTTGTTCTAGTTAAATCAGTGAAAGGTCATGAAGGCCATGTGTAAAGTTGGGCTAGGCTTCTAATTAATGGAGCAGTCTACTTGGCTCTAAGGAAATCATGAGGCATCACTCTTCAAAGTTCAGACTACATCCTTTCCAAATCCATGTTTAACTCATTTCTGCATAGATGTATTACTATGCATTTAATTCATGTCTTTTTAGCCCTCACATATTAGAAAATAAATGGCTAATTGAAAGCCCTATGAAAGTTTTAATATGACCAAACAGACTCATTTTTAATTCTTTTTTTTTTAATTTGGGTAATTTTTATTTTATTTTATTTTTCTTCTCTCATATAACTTATACAATACATCCTGAGCCCCCTCCTCCCATCCCTCCATCCCTATCTCTCCTCTCCTGCAGATCTATCCCCCTCTATCACTACCCACAAATATAGCCCCCATGCTTCTCCCCAGAAAAGAACCATTCCTCCAGAGTTACCGCTCAAACAAGGCATAGCATAGGAAGATGGAACAAGGTCAGGCACCAATTCCAATATCAAGGGTGGGCCAGGCAACCCAGCAGTAGCAAAAAGGTCCCAAGGACAGGTAAAAAGGTCAGAGCCTCCCCAATTCCAACTTGTAGGTGTTTTTCAAGAACACCAATCCAGACAACCCTAAGATGTATTTAGGGGATCCTGCAGGTTCCGTGTCTGTCCCTTCAGTCTCCTTGGGCCCCTAAGAGTGCTAGTCAGTTGACACTGTGGGGCTTGTTCCCCTGGTGCCCTCGACCTCCCTGGTCTCCGTCATCCCTCCTCTCCCTCTTGGGTGGAGTTCTCCGATCTCTGAACAATGTTTGGGCCTGGGCCTCTCTTTATGCTCCTCTCAGCTGCTGTAAGGGGCCTCTGGTGAGCAGTGGGCTAGGTACCGATCTATGAGCAGAGCATGACATCATTAGAAATTGTCTCTGGGTTATCCAGTCTTTAGTTCCTGGCCTGCCCTGTAGTTCCCTGCAGTTCAGGCAGGGGTTCCCTCCTTTGGCATGGGGTTCTGCCCTTCTGTTGTCAAAGGGGATCTTGCATAGATGCTAGGTCATAGGTCATAGGTTTTGTGACCCAATCTCACCAGTGGAAGCCTTGCCAGGCCACAGGAGATGGGCTGTTTAGGTTCCCTGTCCCCTATGACTAGAGATCCTTTCTAGGTTCTCCCTCATAGATTCCAGTGAGTCTCACCTATGCTAGGTCTTCCTGTGACTCCCTATGTGTCCCCCAATTCTGGTTGTCTCTCCGTATATTTTCTCCTTCTATCCCTCTCCTCCTCCTGGTCCCCTCCACTTCCATTCCTGTCCTCTCTCAGCCCACCTGTACCTTCTGTTCTATTTCTACTTTACCAGGGAGATCTCTGTGTTCAGACTGGAGCCCTTCTTGTTGTGTACTAGGACCTTTCTCCTTTGATTAACGGTTAATATCAATATAAAAGTGAGTACATAACATGTTTGTCTTTCTGGGAATGGGTTACTTCATTCAGGATGATTTATTTTTTCTAGTTCTATCCATTTGCCTGCAAAGCTTATGATGTCATTTTTTAATAGCTGAGTAATACTCCATTGTGTAAATGTACCACAATATCTTTATCCATTCTTTGGTTGAGGGGCATCTAGGCTGTTCCCAATTTCTGGCTATTATGAATAAAGCCTCTCTGAACATAGTTGAGCAAATGTCCTTCTGGTAGGATGGAATGTCCTTTAGGTGTATGCCCAGGAGTGGTATAGCTAGGTCTTGAGGTAAGTTGATTTTCAGTTTCCTAATGAATCGCCATATTGATTTCCAGTGTCTGTACAAATTTGCATTCTCACCAGCAATGAAGGAATGGTCCCCTTGCTCCATATCCTTGCCAGCATGAGCTATCCTTTGTGTTATTGATCTTAGGCATTATGGGTATAAGATGGAATCTCAAAGTGGTTTTGATTTTCATTTTCATGATGGTTAAGGATGTCAAACATTTCTTTAGGCATTTTTCAGCCATTTGAAATTTTTTGTTTAGCTTTGTTCTCCATTTTTAATTGGTTGATTTGTCTTTTTGATGTTCTATTTTCTTGAATTCTTTATATATATTTGGATATTAGCCCTCTATCAGAAGTGGAGTTGGCGAACATCTTTTCCCATTCTGTAGGCTGCTGTTTTGTCTTATTGACAGTGTCCTTTGTCTTACAGAAGCTTTTCAGTTTTGTGAGGTTCCATTTGTTGATCTTAGTTCCTGAGGTACTGGTGCTCTGTTCAGAAAGTTGTCTGCTGTGCCAATGCATTCAAGGGTATTCCTCACTTTCTCTTCTACCAGGTTTAGTGTATTTGTTTCTACGCTGAGGTCCTTGATTCACTTAGACTTGAGTTTTGTGCAGGGTGATAAATATGGATCAATTTGTATTCTTCTACATTTGAACATCCAATTAGAACAGCACCATTTATTAAAGATACTTTCTTTGTTCCATTGTATATTACTGACTTATTTTTTGAATATCAAGTGTCTATAAGTGTGTGGGTTTATGTCTGAATCTTCAGTTTGGTTCCATTGGAAAACATGTCTGTTTTTATGCCAGTACCATATAGTTTTTATTACTTTAGCTCTGTAGTAGAACTTGAGATCTGGAATGGTGATAGCTCCAGAAGTTCTTTTACTTTTCAGAATTATTTTAGGTATCCTGAGTTTTTTGTTGTTCCATATGAATATTGAGTATTGTCCTTTCAAGGTCTGTAAAGAATTGGGATTTTGATAGGGACTGTGTTGAATCTGTAGATTGATTTTGGTAGGATGGACACTTTTACTATGTTGATTGTACCAATCCAGAAACATGGGAGATCCTTCCATCTTCTGAGACCTTCTTTAATTTCTTTCTTCAAAAGCTTGAACTTTTTGTCATAAAGCCCTTTCACTTGCTTGGTTAGAGTCACCCCAAAATATTTTATGTATTTGTAGCTATTGTGAAGGGAGTTGTTTCCCTGATTTCCCTCCTGGTCCATTTGTCCTTTGTATATAGGAGGGCTCCTGATTTTTTTTTCTTTTAGTAGATCTTGTAGCCAACCAATTCACTGAACTTGTTTATTGTCTGTAGGAGTTCCTTGGGATAATTTTGGGGATTGCTTATATATATATATATATATCATCTGCGAATACGGATACTTTGACTTCTTCCTTTCCAATTTTGTATCCTCTTGATTTCCTTCAGTTGTCTTGTTCCTCTAGCTAGGACTTCAAGTACTATATTGAATAGATTTGGGGAGAGTGGACAACCTTGTCTTGTTCCTGATTTTAGTGGAATTGCTTTGAGCTTTTCTCCATTAATTTGATGTCGACTGTGGGCTTGCTATAAATTGGCTTTATTATGCTTAGGTATGTCCCTTTTATCCCTAATCTCTCCAAGACTTTTATCATGAAGGGGTGCTGGATTTTGTCAAAGGCTTTTTTGGTGTTTAGTGAGATGATCATATAGGTTTTTTTTTTTTTTCAGTTTGTTTATGTGGTGAATTACGTTGACTGATTTTCATGTATTGTACTATCTCTGCTTCTCCTAGATGAAGCCTACTTGGTCATGGCGGATGATCTTTTTAATATATTTTTGGATTTGGTTTGTGAGTATTTTTGCATCAATGTTCATGAGGGAAATTTGTCTGTAATTCTCTTTCTTTGTGGAATCTTTGTGTGGTTTGGGTGTCAGGGTACTGTGGCCTCGTAGAACGAGTTTGACAGCATTTCTTCTGTTTCTGTTTTGTGGAATACTTTGAGGAGTATTGGTGTTAACTCTTCTTTAATGTCTGATAGAATTCTGCAATAAAACCTCCTGGTCCTGGGCTTTTTTGGGGGGGGTGCTTTTAATGACTACTTCTATTTTCTTGTGGGGTTTATAGGTATTTTAAAATTGTTTATTTGATCTTGACTTAACTTTGGCATGTGGTATCTATTGAGAAAATTGCCCATTTCTATTAGATTTTCCAATTTTGTGAAGTACAGGTTTTTAAAGTATGACCTAATGGTTCTTTGGGTTTTCTAGGTGCCTGTAGTTAATGCCCCCTTTTCAGTTCTGATTTTGTTGATTTAGATATTTTCTGTCTTTTAATTAGTTTGGATAGAGGTTTGTCTATCTTGTTGATTTTCTCAACTCTTTGTTTTGTTGATTCTTTGTATTATTCTCTTTGTTTCTATTATTGACTTCAATCCTCAGTTTGATTATTTTTTCTTGCCGTCTACTCCTCTTGGGTGTGCTTATTTCTTTTTGTTCTAGAGCTTTTAGATGTGTGTTAATTTGCTAGTATGTGATCTCTTCACTCACTTTTGGTAGGCACTTCATGCTGTGAATTTTCCTTTTAGCACCGCTTTCATTGTGTCCCATAAGTCTAGGGTTGTTGTAGATTCATTTTCACTGAATTCCAGGAAGTCTTTAGTTTTTTTCTCTATATCTGTCTTGACCCAATCACCGTTCTATAGAGAGTTGTTTAGCTTCCAAAAATTTGTAGGCCTCTGTTTCTCTTATTGTTGAAAAATCACCTTTAATCTATGGTGGTCTGATAGGACACAGGGGGTTATCTCAACTTTTTCTATCTGTTGAGACTTGCTTTGTGACTAAGTATGTGGTTAATTATAGAGAAGGTTCCATGAGGTGCTGAGAAAAAGGTATATTCTTTTGTGTGCGTATGTAATGTTCTGTATATATCTATTAGTTCATTTGGTTATAATATCTGTTAGCTCCAGTGTTTCTTTATTTGGTTTTTGTCTGGATGACCTTTCCATTGGTGAGAGTAGGGTATTGAAGTCTCCTACTATCAGTGTGTCCAGGTCAATGTGGTTTTAAACTTTAGCAATGTTTCTTTTACAAACCTGGGTTGTGTTGGATGCATAGATGTTTTGTATTGAAATTTTGTCTTGGTGGATTTTTCCTTTGATGTGTGTGAAGTATCCTTCCCCATCAGTTTTGATTAATTTTAGTTTGAAGTCTGTTTTGTTAAATATTAGAACGGCTACACTGGCTTGTTTCTTGGGGACAGTGTGCTTTAAAAATATTTTTCAGCTCTTTACTCTGAGGTAATGTTTATCTTTGATGTTAAAATGTGTTTCTTCTAATGGAGCAGAAGGATGGATCCTGTTTTCACATCCATTCTGTTAGTCTGTGTCTTTTTATTGGGGAATTAAGTCCACTGATGTTGAGAGATATCAATGACCAAGGATTATTAGGTCCTGCTATTTTGTAGTTGTTTTTGGTTGTGTTCGTGTGTGTGTGTGTGTGTGTGTGTGTGTGAGAGAGAGAGAGAGAGAGAGACTGTGTGTTTGTTTGTGTCTCCTGTTGTTTTTCTTTCTTTCTTTTTTTATTCTGATGGGGTGCAATTACTTATATCCTGTGTTTTTACAAGTATATTTAACCTCCTTGGGTTGAAGTTTTCCTTCTAGTACCTTCTGTAGGGCTGGATTTGTAGGTGGATATTGTTGGAATTTGGAATTGTAATTGAATATTTTGTTTTCTCCATCTATGGTAATTGTGAGTTTTGCTGGATATAGTAGTCTCGGCTGGCATCTCTGATCTCTTAGAGTCTGTAGCACATCTGCAGTTCCTTCTGAATTTTAGAGTCTCCATTGAATAAAGTTCTAATAGATTTGCATTTATATGTTACTTGTCATTTTTCTCTTGCACCTTTTAGTATTCTTTCTTTTTCTGTATGTTCAGTTTTTGATTGTTATATGGCAAGGGAACTTTCTTTTCTGGTTCAGTCTATTTGGTGTTCTATAAGCTTCTTTTAGCTTCATAGGGTTCTCCTTCTGGTTTGGAAAATTTTTTTCAACTATTTTTTTAAAAATATTTTCTGGGCCTCTGAGGTGAGATTCTTCTCCTTCCTCTATTCCTATTATTCTTAGGTTTGATCTTTTCATAGTGTCCCAGATTTCCTGGATGTTTTATGTCATGTAATTTTTGGGTTTAATATTTTACTTATCAATATCTCTATTTCTTATATAGTGTCTTCAACTCCTGAGATTGTCTCTTCCATCTCTTGTATTCTGTTGCTATAGCTTGCCTCTGTAGTTCTTGATCACCTTTCTAAATTTTTCATTTCCCAAATTTCTGCTGTTTGTATTTTCTTTATGGCTTGTGTTTCCATTTTCAGGTCTTAAATGGTTTTGTTCATTTCCTTTAATAGTTTTGGTTGTTTTTTTTCCCCCCCTTGGCTTGCTTTAAGGGATTTATTAATTTCTTGTAATAGTTTGTTTGTGTTTTCCTGGCATTACTTTGAGGAATTTACTCATTTTCTCCCATTGTCTGTTTGTCTTTTCATGTATTTCTTTGAGGGATTTATTCATTTCCTCTTAAAGAGCCTCATTTATGTTCATAAAGTTGTGTTTGAGATTGTTTTCTTGTGTTTTGGCTGTGTTGGTGTGTTCAGGACTTATAGTAGGATAGTTGAGTTTTGATGGTGACATATTACCATGATTGTTGTTGATTGTGTTCTTACTTTGACCGTTAGGCATCTGGGTTTGGGGTCATTGTAGGTTTAGGTGCCAAATTCCTTTGTTTGTTTTATTAGATTAGTTTTTTGTTTCTTTTTTTTTTCTTTTCCTTTTTTAGCTTCTTCTCTGGTCTTCTGTTCTTTGTGGTCTCTTGTCAAGCTGGGGGTCTTTGCCCAAGCTGAGGGCTGGAGCTATGGTTGTCTACTTGGCTTCCGGTCCAGCAGGAACTGTCTGCCTGAGTTGGGGTCTGCAACTTGGCTATTGTTCTTCTGGATGGTGTTCTGGCCTGTGCTGTTCTTCTGGGTGGTTGGTGTGGTCTGCACTAATTCTCCAAATGGAGTGTGCTGTGATGGTGCTGGGGGCTGGTTCTTTAGCTGGCTCTAGTTGTGATAGCACTGGGGTTGTCCACAGATCATGCAGGCTGGAGCAATGAGGCTGGAGGAGATTGGGGAGGGGCTAGAGAGGAGTTGGTTGTGGGAACAGAACGAAATATTCTGCAGGCAGGCTGCCTATCCATCTATACATATGTTGTATATGGGGTAGAAAGAGAAAATGACTCTCCCAGAGTTTTAAGCGAGAAATCAGCAAAAGTAGTGGGAGCAGACATTGCTCATTATGAAGTATTGAGAGGAAAACATAAAGTAGCCTTTAAAGGCACTCTTAGTCTTTAAACAGCAGGTTCATTGTAAAAGTGAATGTTCTTCCTTCTCTGTTCTCATTCAGCCTCAGCTGGGTTCTGTAATGTTCCTTGAGTGTGCAGGATGCTCCTGTGTTTGCACCTGATATCTGTACTGAAGTCTCAGCTCTGATAGCCTCCAACTTTCCTGGCCACCTCGTAAAAACAGCAAGAACCTTTTATACTGCATGCCTCCCTCCTGCTTCTTGCTTTATTTCTAAGCACAGCAGTTTCCTGCCAAATATGTGTCTATTTTTCTGTGGGCCTGTCACCTCCCACTATAATGAAATGGTGTAAAATAGTGTGATCTTTTTAGGTTGTTAAGCCTTTGTTTGATGCATAGCTTGTGTTCAATACATTTTGTTGAACAAATAAAGCTATGGACAGATGTAAATGAGAGATTCTTACATAAAATCTTATTATTAGGAAATGAATGTGCATTTGAGGCCACCTTCACAATAAATTCTCTGCCCACCCAAGTATTTTGTTGATAGGGTCTGATACTCAATCTTCAACAATAATAATTGTCATACAAAATAAAGTATTAGTACTAAAAATGGTGAGATTAGGTTTTAGCATTAAATGAGCATTTTCTTTAATAAAATCGCCATTTTAAAGGAAATAAAAGAGATTGTAGCCTTCATGTTTCTAGTGGAAATATACTTAAGAATTGAGAATGTTCTGCCTGAACATAACTATTGTTTTTTTTTTTAAAGAAAATCATACACATCATAGAAATATTACAATATATTGAAAAACACTAAAAATGTAAATTACATTCTCTTTTATCATCAGTGGTGACATTTTAATTCAATTTATGCTTTATATAAGTGTTTTAGATGGGATTTAAAAATACTGATATTATATTACATCGTTTCTTCAACACTGAAATCTGCTTATTTTTACCTACTTAGTACTATATAGAATCTACTCCTAGAGCATTAAGCACTGCTTTATAAACATTTTAGAAGCTTCATAATCTTTCACTTTCAGTGTGAAAATTATTTACATAGGCATCCCTTGTTGCTGAAAATTTAATTTGATGGTTTCTTATAGTTACACACAATGTTGTGAAGAGCAATTATAGATTAAACCATTACCAACTTATGTTTATTTCCAGCAAATGAATTTCTAAAAATGGGAATTTTACATCATAGCAAGTGCACTTTTCACTATAGACCTCCCTTCCAAACACTTTTCACAGGTTAGAGTAAGCTAGTCTTCCAATATCAGTGGATCAGATTATATACCTACTCATGTTGTGCAATGAGGGAGAGGAATGGTATTTTGGCAGAATTAAAGTTTATTTTACAATAAAAATGTCTGTGGAATTCACTTTAATTTGTGATTTCAGTAAAAGATGACTTCGCACGGTGCTTAGAAGATGTCTGTTCATCAGTGCCCGTGCCTGGGGTAAGTGGGAAGAACCGATCCACACAAGGCAAGGGATGAAAAACACATGTTTATCTTTAACTGGGTATGACTGGGTCCTATTTAACCTTTTTGTGCTATTATCCGATACCTGCCAGAGCACCCTAACTGTCTGGTTCACAGTATTAGAACTTTCCATTCATGGTCATTTGAGTCTGTATTACTGGGCTTGTGGTGAGGCTTTAGTAGAGAAAGTATGTGACAAGGCTGTTCATCTTATAGCAGTCAGGAAACTGAGTGAGGAAGGGTTAGGGAATCAGGGATAACCTTAAAAGGCATGTCCTTTTCCCCTATAACTTACTTCCTCTATCTAAGGTCCACCTCTTAACATTTCCATAAATTCCCCCATTAGCCCAACAAGTTTGGAACTAAGTGTCCAACATAAGCCTGTGGAGAGCATTTCATATTTAAAACATAACAAGTGGTGACAGTTCTGAGCCACTGGAAAGGCTAATAAAACCACACAGAGTTTGCAAGTTTAAATGGTACATACATATCTTTACTTAAACAAAACTAAAATACGATGGTTGAAAATTTCTATGTTACTCTTATAGAAACTCATCTTATGTAAAGTTAATCTTATTTATTACAATAAATCTTTACATAGCTTTTTAGTGCATGTAGAAAGGAAGGCTGATACTTATTTCGAGAACTCAGTAATGAAGCATTTGTGTTTATAAACATAAAGATAAGTTCCAGGCCTAGGAAGATAGAGTCTTGCAAGTCAAGTCCTTAGGAATGTATTAAATCCGTGCAGAGAACATGTTTTTCCTACTTTATTCAGAGAAAGAAGAAAGGAGTATCATTGACTTACGTTCATCAGTTGCTTTCTTTTTCTTTTGGCTTATAACACCTCCAGCCATGGGCTTTCACTAGTTTACAGGTATGAATTCCTGTGGAGTGATCCTCAAATTCAAGCAGGGAGTGGTTGCTTACCCTCATAACAGTAATGTCACTATTGCACTAGTGGGCATGTCTTGCCTGGCAAGTTGGTTTTGTAGCTCATAAAGCTCCAAACAGCAGTTGTAGTTAATACTTATTCTTTACACTTACATTAATACTTATTTTCTAATACCTTTGTATTAATAATAGTAATGCTTATTACTAATATCTAGTACTTAAGAATAATATAAAGAATGTACTTCATTCGCCTCTCTTCCAGCAACTTTCATAGCACTGAGGACTGCCTAACAACTGGATTCTATTAGCATAAACTTCACATATCATTTCAAAAGGATTGTTAAATGTTAAGGAATACTAGAGTATCAATGCTGTTAGAGGAGATAATATTTATGACTTGTTTTATTATTTTTCATTAGATCCAAAGCAGTAAGAGATTCTAACTCCTTAAACCCATAGTCGTTTCCCATAGTCAAAGAGGATAGAACATATAGTGAAAGCACAAATACATTGACATAAATAGGTTCAAGCCTGGGTGCGGCTGCTAGAATTGTCAGGTGAAAGTGTTTTAAATTCACACTACATACTGGTTCGTTGGTTCTCTGCAATTTAGTTAGCTGCCATCTGGTTTGCTTGGTAATCTTAAGCATGTGTTTCTTACAATGATGAGATAACTATCTTATTTAATGACAAGAGTATGTGACTCCTGTTAAAAGAATGGAAGACTCCAAAATCAAACTGGTGGATTGCAGGGCTGGCAGATGACATTCCTTGGTGATTAGGGTCCAGCGTAGTTGTCTTTATTGAGTGATCATCTCTAGAGCTAAACATAATTATTTATAGTATATGTAGATACCATAATATACTTTGGTGCTTTGTTCAGTCAAATCCTGAGACCAACGGGCTTAGCAATTTTGAAAACAGAACTGGAAGGCTCTTGAAATGTAAAATGCTGGGCATGCACCAGCTTGCTACATTTACTTGCCTTAAGAATAGGAGAGATGAAAATCAATCCTCAGCAATTTTTCAAATCTGATTGACACCAATTCCTCCCTAAATCCCCACCCTCATTTTGTTCAATGTTTACAGATTTTACCGCCAATAATATTCAAAAGAGCTATTGACCTTATTCATCATTATTTAATACTTAAAGTATGGTGTCTCAGTACATCAAATATAAAACACAATGTATCAAATACTGTGTATTCATTTCTGTTATCTTAATGCAGTAGATGCTGAAAATGGTTTTCTGTATTAGAGTCATGGATTACAGATTTCAGTTTGTAACATCATCTACTAAAGACCCAATCACATCCCTAGTATCTGCCCAACAGAATTGTATTTCTGTGTTTCAGAAAACATTCATAGCAATTTAATGTAAATAACTCAAAAACCAAAAACAAACTGTCATTCCATAATATATATATGTATGTCAAAAATATCCAGTTGTGTACCATACCTTGATGAATGACATAGACACAATGTTAAGAGAAAAATAACCAGGCACATGAAGTTGTACTATGTAATTCCATTTATATGAAGCAACAATAGAAAACACAAAAATAAATTCCTGTGGCTAGGGACATGTGCTTAGGTATAACAATACAAGAAAAGCAATTATCACACAGGACAATGGATATCATGGCAGAAGGGGAAAGAGACAGCCTTTGGGATAGGAAATGAGGAGCAGTGTACTAATTTAGTGCAGTACACAGATGTTTGATTTATGGGAAATGAATAAACTGTATATCTATGCTTTGTTCATCTCTTTTAATATGTTTCTAGCAAATAAAACAAAAGCAAATTTTAGAATGTTCAGTGAAATGGCATGAACTTTAAAGTATTGGAACCCAAATCAACAGCATTTTTCTGAGTTCTCTTGACTTATGCTGCCTCCATTGACTCTGTAGCATCTGTGGTGTGATGAGTCCAGTCACAAAGACATACCTGTGAGGGGAAGGCACAAAGGTGAGCCTAGAAACATAAGAAAACCACCAATGAGAAGATGACTTGCCTTTAAATATATATATATTTTTTATTTTAAAGCATCTCGTCAGAGCTCTGCATTTCAGTCTTCCAGAATAATAGTAGGTATCTTGTATGAAGCTATTATGTAGACACCAAGTTTTGTAAAAGTACCTTGGTGTAGATTGCTGTTCATGCCGCTACATGTTTATGTCCTTGCTCCTTTGAGTATGTTTATGAGATGTTTCCTCATAGTCAACTATTAATTGTGGCAGATATGCATTCAAACTATAAATTATTTATCCCGTCTTTTCTTTCCAATAAGTTGTGTAATAGTTGAATAGCCTACCAAAGTGAATGAATTGGATTTAAACTCTAGTTCTGCAAATGTTTGTTTGAGCAAATGTACTTTTGTTTATTCTTTCTTGTCTCTATTATAGGAAATGCCACATATAGAATATCTGAAGTCTTTGACACAAACTCCATTCCTGGGATGGTGGTAGTTTCCTATCTCTGCACAGGACTACAGGTGGAAGATCAGACAACAAAACTCCAACTCAGTTTACTGTCAGAAAAAGAGGCAATGGCCTGAGACCCAAAGAAAAATTGCATGTTCATCATATATCCCTGGATTAATCCTCTTTTTTCTTTGATATGCATCTGTTAAAGTGACAAAGGGCAGGTTTCGATAAACAAGAACACCAGGCTTTCAAACGATTTGCATGTAAGTATATTCATGAAGTAACAACAGCATCTCCTTGTCTACCAGCTTTGCTTAAATAGCTCTGAGGCTGAAGTGTCAGCATTAATACCACTTGTGCTGAAACCCAGGCTGGGATGCTTTGACAAAGTAACATCCAACAAATCAATAGTTCGTCTGAGACTACAGCTCCTGACTCTGAGCCAGCTGGGCCATCACTGCATGCAGAAGTAAAGCAACCCTTCCTCCTTATCTCCAAAGAGGTTAACACAAATGGACAGGAAACTCCACATTTGGTCTCACACTGTCCAAATGAGACAACATAGTTCCTTCTGATTTATTCTTTTTTTCCTTCAACTCCTAGCCCGCTGTATTGTGTTGGAGAGATATGAATGACAATGCCAAGGTCAAAAAGGCACTCAAGTTCCAGTACATCAGACAATAAGGACACAAACAAAGCTCCTTTTACAGACTTCCACTGACGCATGAAGAAACCCATTATTGGGCCATTTGTATGTTTTCTCTGAAATGGCAACCACTGGCAGTGATGTCATAGTAATGATATGTTACAGTGTCCTGCAAGGAACTCCTGTTGGAAAAGGCAATGGAAGCCCAGTCTGTCTCCTCTTATGGAAAAAGGTCAAACTCCTGTCGCTTTTGCTGACATGGCACAAGCACTAATCCATGCACTTTACAGTCAACCAGAAATGGAGTGGGCACATTAGACAGCTTGTTCTGTGATCCCAACTGACTCAGTGTAAATCAGCTCCATCCCACACATTGCACAACTGAAAATCCCAGTTTAGACTTTCTTGCCTAAAGTACAGTAATGATAGTTCTGAGAACTGTCATTGCTTCTGAAATTACAGTCAAATGGCTGTGATTTGGCCTGGAGGAAAAAGACACTTTGTTGGGGCATTTTGGCTAGCTAATTCTGCATCACTGGGATGTTGATGAAATTCCCCTTTGCAAGACAGCAACAAAGTGAGAGAAAACAACTCTGAGTGAGAATGTCTTCAGAGCTTCTTATGGAATGATTTATAAGGACAGACTCTTATTAAAGTAAATATAATTATAAGCGTATCTTAAGTTGTATCTACTTGTGTTTGACTCTTTATCTTTGATTTTTAACTTACAGATACTTATGAAAACTAGGCAAAGAGCACAGAAAATGCCCGGTTATCCTGCGATGATTTTATTACTTAGATTGAACTTCCGCTTCAGATAGATATACAACAGCCTCTATTCAAATGCTTTCTCAAGGGTTCTGAACTGCAAATGTTACCCATACTAAATTATTTATACATGTATTTCTCAGGATTTGCATGTTTTCTAAAATCTTTCTCTTCTTTGTAAGTTAAACAGCCAGCATTTTCCATTCCTTACAGTTTTGTCTTGAGTCTTTATTACACAGAAGCTCCTTTAAAGAAATAATAGTAGGGGTTGGAAGATGGCTCAGTGATTAATTGCACATGTAATTCTTGTAGAGGACTCAGGTTGGGTTCCTAGTAGCCACAGAGTAGCTCACAACCATCTGTAACTCCAGTTCCAGGGGATCTGATGCCCTTTACTGGCTTGTGCAGGCTCCAAGTACACATGTGATATACATACATACATGAATACATATATTTTTGGCAAAACAATCATACGCATAAAAGTAATAAATAAAATGAAATAATAAATAATTTTGGAGAGCAGTATATATTTATATGTTATTAATTATTATTATTATTTTATTTTTGGTGATGCTTTATTCCTTATAACACTTGCTGTTCTTTATATTTTTCTCTAGTTTGAGTAAAAGTTATTAGCACAGCAATACAGATGATTTTTCTGACTTACCTTGCTTTAATGTCTGTGTCTAAAACATTATGTTGTTCTTGCAGAAGTTATGTGACCAGAACTTGTCCAGTTTACATAGTCCAACACTTCGTGTCATTGTGAAGATGAAATGTAACTTCTCTAGTAGATCCTACAGTATTTTTTATTTCAGAGTGCAATAAACACTCATATGTAGAACAGTTTCAGCATTTCCAAAGAAAGTAGCATGTAACAATGGTAGAATCTACAGAGAATTATTGAGTACTGATTCTGTGGTGAAAAATGATGAGTGAATATATGCTTAAAATCCTATTTGCAGGGCCTGAAGAGATATCTCAGGGGTTTAGAGCACTGTGGCTCTTTCAGAGGACCCAGTATTCCCAGTATCCACATGGAGTACTCTGTAATGCGAGTGTTCGACAATCCAATGTCCTCTTCTGGTCTTTGCGGGCACCAAGCACACACATGGTGGGATATCCATGAAGACAAAACACCCATAAACATAAAATAAAAATAAATAAATCTTAAAAACAAATAAAAATTCTTTGGGTAGTTAGTAGTTGCTAGAGGTGTTGATTCACTTTTATTGAGTGTGGTCACTGAAAGATTGTCCATGATCTCAGTGGATGAGCCCACACCCATGTACACGTGGGCAATACTAACTGGCCTCGGTAGACTAAAAAATATGTAAAAATTACAGATGGAAGGCATGAGATGAGACGGATGTGTGTGGGAGACTGGGGCAGTTGGATGAAGGTGTTGTTATGAAAGAATGTGATCAATATAAATAAAATGCATGACATTTGTAAAGAATAAATTAAAAATGTTTTAAAAATCCTTTAATTCCTGCATGAAGAGTGGGAAAGGATTCATTTAATTCATAGCCTCTGTTATTAAGCCTCATCATCTGATTAATATATTTTCGATGCTTAATATAACCCTTAAAATACAGCAACAAAGTTAGAATATTGGTGACCCTAGTAAATGATAAAAATTAGACACATATAGATTGATTAGATTAATGGATAGAGAGAAAGAGGAAGACAGGGATCTTTAATCCTCCATTTCTCTTTCTCTTCTCTCTTTTTGTTGCTGTTGTTGTATACTTGGTTTTATGTTATCTTGACATTCACAAGCATTGGCCTGTACTCCTAATACACACACACACACACACACACACACACACACACACACACACACATACACACACACGCACAGACACACACACTTCTTAAAGCTACAAGCCATTTGGGGGAACTTTTGCTCTATACCATTCAGTCTGGGAAGGAGTTTGAGGAAGCTTTGAGCATGCTGCTTTTTGCCCTCTGTCTTTGGGGACAGTGTAATAAAATAGCAAGAGGAAATGGGGAAGTGATCATGTGACCAAATGACTTATGGACAAGCATGTTTCCCTGGTGTTCCCATTCATTTATCTCTACCGTATAATGCATTTTTCTTGTTTTACTGGGTAATTAAACCTTCAACACTCCCAAGTTTTCGAAGAATCTGAATCCTATTACAGGAAGATGCCTGAGCTTGATTCCCTGGTATTATTATCAGGAGTTGGCCTCTTTCAAAGGGAATGCTTTTGATAATGCTAGGAGAAGTCTCTAAGGAGAGTCCCCACTCTGAGCACGTTAAGCGCTGTCATATGTCTTGGCAGGCTTTGCTGAACTTTTAGGTTAACTTCTACAGCTGTTCTTTCCCTCCCACCTAAATTTTGCTTTAAACTTATTGCCTTGTCTGCTTCTTAACAGAAAGGGATCGTTTTTCAGAGGTACGGCTATTCTTGTCTTTCAAGTCACATTTTATGAAAAGGGAAAAAAGAGAAAAATCCACATCAAAGTCCTCAGAGGAGAGACTGCATATTTTCTGCATGTGTCTGCCTTGGTCCAGCAGTAGTCTCATACAAAACCTGGACATGAGTTACTTAAGGCTTACACTAGCTGTGCTGACCCTTTGCACTTAAAACCAGCTCTGTGTTATTTCTTTCATCTGAAATGCACAAGGATTCTTGTTTACATGTATCTGTCTGTTTCTCTCTCTCATTTATGAATCTATCTATCTATCTATCTATCTATCTATCTATCTATCTATCTATCATCTATCAATCATCTATCCATCATCTATCTATCTATCTATCTATCTATCTATCTATCTATCTATCTATCTATCATCTATCTATATATCTATCATCTATATCTATCTATCATCTATCTGTCTATCTATCTATCTATCATCTATATCTATCTATCATCTATCTATCTATCTATCTATCTATCTATCTATCTATCTATCTATCTATCTATCTATGGTTTTGAAAGGGAAAGCCACAAAGCTTTGATTCTATTGTATATGCTTCCATCATCAGCACCTTTATTCAGCTTTTGTTTTTTGATTGTGAATAAGCAAAATAAAGTTTTACTCATGTTTAAGAAACACAACTGAAATAGTTACCTATGTGTCTGATCTACCCAAGAATGTACTTCATCTGGAAATTAGGAGATGAGACAAATTTGGCAATGTGGGACAGAACTCTCTAGTATTTCATGCAGATATTCTTAGGTAGAAAATAGATATTTTAGTACCAAGAAAATTTTACCCTACCACCACCTAACTCTCACCAAGAAAGGATTAAAAAAAAAAAAAAGCACTGAAAACCCAGAAACCAGACATGGATTGTCTCAGCATTTACTTTGAGTTGGAATCAAATTCTAGAGACAACTAAACCCAAAGTCCCACTTCTGGACAGTGTAAATAGGGGCAGAAATTAAGGGCATTCTAACAGGAAAGGTCTTCTCAAAAAGGACTTGAATCTCTTAGCTTTTAAGAAGCTGGCAAAATAGTAAAACAAATGAAGACAGTGTCTCCACACCTTTCAGCCTAACTAGGGCATCTACTCTGATGCGGGGACCTTTGGCCAGGATATGGGGATTACTTTGTGTCCAGCAGCACAACCCATCACTGGGCCAATGGCATATTCTGATTTCATATAAGCTTAGCTAGGCCATTTGCTAAAAACTTAAACACAGAATGTTCAAGCATTCTGAGTTTTGTTTTGTTTTTTTCTTTGTCTGGAACTAAGAGAGACAAGCATGCTCTGTGGCAGTGTCATTGTAACACATAATCTTGACCTAACACAAATTATATGCTCAGTAAACAAGAGATATGAGTGATGATGCTAGGCAAACTCACTGACTCCATGTGTTCTTTGAGAGGGAAAGTGGCACTCTTTGGAGATGGCTGAAGAGGGCATCACAGGGAAGATGGAGCCCGAGACACTATCTGTAAGAATCTCAGCGATCTAGGGCAGGAAGCTTCAACTGTGGTAGGTGAAGAGATGCTTAAAGTGCAATTAACAAATTAATTGTAATGACTCTGCCTTTAATTGAAATTGGGCTCCAGGAGACTTTTTGCCTTGGATAAAGAGGAGAATTTCTGTAGCTGTTTCAGGTACAAGTACTATTATGAACCGAAGTTTCGGTGTTTTATACTTGATTATTTTTCTGTTATTAAAATTATTCTTTGTATTGTTAACAAGTATTTGTTTATTTGAGGAATGTTTGTTTCTGACACATCAATTATTCTTATGTTTATAAACTGTGACATGTTTTAGAATATGTATTTCTGTGTGTATGATAATGGGTACACTGAAAGATTTTTTTTAAAAGAAAGGACTCATTACATTTCTTTTTGCTAAAATCATGGACATGTTTTTATATAGCATGAAGTATTAAATTTAATCTTATTTTCAGAATAATAGAATGTATAGTTATGTCATAACTTGTTTAAGTAATTTATTACCTAAATTTTAGTTGGATTTGTCTGGATCTAGCTGTTATGCAATATTATGTGAACGTACTTGTTGAAAAGGATTGGCACATAAGTTTTAGATTTATTTGTAATGTATATTAGTGTTTCAAAGGGATGTGTGTATGTACATCAAGTGTATGTCTTGTAGCCACAGAGGTAGGGTATCCTGAAACTAGAGTTACTGATGTTTTGAACTACCATCTGGGTGCTAGGAACCAAATCTGGGTTCTCTACAAGAGAAACAAGTGTTTTTAACTATTGAGCCATATCTCTATCCCAAATCTTAAATATTTTTGAGTGAAAAATTCAGAAAAGCAGAGTAATAGAATTGCATGTTTTAAAGTACATGTATGTGTATGTCAACATAATTTGATTCCTTCATTCAAATTGATACCAAATCCTACTTCTAATAGTGAATGAGAATTTGTATACTCACCAAGACGTCATTATGCCTAAGTTTTCATCAATGTGATGGATATACAATGCTCACAGTTGGGCATATCACCAATGGCTAAATGTGGACACACAGTGTAGAGTTTTGTAATTGGTAAAGAACTGTTTCTGTTTGTTTGTTTTTCGTTAAGTTGCATTGGAAATGCAAGATTAACCAAGGTGACCATTTGTTTGAGTTGAACAGCTTCATGTGTTTCACTGATTTATTGATTACCTATATTAATGGTTCTAAACTCATGAAGAAGTTTAATAGAAGCCAACACAAGCAACTAGTAACCTATCACTGAAAGGTTTACCTTGATAAAATGAAAGGTGTGTGGAAACCTCAGTGATTGGATAGCAGGTGACACTATTTCTGCTGGGGCTATTTTTGTACTGTTGTTACAATCAAGAAAGATGCTGTTAACAATTATTTTCAAAAATCTGATGTAGTTACAGAAAATACTTTTTCTTCTAAGGCCAGACTAGACATGCTCTTTAAGATTCTTAAGTAGAGGGTGAATAAAAAGGAGGAAGATGGAGAATATAATATATAATATACATTCAATAATATAATATTGGAATATCTGGTCAAGCTGGATCCTGATGTCCCTGTGGTCAGAGAAAGCGTGTGGGTCCTGGTTTTCTGGTCATCAAACCTACCCATCTTGAAGTTGAGTGACAAAGTCACTGCAATGAACCACTTCAAAATAGTCACTAGGACAATCTGAAATACCCTCTTTGCAACTCCCTGAGTCTTTCAGGACAGGATTAAGGCACACTCAGCAAGCACTGTTACTGACTAGAGAATCATCAGATCCCAAGAGACATAATTGTTAACACCATGAAAGACTGAAATGATGCTTTATTTTAAAATCCCATTTCACAAATGGTTATACCTTTCTCATTTTGACAGGGAAGTGGATCGTCTGGAAATGCTTCATCTAGCTTCTGTGTCTGGGTGCGGATGAGCCCTTGAAGACAGAAACCTTCTTGATCCCTACAGCTATTTCCGTTAACCCCTTGAAGACTGCATCATGTGTGCACTCAGCTGCCGAACTGTTTTAATGAGGTGCCACTGATTTTAATGGGGCAAAAAAGATGGATGATTCACACCAGATGTCCAGAAGGGCCATTCGGGGATTGCTCTGCCAGACGCATAGTACATCATGTTGCTCGTTGAATTCTTAAGGGGTTAACTTGACCTTTCTCTTTTAACACAGCACTAAAAGTAATGCAATTTCCATTTTCTGTGTCTCTTTTATTTATATAGAAAAGCTTCATGACAAACCCAACAGGTCTCCAAGAGCAAGTTTTCCATTTATGTCTTTGCCATCCATAAACCCTCGTGGGTGATTTTGAAAGTGGAGTAGACGAAGGTGGATGCTTCACTCATGAGCACCATCCTTAATTTTATGACCAACACTTCCATATCAAACCTTCCCAGAATCAGAGCTGATTTTCACTGTTGGTTAGTGCTGCACAACTTGTTCTTGTTCCTTGAAATTTATTTTAGACCAGCTAATCAATACTCCTGCCCTTTGAAGTATGAAAATAAAATAAAAAGCAAAGAGCAGGAATCATAATGATTCTTTTAAATATAATATCTCTGCCATTATATTATATTCTTATTTGATATGTTCTTGAGTCTGGTAAAAATGATTCAATATTTGTTAAAAAATAGCTAGCTAGCTCAAAGTCACTATAAGATGGACTCTTCACTGATATCTGGTTCTCTGTCTCCTTGCACATCTCTTAGCCTCTCTCCCTTTCCTTCACCCTACCCCCTCTCTTGTACTAGGAATTGAATCTGTGCACTATTACAAGAGTTTGAAAATAGAGATATTATGTCCTGACTGTTAATGCTTTCCTTCTTGATTGTTGGCCCAAAGTAGGTGGTGATATTCTACCCTGAGGTCATTATGCATTTATCTAACTCTTTATGAGAAGATCTAAATGGTTGATTAGTTATGATCTTTGTAGTCAGTGAAACTTAAACATTCCTATGTTTTCTTGAATGGTCATATAGTATAACTGATTACAAAAGAAGTCCATAAATTCATAGGATGATAAAAATCAACCAATAATGGAATTTTTGCACATTTGCATAGCTTCTAAAGAGCATCACAATGACAACTCATTATTTCTTTCTTTATTCCTTTGCTGCATTTTACAATTAACTGTAATTATATTAAGTGAGGAATTTTGTTTTACCTTGAAGGTACCAAAGCAATATCCATATCATTGTTTAGTAGATTTTCTGCTTTTCATTATAAATTTACAATTTACACATTGGGTATTCATTTAAAGATTTATTTCTATTTATGTATTAAGAGTATTTTATCTAGATGTATGTCTGCGCACCAAATGTGTGCAGTGCCACTGAAGCCCAGAAGAGAGCATAGGGCTTTTGAAACTATATGGTGCTGTGCTCTTAACAGATGCTTATTTTTCTTGAAACATATAAAAATTTATAAATTAGCCTTCTTCAAACAAATCCCCTGTGAAAAACAAATGCCTTGCGAAAGAGGGACTCTCACACGCAGAGATTTGTCTTTGTTTTTCTCTGTAGTGTTTATTTCATTATATTATTTTTATCTTTTTCTTTTTGGTTGTTTGAGACAGGGTCTTACTATGTATCCCAGACTGGCTCCCAAATTGCCATCTTTCTTCATTAACCTCTCAAATGCTGGGATTACAGGTATGTTTATGACCGGTCTTTTCTGATACTATTCATGATATTATTCAATATTGTGGAAGTCTTTTGTAGATAACATAGTGCAGTAAATCTATGAGTGCAATGGCATGGTCATATCCAGAGAGCACTGTTTGTCGGTATTCCTTTCCAAACTCTTGCTCTTACACCCTTTCTGCTCCCCTGTCTACAGCATCCCCTGAATCTTATAGGGGATGATAGAATTGTCCCTTTTAGAGCAAAGTGTTCTGTGGTCACTTATTCTCCACACTTTGGCTTGTTGTGAGTCTCTAAAGTAACAGCAACACATTTCAAAAGAAATTTCTCTGATCAGGGTTGAGACCAGCACTGATCTATGGGTATAAACCCAAAGCAGTTTGCCACCATGACCATTCAACAAAAGAGCAGTAATAGGTCCTCCCCAAGAGCCCTCTCCAGCCATAGGCTCTTGACCAAGTTTATAGTTCCAGTCATGAGTTTCCTCCTATGGAGCAGACCTAAATCTGATCAATAAGGGGTTGTTTAGCCACACAATAGCAATGCCACTATTTCATTGATAGGCATATATTTTCAGCTAGGTTATTATTTTAATTTGTGTGATACATAGCTGGGTAAGATCATTGATGACTTTTCCCCCATGAATCTTATGTAGTACTTTTCAGCAGTATGAACATTGGCCAACATGAAGGATTCTTTCCACTTAAATCTACTTGATTTTTCAGTGTACAGCAACCTAAATGTGTCTTGTCTTCAGCAGTAGTGTTTTCTGATTGATCTAGTTTTGTGGGCAACCAAGGACTTTGACAACAGCTTGTAATGTTTGGGGGGTGGGGAGCTCTGAGGCCTCCACGACGGACAGCTCATAAGCAGGTACCCCACTCCTAGTTCTGGGATAGTTCAAATAACATGTGACTTCTAGGAGGATTATTATATACCCATATGGGAAGATTCATACTTCATTTTAAAATTACATTTTAAAATATATTTACAAAATAGATTTCTGTAGCGCTTTCCTCTACACCTATAGTTTTGGTTACCCTTCCTCCTACCTTCTCTTCACTGCATTTCACCCACCTCCATCACCACTGAAGCTCCTCCACTCCCTGTATGCTTCCTCTACTTTCATTTCACATGTGAGCTAAGATCTCTGTTTCCTTAAGGACTCTTTGCTCCCTGCCATATAATTGCCCCTGCTTAGCTTCCTGGTCTTTATAGACATTCAATTTCAGATAACTAGTATAAAAATTCAAAATTAGGATTTGTATATTATGAGCGAGGATAGCTTTTGATATCTGGTAGAAGAACATTTAGTTGTATCATATTTCTGTAATATGACTTTATGGCCATTTTTTTTCAAAAGCTCTTTCCAAATGAAGGATTTCTAAATGAAAAACAACAGATACCTTTCTCTTCTTTCTTACTACCCACTACTTCTTTTCCCCCAGACATCCATACATCAAAGATTTCATTTTAATGGCATAATTTCTTATTCAATAGAAATGTTTTAATATTTTCCTAAAAGAATAACAGATAAAAATCTGAGAACTCAATTAAGCCTCAAACCTAAGGGTGTTTGTTAGTCAGCTCTTTGAGAACTTGTCTGTCACACTGTAGTCATAATATCCTACAATTTATGGATCAAAGTATGATTCTCAATCAACAACGTATCTTATCTTCATTAAAGAAGGATAAAGTAATAATTGACTACGTGAATATTAAGAAATTTCTGTAACTGCTAAAAGCTTATTTCCAGAGATCCTTCCTTCCTTCCTTCCTTCCTTCCTTCCTTCCTTCCTTCCTTCCTTCCTTCCTTCCTTCCTTTCTTTCTCTTCCTTCCTTCTTTTCTTTATTCCTTTTTTTCTTTCTTACTCTCTTTGTGCTCCCTCTCTCTCTCTCTCTCTCTCTCTCTCTCTCTCTCTCTCTCCCCTCTTTTCAGAAAGAAAAGTTCATTTTGGATTATGACTTAACAAGGGATAAAAGCCTGGCAATAATGGCACAGATCTTTAATCCCAACCCTTGGGAGGCAGAGGCAGGTAGATCTCTGTGAATCTGAGGTTAGCCTGGTCTACAGAGTGAGTTCCACGACAGCCAGAGTTACAACAGAGAAACCTTGTCTTGAAAAAAATAAAAAAACAGAAAACAAAAAACAAAACAACCAAAAAAAAAAAAAAGAAAAAAAGAAAGAAAAAATCAAAAACAAACCAAAACAAAACAAAACAAAACACCCACCCACCCAACCAACCAAACAACCAAAGAAACAAACTAAAAGAAGGGATAGAGTCCATCATGGCAGGGAAGACGTGGCAACAAAGTAGAGGCAATTGGCTACTTTGCAACCTTAGTCAGGGTGCAAGGCTTGGCTATAAAACCTTCAAGGCCATCCACAGTGACCTTCTTCAAGAAAGGGTCTACCTTTCCAACCAACACTACTAGCTAGAGACCGAGTGTTCACACATATAAGCATACGAGAGATATCTCACATGCAAACCACAAAAGACTAGTTTAACAAAAAGGAAACGTTGGACGCCTTAACGAGCAAATACTCATGAAACACAGTTCTGGAGTCTGTAGATTCAATGATCTCTAGGCAGATTCGTTTCTGGAGCTATTAAAGAAGCATGGAACATGACTTCTACTTTTCATGTTTTCTTGCTTATACTCAATATCTCACCTGGTCTTTATCCAGTGCAGTGCTATAAATATTTGCTATTGAAGGAACAGAGCTCTTGACAGGACTGTCTCTATGCAGTCCTCCCTAGTAGAGTTTTTCACACTGAAGAAAATTCTATATATTTGCACTTTTTCTTATTGTATGAATATTTTGACCTCAAATATGTCTATTTGCCAAGAGTATGCCTGGTCCCTCAGAAGAGGAGATCAGATCCCCTAGAACTGGATTTATAGGCAGCTGTGAGACACTATGTGGGTCCTGGGAATTGAACCCTGGGCCCTCTGCAAGAGCAGCTAGTGCTCTTAACCAAGAGCCACCTCTCCAGCCGTATCTGCACTTTCTTAAATGGTAGCTTCTAAATACACATGCTGTTGAATACTTGACGTAAAGCCAGTCATAAAATGTTTTAAATTTATTTAATATAGTTAAATATTAAGTCTCATTTGTCAATGCAGTAATATAGCTTCAATAATGTTAAGACTTCTACTGCATCTATGTATGTGTATCTTGTATTACTGTACCATAATTCATTGATGTCTATTGGTTTATTATTATTTTGTCTTTTTTTCATTTTAGTTTGGGACACTTCTATTGCTCTCTAAAATGCTCTTTTTCCTTTCTCATCTGCATCATATTTGCTGATGAGACCTTGGAAAGCTGTCTGTATTTCTATATTTAGTGTTTTTATTTAGACAACTTCTCTTTGGTCATTGTTAGATGTTCACAGTCTGCTAATATTACTCATCTGTTTAACATATTAATTATAGTTATTTTAAATTTGTGTCTGATGATTCTAATATCAGGATTGTATCTGAGTCTGATTTTGATATTTCCCTTTTGTTTCTCTTGCCTTTGAAATGCTTTGCCAGTTTTTCTTGGAAGCCACACTTTTAAATCAGCATATAGACTCAGGAAACAGGCCTTTAGTTCAGGATTCCTGTTAATCTAAGTAAGACTTGGGTTGGGTTAATGTTCCATGCAGCTGCATGTGTCCTGCCTCTCAGATTTTTCTTCTCTCTTGATTAGGGCCTTTTGAAGTTCTACTCCTCAGAGATATTATGAGCTTTGCTTTTTTTTTTTTTCTTTTTAGATTTAAACCACTGTTAGTTTTCTATATTCTTATGTTGTGGCTGTCAGTTTTGAGAAAGGAACATTTTGCATTTTTCCAATTCCCAATGTTTTTATGGGCCAGGGTTTCAGGGCTGTCACTTCATTGTATTTTTCTTTAGTAGTATATTTTGCTCCACTTTGTAGCAAAGGTATTCCCAATCTATTTCTTTTAATACCTGTTGATTGTGGTTTCTCAAGAGTAGGAAGATTCTTTTTACTTTGTCAGGGAGCAAGAGTCAGCAGATTGTTTTTCTTTAGAAAGTCTTAGTCTTACAGAAAGTTGTGAAGAAAACACAATAAGTGCCAAACCAGGAGGTGATTCTCCACACAAGAGCTACTTAGAGTCCCTGATGATAAAAGGTAATCGGTGGTTCAGAGTCCTTAAAGCTAAGGTCTCGGACCTTTCTCATCTCAACTCTAGCACCAAACTCAGTCTCCAGCTACTTGATCAGTCACCATGGAAATGACCCCAAGTAAGTACATCTACATATTCTATCTGGACCTGCTTTCTGACCTTGGTCCAGCTGTTTGCAGTAAGTCCTCAGTTCCCTGACAGACCCAAGAAATGACTCTGATTTATATTTTTCTGGCTCTTTTTTGAAGCAAGAAGAAGGTGAAGACAGCTAAGTTCCTGTCATGTCAGAACAGAGTCTACAACCTCACAGTAAGCATTTAGATCCACTGAGATAATCTCTAAACACTGTAGACGGAGCCCTTCCTTTTTAAACATCTGTCTTAGGAATCTGAGTTCTGCTTCTCACACACATAGGATTCTTCTGATAGAACAAAGATATTTTAATCATCTGCAGCCAAATAGAAGAGTGTCTACTAAATGCTGGAGGGCAAACATTTAAAGACTATTTATTTTTTAGTAAACGATACATATCACTATACCTATTATTGTATGGTAATACTGAAGTACCTCTGAGAATACTTTAAATCAAGTCATGTTCTAAACCAATCACTCTTAAGTTGCTTCTCATTTCTTAGGACACATACAGAGAGCCTTCATAAAGTGAACATGTCACTTCATGACCTGGTCCTACTCTCTCACCAGCCTTTTTTTATGCTTCTGTTCATCTCATTCAGTTACTTCATCCAACTGGCTACCTTTCCGCTCTACAACCTTCAATGTGCAGCTACCTATGACTGAAATGATGCTCCTTTCCTTGGGAAACTTCAGCTCATAGCTTAACTCACAGGTTGCTGCTGATTCTACCATAAAAATATTCCTCAATATATCTTTTAATAAGTATCACAAGTGTAATTAATTAGTTATTAAAAATTACCATGTAGTTCTTTGTTTAAGATCTGCCTCACCCAGTTGGTTACAAACTCTAGGAACCTGGAGATTGCCTGTTTCACTCTCTGCAAACACTCACATAGCATCAGAGCTCCTGAACAACAGTTTCAAATGCACTGATTATGGATGAATGAAAATTCCATCTCTATTTTCATCTTATCAAAAACCAAATCCTTGGTTTGTGGTTAGGTGGTCAGGAAGCATGGAGAAGCAGTCAGCCCAGGAAGAGCCTTCCAGGAAAGAAAGTATGTGCACAAATTTTATTTTCGAGATGAGATGAAAATTCTCCCCTTGGGAAACTCAGAAATATTTATAGAGAGACTCTATTTCTTACTGTTTTGCAGATGTGGGCATGGCTTAATTTCTTTGGTTACTGAAGGAAAGGGTAACTCAGAAAGGCAGAAATCTCCGGGCCACTTGGGCTGCAGCAGCCGTAAAAATGTGATCATCATTATCAGCTAACTAATCTTTTTCTCTTAAAGTTTCTCAATGATTAGAGTGTACCATGAAAAATTGCCTCGAAGCCACAGATGACAGAATGATTCCCTTGTGGCAAGTCTTGTGGTGACCATGAGACTCTTAAAGTCATCCCAGGAATTCAGGCTTGAGTTCACCGAATGCATCCAAAGCAGGCCACACTTCAATCCCTGATGGGGTGAGTTGGTGTATGCACAAAAGTAAAGATAATTTTAGATAGATATTTAAACCTACACAATCAATCACATGACTCCATTGTACACAGCACGTTCTCATGTTGTTATTACCATGACAACTCACTGGGATAGGCATTCTTGTTTCCCATTAGAAGAAGATAATGGAACTGAAGTTTAAGATGTTTCTGCCAGGAAGAAAATGTAAACTCTGTTGATTGAGATCTCTCAAATGGTAAATCTCATTGTGGGGGTAGGTCTACCCCTATGAACAGCATCTAGGACATTTGGGGAGCTATTTTTATCAACTGGTGTTGCCTTTCACACATAATTGCCACTCTAATCATTTTAAATATTGATACCATTTAAGGCAATGCATCCCCTGAGCAGCAACACACTTTAATGTTTGTATTTCCAGTTCTCATAACTCCTGTCTAAACCCAATTCAAAGAAAGAATCCTTTAGTCTCCAAACCAAAACTCTTCAAAAATATGTGCATTTAAACAAGAAAAATGGAAGTGTGTGGGCTAGGCAGCTCTTGAAGCAGCTGTTACACATATAGAGTGAGTGCTCTTTATAGCGGTTTTTAGTATCTGTTCCAGCTGTAAATGTGCAATATAATCTGAACATTATACAGAGCAGCATTCATTTCAACGTGTAAACTTTATTGACAAGAAGACAGCTTCAAAAGAAATAGCAGAGCCCATTTTGTCAATTGTGTTTGGAAGGATTATTATTATTTTTTTTTAAATAAGGACAGAACAGATCATGATAGCTTACATGGCAATTTGAATTGCAAATGAAGAAATATAGCTAGTTTGATAAGAAGCATATACAAGAAATCAGTCTGGGCTAATTAAAACGCAGGACAATCACAACAAATATCATATACATTGATATTCACAAATGATGTATATGTGAGTTAGTAAACACACTCATTACACAGGCTCAGGTACTCCATATGAGCAGCTCGCTTGGGTTACATGGAAAAGCAGATGAAGATGAAGGAGACTGGAACAAACACAAAGCTCCCACACAATCCACCCAGCATGTGGTCACCTTCACACAGGGGAATTTACCTGCTAGCAGTTAGGAATTTCTCCTGCTGTGCATATGTTGAAGTACTCAAGACTGTCTTTTCTTTTTGATTTAATAACAGCATGCACCACAGCAGTGTATTTTCACCATTACAGGAATTACGCTTCATCTTTTTCTTGAAAGGCTTATTAAATTAACCTGTATACCATTTGAATCTGGATTTTGAGGTTATTGGTTTGTACTCATTTTTCTCTTTGGGGGTCTTTCATTTAGGATTGATCTTATTTACTTATTTGTTTATTTCCTTTTTTTTTTCCATTTCCACCCTTTCCCCCCTCCAGCTCCTGTTCTTGTCTCCCCACCCACCAACTCTCAAATTTATGACCTTTCCTCCGTAACTATTATCATAGAATTTCTAGTTATCTCACACACACACACACAAACACACTTATGTATATCCTAATTATTTTTGTTGGATCATGCTTTTAAAAGAGATACATTCATTTCCCTAAGCCTTCAAACTTATTAGCCTATGGGTTTTTGTTTTTGTTTTTATATTCTCTTTATCATTTGAGAAGTTCTTTTGTGTCAATATGATCGATCCTTAACGCCATTGCAATTGTTTTCTCTTCTTTTTGCTTTATCCGTCTATCTGGAAGTCATCCTATTTATTTTGTCCAAGTATCAGCTTTATTTTTATGAATATTTCCAGTTGCTTTGTTGCTTATCTTAGTCACATTTACTTATGGATCTGTTCGTTCTTTCATTTGTTTGCATTTTAGTTTTGCTATGTACATATTACTCAAACTTCTTGAGTTGAATGTTCACCTTCATTTTATTTCATCTTTCTAATTGTTTCTCCCAGAATATTTGGTTTGCATAGATTTGGCCATTGTTTAATTCCAACTATCTTTTTAAAATTTCCATTGCTTTTCCTTTTAAAAACAAAACCCACACTAGTTATATATTTAATACATGCAAATTATAAGATTCATTTATTTTTGTTTTATGTGTGTACATTTTTGACTGTATGCATACATATATGTATGTACACCAAACTCATGCCTGGTACATCAAACTCAAGCCAGAAGAAGATGTCAGAGCTCTTAGAAGTGGAGTTAAACCCCTATGTGGGTCCTGGGAACCAGCACTTGGTCCTCAACAAGAGTAGGTGTTCTTAACCGTAGAGCCATCTCTCTAGCCCCAATAAACAAATTAGTTAGGCCTTAGTGATTAATTTGCTGTATTTTTTTTCAGAGACCATCTATTATGTGACTTGTTGGGTTTCCTTTGTGGTCAAATACAAAACCAATACATGTAAATGTTCTATGTATGTTCTAAAAATGTATATTCCTACTAATTTGAAGCAAATAAATTTTAGTACATAGTAGAGTGAGATAGTTGAATTATTGAGGTGTGTTCCACTTGCTGTCTGTCTGGCTTTCTCTCCTTCTGGAGTGTATGATAAAACAACAGTTATTGGCTTAATTGTATAACTGATAGTTTTACTTCACACATACTTAGATTATGTTGTGAGAAGTGCAGATATATTTTTTTGGCTCTATAGTATCGATAAGTACTACTGCATATATTTATAGACGCTTTTTTTTTATCTTGAAGTCAAATTCTTTAAAAATGAAGATGGATGCTCCAACTCTACTTCTGTTTATTTCACATGTTATTCCATCCCTAAATAGTCAGTGTTCGAATCTACTTCAAATGTTCACTTTATAGACTATGAGGAAAAGTCAGGTTTCCCAAATTTTTATCCTGCTTGTATTGTACTTTACAAAGTAAAATGAATATGGCTTTTCTAGAAAATAAAAGGAATGTATATAAAATATAAGCCTATGCTTTCATTATTAGATTTTTCAGACTCTGTTAAATTTCTAGAAAAATTAATAAATCCTCATTCTAAATTTTTATGTTTATCGTCATAGATTGGTAGCCAAAGTTACAGGCTGGTATTAGTGTGCATCACGCTTGTAGTACACTTCAATTATTTTTGGTTGCCTTTGAATAAATCCAACAAGAAATTTATTCTATTTTTCAGATACTATGTAACTCTAGGCCGCCATCAAGCTCACTCTTACCTCAGGTTGCCCTTACAATCACCCCAGTCCCTTTCTTAGCCTTCTCCAAACCTGGCACTCAGAGTCAGCCTCAGGAGTTGCACTTAATTCTTTCCAACTTACTAGAATTACGATTACTATTACTATTATAATATTAATATTTATTTCTGTTATCTAAACCACATAGTTAACTTACTTTTTACACTCACTATGGTAAGCACACTTACCAAATCTGATTGATACATATCTGTTATATTTGTGTTCCATAGATCAAAAATGGCTTAGTTGATGTGATATTTCTGAACTCCGGATAAGATCCTGAGCAAAATAAAGCATAATAGTTCCTAAGAAAATTTGGTTTACATTAATATATGCAAAACTCCATTGTATGAAAACGGGAGTATGCTGGCTCAGATATCTAGAACAATATTAGGAGATCACTTGGGAAAGGAAAATTAACTTTGTGAGATTGTTCTGGAGATTTTAGGGCTCATTATCTTTACTTCCTAACTGCTAAATGTTACGATATTCCAGTTATTATAAGAATAAAAAAACACTGTCACTAACACCCTAATTACCCCTCCAGGGCTGTCTAGCTCCTGCTGGAAACAGCTGTTATAGAAGGGTGCAGAACTCACATTCGGTCAGAGCCCATCTAAGGGATTTTTCAATTGGTCAATGTCCCAGCTGTGAGAATGGTTTCGGAAACTTTTGAAGAAACCATCCTTGGCTACATGAGGAGATTGAGCTATAGGATGAATAAAGAGTGATTAATACTTATGCACGGACAGGATGGACAATAGCTAGATTCTGGCTATGCTGATGGTTTCCTGCCTGCCCCTGGGTGTGGAATACATTCATCTTTCCAGTTTCTCTAGTCTGACTGGGTTCCTTGCTGCTAAGAGGATCTTAAAATAATATAGATATTTATTGACAAAATATTACTTCATGTTACACACAGTTAGATATTGTTAAAGAATACTACAAGAGCTAAATAAAAGAGATGTTCAGTAAGATCAAAGGTATGAGAATTATATGATAGAAATAAACTTCCAAGGATACTTACTAGGCAAGATTGAAAGCTTGATTGCGTGCTTCAAAAACGAAATAGATTAGATAAGATACAGAGAGTATATGTTAGTTTTAGATATTAGAGAAGAAAGCATGCCCAAGGATTACTGAAATAATAAATCCATTCCTTGTCAATTCCTTTCTCGAAATGAAAAGCCAGGGCTTTTTGTAAGAAGTAACTACTTCTTACATAATCATCACCAGGAATCATTCAGGGTTCCCTGGCAACATAAATGTTTTCTTTGGAAATAGCTAATACATGGGAGAATTTTTCAAAATATCAGTGTCTGTCAATGCTATCTTTGGTCCAACTTCAACATGGTTGTTCTTTGGAAAGTCTGTGGGGAATTCCCGTGACAGTCACATGCTTAATTACATAGAGGTCAGATATGCAATAGATAAGTGAATGAAGCACTGAAATGTCAAAGAATGGTAAATACCACTATTTCCATCTATGCTGCTTTTCAGTGGAGTTTGTAGCAAATCACTACAATAAACAACTGTCATCAGGGATGAAAATCTTAGATATTAAGATTTCAGAGAAGACATATTGGTTATCATAACTGAATATTTTGTGACAATTTGAAAACAATAAAAAACTTCTAAGAGGCCCAATCACCAAAGCTTATTGCAAAATTAAGCACGTGATGAATCCAAGGTGTTTAGTGGTGCCCTTCTGTGTTTTAGTGTGTGATTTCATTGCAGCCCTGGTTCTCAGCATACAACTTATGCATTATGCATTGAATACACCATCATATCAGCGATATCAGTTAATGCTGTTTGAGACACACAGACTCAGCTTTGAGACTGTTATGTGTTATGAATTACAGTGCTTTTTACTACATCTACAAAGGATTTGCTTTTTCAGAAACAAACATAAGAAAACTGTTGATGATTTTCTGTTGTCATTCCTTAGGGAGGGGAATAGAAGGACATAGGTGAAATGAAGATGAAAATGGTAAAGATGGGGGGATGTTAAGCTGGGCATGAGAAGGGAGGATAATGCAGAAGGAAGATAAGGTATAAGTAATACTGAGGATGTTTGAATTAGCCATAGGGAGTCATTTTATGTTTACTTAAAATAACACCTAAAGAATATACACACACACACACACACACACACACACACACACACACACACACACACTGTAGACGAACATTTAACCCTTTAATCAGGCTAGGGTAGAAAGAATATTGGTACATACATTTAATCCCAGTGTAGCACACACCTTTAATTCCAATTCAGGAGGGAGTGGTGGTGCATGCCTTTAATCCCAGCACATGGGAGGAAGAGGCATAGTTCAGAGAGAGAAACACAGAGTAAAGATCAGAGTTCAGAGTTCAGAGAAGGAGGCAAAGTAGAAGCAGAGTGTGGAAGCAGAGCTCAGATAGAAATGAAGTGGAAGCAGATGAGAAGCAGACAAGCGGCTAAGTTCAGAGAGAAGCAAAGAATTAGTCAGGCAGTTTGAGTGCAGTCAGCTCACAGACCATTCAGTTCAGAAGGAGGAGAAGAGAAGAGTAGAGCCAGTCCAGAGTAATCCAGAGAGCAAGCAGAGAGTCAGAAGTGGATGGTTTAGGATGTACAGTTTGGAGTTCAGAAGACAGCTAGTCTAAATGAGTTCAATCAGCAGTAAGCCTTGGAGGGTAAAACATTCTAAGTTTTGACTTCAAGATTAGATTGTATTGAGACTGAAACCTTCCAGGTCCAGGCTTAATATTAGACTGTATGGAGGCTGAAACCCTCTAGGAGGATTGAATGAACAAAGAATAGACTGTCACAAACACATGAGATTAAATAATTAAATCAATGACTACATATAAGTCTACAACATAGTTTAAATGAAGTTATGACACTTTTGTTGACAGTTACTCCCTCAAAAGCTTTAGACTAATAAAAATCATAGTACCAAACATGAGAAAACTTTTTGGGAGTTGTCAGTCAGGAGAGTCCGAGAGATTCCATCAAACAGTATAAGCTATTACTGTTGCCTTGGTGACCTCCCAGAGGCTAAAAGTAAGTTCATATTGATAAAGACACCCATACTTAAGAGAGGAATCAGAGGATTCAAGCTCAATGTGACTTTAGAGCATCCTTTGTGAGGTCTAGCTTTTATAATGCCAGAACGTGCTATGTAATTTTCCAAGGTAGGAAAGCAATCAATAGTCATAACCATCTGTGACCGCTGTGAACCACAACACTGACCAGCAGGGCAAGATATCACTAAAGGTGAAACAGCGGCACTTATATCTTGCTGGTAATAAACAACTGTCTAATTGGACATAATGACTACCCAACAAGGAGGGAAATAATTCCTGCTACAGTAAACCTAGTCTTGTGGCTATTGAGGTCATAGAGCTTAAAGGAGAACATCCCACTTTCCTAAACCTAACTGCATTCTCAATTCTTGTCCTTAAACCTACAAACGATTGTGTTTCTCACTCATTATTGAAGAAATTTTCTACAGCAAGGAGAGACTATTACAGAAAGCCACAATAACAAATCTATGGTACAACCCCTACATCTAAGGCTCAGATAATAACACAGAAAAGAGGACGATAAGATTGTTAGAGCAAAAGATAAACAACTTAGTTGCAAGTTTGCATCTGACAGGGAAACTATGCCCATGAAATCTCAGCAATACCATTGCTCCTGTTCAAACAAAACCTGAATAATGACTGCACCAGTTTTCATGTCAATAATGGACAGGAAGATTCTCACAAAACTCCAACCATAGATGAAGAGCGACAAGAAATTGGCGACTATTGTGAAAACAGAAGAATTAGTTTTACCATCCTAAATGGTTATTTCAATCCTACGTGACAGCCCTGAAACCACATACATACAAATAACACTAAGTAGACTTAGTGGGTTGCATTTATATAGTCATTCACATACATACTTAATAATAATAATTGAAGAATAATGGGCCATGGATTTGAAAGAGGAAGTATGGGAAGAGTAGAAGGGAGAAGAGGGAGGGAGAATGATATAATTATATCCTAATTAAAATAAAAAAATGTAAAGCGGCAAAGTAAAAAGTACCAAGTTTCTTTGGCGTAAAATACTATTTTTCATTTTAAAATTGTTATTTATAATAATAATAATAATAGTGTGTGTGTGTGTGTGTGTGTGATGTGTAAGTATGGCAGCAAGTGTTGGAATACCTGTGGGATCAGAGATTACTTCAAGAAGTTGAGTCTCTTCTTCCACCTGCATGTGGATTACAGGTGGGACTGAACTCAGGTTGTCAGGCTTAAGTGGCAAGCACTTTTACCCATTGGAACATTTTTTAAATGTATTCTTTGAACATTTCATACAGTATATTTTTATCAAATTATTTCCAGTCCCCAACTCCTCCCATATTTTTCCCCCTCCTTGCTCATCCGTCTTCATGTTCTATCTCTCTCTTAAAGTACACGCACACACACACAAAAGAAAAAAAATGCAGAGTACATGAAGTCAGGCTTCTGTTGCCAAATACATGTAAGCATGGAAGTCTGCCCTTGAGTCTAGTTGATACACCCTGTGTCACTCCACTGAAGAGAACAGATTTTCCCTCTACCAGAAGCTATACATGTGGAAAGCTCCTTGGCTTCAGTGGGGTGTTGTACCCACTTCCCCTCCTGTGTGCTAGGATTCTCTCTGTCTTGAGCTTGCCCAGATCAAGCCCATGCTGCCAGCCTCTTTGACTTCATATGTGCATCAGCCCTGTGTCTGGACAATGCTGTTTCCTTAAACTTGTCCACCACTTTTGGTTATTACCCCTTCTCTGCATAGATTCTCGGGTCTTGATGGGAGAAGGATGATTGAGGCATTCCATTCTGGGCTGATCACTTCAGTGTTTTTCACTTTCAGCAGGTTATGCAGTTATGGGTATCTGTGTTAATTACCATCTACTGCAAAAAGGAGCTTCTCTGAGAGTTGAGCAGTACACTGATTTATGAGTACATCAATATGTCATTAGGAGTAATTTTACTGCTTTTTTAGCAGAATAATATGCAGAATAGCATATTATTATATAACGACATAGCATATTATTATATAATAGCATATAATAATAATAATAATAATAATAATAATAATAATAATAATAATTTTATATGATTTTTAGCAGAATAATAATAGTAGGTTTTCCTTTGGGCCCATGACCTATGAAGTCTCAGTTTCTTGGCCTCATTAACAATATTAGGTATGTATTTCATCTTCAGGAGTGGGCATTAATTCTAATAAAAAAGTGATTGGTTAATATCCTAACATTCATGCCACTATTGCAGCTGTAGACACATCTTGTAGGCTGCTGTTTATCATAGCTTGAAATGTTCATAGTTGCATGAGATTGATGATTACTTTTCTCCTCTGGTAGAAAGTAGAGCATCTTCTATCACCACGAACACTAGCCAGTAGGGGTAAAGCTTCCAGGTGAATATCAGCTAGATTTCTCCATATTCTATGGCATAAGTGTGTGGTGTCTTCAGCAATAGGGCCTTACTGTTAAGTTGTGGAAAGTAATCAATAGCTTTGGCAATAGCTTGTAGTACTGGGCTGGGGAGGGATTCTGTGAAACACCTTTGGCCAATGACTCAAAAAGATGTAACTTATTCCCAGTATTGGAAATTTTATTTCATAGCATATAGTGACTAGTAAGGTCATTATCTTTCTTATTATATGGTGATTCCATTTAAATTTCTCCTATATATGTTTATTTTAGGAAACTTCTACAATTGTAGGCTTCCATATGGCTTTTCAAAAGTCCTACCCTGCCCATATTTCATCCTCTACTCTGCTCTTCCTTCTCCATCACCTTTATTCCTCCAATTCTAGTTTCTTCTTTGTCACTTTGTAACACTTCACTCTAGTTCCCCTTCCAGGGAATATTCTTTTTTTTTGTCCCCTACGATCTCCCTAACTGCTGTGGATGTCCTAAACAAAACATCTGCATATAAAGGACAGAAGCTACCATCAATATATGAGAGGACATACAATTTCTGGGTCTGGGTTACCTCGCTCAGGATGATTGTTTCTAGCTCCATCCATTTTACTGCAACCTTGAGTCTTCTTAACAGATAAATAATATTCTTGGAAAGAATCAAGATGTCAATCAACTGATAAATGGATAAAGAAAATGTACATCTACACAATGGAATGTTCCACTGCTGAACCACCTTGCTGGCTTTCTTCTCTTTTAACATTCATTAGGTGTTCAGCTATTTATCCTATCAAAGAAAATCAGTAATATCTTCATTGTATGTTTCCCAGACTTTAAGGTGTTGAAAAAATTTGGAATTCATGCAATCTATGATCTAAAATGTAAACCGAGAGCATTTATGACCTTTTGCATATTTTAGTATTGTTGACTAACATCGTTAAATGTTGCTGTTATTAAAGGTATTGGATAATGATTTGTAATAGCTCATTATAATTATATTTGCTACAAACAGTTGGAAATAATTAGGTTCAATAAATTCTTTATAGTGTTTGCATGTTTATTGTTATTTTTTGAGTTGGGGTCTCACTATGTAGCTCTTGCTGGTCTGGAACTTGTCATAAAGACCAGTCCAGCCTAAAGCTCGGGGAATTGCCTGCTCTATCTCCTGAATACTGGGATCAAAGGTGTGCACCATTATGCCCAGCATCATGTTTATGTAATTAAGGTCAATAAATAAGAAAATTATGACAAGCAAATATATTCTTGAGAATTATCTTTAAAAGGGGTTTGAAAGCTCTATTTTTGGATCACATAAAATTACATTTTAAAAAGATTTAAAAGAAATTAATATAATGGGAAATTAAAAAGTGTCTCAATAAACTGAATAGCAAAAAGACAAACCTGTCAGTTAAATAGGTCGTTTTTTTTATTTACAGTATTTTAACTAGTTTGACATGTTGAAATATGAGAGTTAGTATTATAGATGAACATAAACATGGCACTAGAATTATTATCTCTGACAAGATTACTTAATTTTTAAAAAAATGAATGTTTTGCATAGCTTTCATGTATATCAACAACAGGAAATCAACCACAGTAGATAACTAATACAGGCCAAAATTTGTATTTTTAAAATCCAATGTTTCTGCCATATTTTTCTTGCCAAACTATATTTCTATATTATCTACAAAACCCCTGTTTTATGTCCTTACAATCTTAATTACAATTATGTATTTATGCATGTATATGCTTGGATTTAAAGGCTTATTGATCATTTTCACTATACTTTCAGCTTCTCAAGGATACAGATCTCTTTCTCTTACTCAATGTTGTGTACCTAGTATCTCCAACACAAGGATGTATGGCAAGGACTTTTGATAGCTTTCTTTGCTAGTACATCTTTATACATGGCCAAGTGGATGGCACACTGATGAATGTTGGATTGATGAAGCTGGCAGGTTCTCAGTGAATAGTTCTTGGATGGACATATTAAATTTATCTCCATGACTGAGATCTTGTTTCTGAATACTTCACTCTCACTGTGGTATCCTGACAGTAGCAGTTTGCTCTGACAGTAGCCATGTGCCTGGTTTGGGAAAGCAATACTTCACTGTTGTCCATCATTAGGCTTCTGCAAAAAGGAGGGCATTTGAGATGAAGAAAGTCTGATTAATGTTAGGTAATTTCATTTGTCTTCTATAGAGGTAGAAGACATTTTCTGAAAGGAAAGGAAAACCTCAAACCATCAAACCAGAATTGTTCTTATTTTGGTTGGGGGTTTCTGTTGTGGAAGTTTATTTTTTAGTTATGTATAAAATGTTTTATGCATTGTTGGGTGAGAGGCTCACCTAGGTCTTGGCATTCTGTATTGTTTGCAGGTGTTAGATTTCTGTGGGGGAATGTTTGATTGCTTATGATCTGCACCTGAACAGTTTTGTATGAATAAAAGCACCTGAGTTCAGAGGCTCAAGGTTTCACTGTGAGTTAGGTGCTGGCCATGATGGTGGTTTCCTCTGCTGAGGTCTGGCAGAGTTTGGACTTATGAAAACACCTCCTTGTCTCCCTTGACTGAGCCACCCACAACAGCCTTACACTACAAATGGTGCCCAACATGGGTAATAGAATTTTTTTTTAATGTAGAAAAGGGGAATTGCTGCAGAAATTTATTTTGGTTATATATAAAATAATTGTTTTATGCACTGTTGGGTGAGGGGCTGTCTAGGGCACTTTATATTGTATTTTTGTGGGAAATGTTTAGTTGCTAATGATCTGTACCTGAAGAGTTCTGAATCAATAAAAACACCTGAGCTCAGATGCTCCGAGTTTTACTATGGAGTCTGGCATTGGCCAGGATGGTGGTTCCCTCTCCTGAGGTCTGACAGGACTTCTATTTATGAAAATGCCTCCTTGTCTTCCTGGCTGAGCTTATACAGTAGGCTAACTACAACAAATGGCACATCAGCGTGGGGCAGGACATCACACCAGCTAATCCAACCTGGAGATAAGGAAGAAGAGAAAGAAATTGCAGACCTTACAGAGTCTGGCAAAGTATGCTCAGAGAAGCTACCAGAGGACCAAGAGTAAGGTATTAATTGAAGGTTCCTGAAGGAAGAGGAGAGAAGAAAGGAAATAAACCTCTGAAGAGAAAAGGCTGTGAAATTAATAAATAAGTGAAGGGGAGGAAAAAAAAAGCTCTGAGGTGAGAGCCACAGAATGGAGGCCCTTAGAGATAAGGAAATAAGCTGGGAGCAGGAAAAATGAGGTTCTTACTGCTTTTCCTGAGCATGGAGCTGATGCTCCCTCCTTCTGCTGCTGGTGGCATACTGTTGTATAAACTTGAGTTTGTTGATGGCTCTTGTGTGTGTGAAGCCCAAGTGGGTCTTGTGTTTGAGGTCTATGAAGAAGGGTGCATGTTTCCTCGTAGCTGTGGTGAGAAAGAATGTCAAACTGCCAGACTGTTTCAAGGAGAGTTTCTTCCCAGCAGCCTAGGACCCCCTGTTGTGGAAGCCAAGGCTTACAGCCAAAAAGCTGCTTAGTTAAACTGCACAGTTTTTTTTTTTTTTCTTTCTGCAAATCTGTCTACAAGTGGTAACTCCACACTATGAGGAAACTCTTCCTGTTTCTTATGGGTCAGCACACAGAAACTGTTTTCCAGAACTGGCCAAGGTTGCATCTTCTGCTGGTAGCTGAATTTGGAACTGTAAGCTTGTGCTTACTTTGAAGGCATGAAGGAGAGCAGCTGAGGCTTGGTACTGGAAGGCCAGGAAAGGCCATTAGTGAAGATGCAGCCTCAATAGTAGTTGAAGGCCCAAAATGAAGGAGCCATGTAAAGACATTGAGGCTTGGCACCATGAAGAGAGCCCAGGAGAGGACACTGGTGAAAGTGCAGCCCAGTTACAGCGAGGAACTCCAACAGTTTTTGAGATGCCAGTACCATGGGATGACCACCAAGAACAGCAGCAGCCAGAGCCTGAAGGACAAACTGTGTGTGCTGCAGAGAGTAGAGCCAGAGAAGTGATCATAGCCACTTGGAGGAGCCGAGATGATCATGAACAATTTCCAGGTAATTGGGTATTGATAATGTTTTTCTGCTGTCCAAAGACATTGTGAAAATCTTGATAGATGTTTGATTTCATTTGGTCCTTTGGTCCTGTGAATTAGCAACCCTCGTGATTGTTCCTCTTGTAATAGTTTTCCTGGTGTGATATGAAATTATGTTGTAGAGATAAAGCTTTTTTTTTTTTGTCTTATACAGAAACGGGGAAGTGTTATGGAAGCTTATTTTTAAGTTATGTATAAAATGTTCTATGCACTGTTGGGTGAGGGGCTCCCTCGGTCTTGAAGTTCTTTATTGATTGCAGGTGTTAGATTTCTGTAGGGATTGTTCAACTGCTTGTGATCTGCCCCTGAGCAGTTTTGAATGAATAAAAACATCTGAGTTCAGAGGCTTGAGCTTCCACTGTGAGTTAGGTGCTGGCCATGATGATGATTCCCTCTGCTGAGGTCGGGCAGAATTTGGAGTTATGAAATCACCTCCTTGTCCCTCTAGGCTGAGACACCCACAGCAGCCTTACAACTACATTTTATTCATTGAAGCTAGCTACGTCAGATTTGCCGTATTCATTGACAAAAGTGCTGGTTCATGAGGTCTTTCTCATTTGCTGCCCAAGAACATAGAAAGAGGGAAAATAGTGGAATAAATCAAGACTTTTGGGCCTTGGGTTTCTATATAGTCACTCAGTATCACTTTGTGATTTGAGGAAGATATTGAACTTGGAAGTAGATACATTTTAAATAGTTCTGTTTAACAACTTCTGTAAAGAAGAAAACTATTTTGGTGATGGGATGAGATTAATTAAGTAAATACTCATCCTTTTCCTGTCCTATATTTTGCTAATGCCAGGTTAGAGATTAGAAACCTCACAAAGTCATAAAGTCAATCATTTTGTTAAACATTTGTACACATTATCATCAGTCACTGCTTCTTTGAATCTTAGTAACATATGATTAGAGATAGTTTGTGGAAGAAAAGATATCAGAATACTTGGGGTTGAAGTTATACTTTGTGTTTCTTCTTCTCCTGTACTTCCCAGCTCTATCTCCTTTCAGTGTTTCCTGCATTCCTCTTCCTTCTCCTGCATCTTTGGTGATTATTTCTTCCTCCACTCCTATATTCAAAAGAAAAATAAGTGAATGGTGGGAAACAAAATGAGGGAGAATGAATGAGGAAGAGTGAAAACCAAGATTCCTTTAAACAACAACAACAAATAGATAATCGGTCATGTCAGCAAGGGGTGGGCTATTCCCGTAATTTTACCTTTCTTCAACCCCCGATTTCAATCTTATGATTTTTTTTTTTTTTTTGTGGGAGAAAGTGAAAAGTATGTGCTCAATATACAACAAATCAAATTGTGTGGTTTTCCTCTCTCCACTGTGTAACTGATCTTGGCACCTCCCTACAATGATGATAGCATGAAAATATTTACACAGGAACCTAGTTAGGATTCCTATGGTAAAGACTTCTCATTTCTGTCACTCCTAAAGCCTCATGCAGAGAGTAGAACACAGCAATTTGGCCTTATGTTTCCTATTTTCCAGATCAATCTGTTTTTCTTAATTTTAATTTATAATCAGCACAGCTGAAGCTCCTAATCATATCAGACATGCCAATCCTCCCAGAAGCAAATCTGATTTAGCATTAAGGAGCCTGGCTTGTGTTCACAGAGGGGGACTTCCTTCCCCCTGCTCTCCAGAAGTTTTTGGCTGTACACATCTATACAGCTGAGATTCAAACCAGTTTCCTAGTATTCAGTGGGCAGCAATCTCTTTCCATGAATGCATGCAACCCACCAGTATAACAGAGGACATGCTCAGAGAAATGACCTTGGCATTTCTTGTTTATATTTTGGTGGAGAGGAAGAGAAAGAAATATAAGCAAGGGAAATCAATCTTGAGAAAGTCTGGAGTTAAATAGAAACTGCCACTTTGTGGGTGGAAACACATCCCCCTTCAGCTTGCAGAGCGATGTACTGGAGGGAAGGAGTATAAGCTTACCATCCTATCTAGGTTTGCATCAAAGAACAGTTTAACCTAATAGACAGATAGGACTGGTCCTGTCTTAAGGGATATTCAGTTTTCCAGGAAGGCATTTTGCTGGTATTTGGGACCTATAAAACAGCGGATGAGCTTTCCTCGCTAGCTGCAAGCTGGAGCTTGTGTCAGGCTTCACTAGGCACACAAGGCTCTGATTTTGTATCATTAAAGACCCATTATCTCTTCTAACTTCTGTTGAAAGCATTCATCCATAGATCCAGCTAGTACTGAAACAATAGACGTTCCTAGCACAGCGACAATGTCCCTTCCCTCCCCCAGCTTAAAGAGCCTTTAAAGGATGGATTGGCTTTCACAATGCAGAATCAAAAAGCTACTGTGCAGGAAAATATGAAAGGTTATTTCTGTGCATAACTTCAGTTATAAAGAGTGGAGGAAAATCATCTGCTCAGAGTTTATCAGAGCTGGGAGTCCTGAGTGCACCTGAGTGCTCAATTCCTATTGGGGAAAATATTACATTTCCTGAAGGAGAATGGCAATGCCTTACTTATGCTCAGTTTCAAAGAGAAAAATACTTTAATAAGAATGAAACAGGCTGGGTGTATTGATCTTACCAATTTGTTTGGTATTAATATATATTTGGCAGGGAGTTAAACTCTCCATTGAATTCAGCAACGGGTTATAGGAACAGTAATTTCTACATTTGCTGGCTTTGTTTACACTTTCATTATACCTCTACTGCATTATCTGATGCCTTCATACCGTTTTCAATCTTATAGCCACTTTAATCTCCTTCCGCACTCAGCATATCTGAGTGTTTGTTGGCATAAGGGAATTTTGAAGGTTATATTGCAGTGCATGAATCAACAGAAAATGACATGCGCTGGAGACACCATCAGCCAGTTTTAATTCATTGCAGAAAGTTATAGATACCAAAATGCATAATGTAATCTGATCTCTTTATTCAGCCCCGGATTTATGAGCAATTCACCAGGAGTCAAATGACAACTTTGTTTTAAAAATAGTAGTCTATGTCGAATGGCGTTTTAATATATCTCTGACATATTTACATTTAAAGAGGAGTGAAAAGTGGAATCTTTGAACATCAATTTCTCTTTTCATGGGAAAGCAAAGCCCAAGAAAGATGATACTTTTGTTCATTGTAACATTATCTGTCATTATAACATAGGTCAGTTTGGTGATAACAGTTGAATAAATCCAGGTCCTCAGTACAGCTGGTAAACAGATTAGAAGCCCCCAAGATTACAAAGTATTTCATTTTCAGAAGGAGGCACAAAGTGTCATTGTGTTCAGCTTTATAAAAGTGTTTATGTCAGCAAGGCCTCTCTTTGCCTGAAATGATCAAATGTTTGTGGTTCAGAATAGTCAACTAGATGATGTGGACAGTAGCTTTCACTCAATTTACCCAACAGGAACATGAATAGATGGTTGACACCTATCAGAAGCTGCTCACTTAGAAGTCATGATCTTCATTCTGGGGCTTAAATTGTTCTTAGTAGTGTTAACCCCACCAAAATCATTGGACTTAGCTGGGAATAGATGAGTGAGCCCTCCTCACTCATATCTGAGACATCTTCTTTCACATCACAATACAGGCATTAGGTTGAAGGACAAAGGTAGAAATTGTCATATTTTCAATTTAATATACAGAAATAGGAAAGCTATTACAAAGAAAAGAAATATATCACTTTTGGGTCCCTGAAAAACTCATATTTTTGTGATAAAAATTATGTAACTTTCTTATATCTAAGGAAATAGCATGGTTTGTATAATATATTGATAACATTGTAAGTTATTAAATGTAGAAAATATTATTATAAATTTGTATTGAATAAATTAACCTGCAATCATGATAAAGATTATAAATGTGTTTTATGTGATCATGTGCAGGTCATGACTGTATGCATACCCTTTTTGACTAACTATGTGAAATAAAATTGAAGGTTCATCACAGATTGTTAGGAATTGTAGCGTATGAAGGGAAAGTATTCCAGGTAGTTGACTAAGAGAAGTCTTTGGAATTACCTGAGTACTGTATTAGTACAGTATTACAGTATTCATCCTAGAAAGGGTTAAATGACTAGTTCTTGTTCAATAGATATGAAGTTGCATTCTAAGAACATTCCCAGCCAAAATTTAACCACCTACAATTACTGTTATTTATTTGTTCAGTTTATGCAGAAAAATAGAACACATAGTGTATATCCATCTGATCTTTAAGAGATAAAGGAATAGAAAGGAAAGAATTTTTTTCAGAATCAATAACAAAATATCCTACAATTTTGGTTCAAAGCATTGTATTAGAACCATCCTCTTACATTCTGTCTAAATAGTCCAGTACAAAAGATGCTTGACCTAATGCAGATTTAATGAGGTAAGAAAGGAATGGGCTTCTCACTATTCTGTGTTAAAGGTGATTTTTCTTTTCTTTTAATTTTCTTTATTGATTAAATTTATTTTTCACAATTTCATACACATATATAGTACATTGTTTACCCTTACTGCTCCTCTTATTTCTCCTCCTCACAGGCATGCCTACTTTTACTCACAAGCTCTCTTCCCATATTCATGCCTTTCTGTTTTGTTTTGTGACTCACTGACCATCATGTGGATCCTGGTTCAAGCTTAGTCTTGCAGTCTTGCTCATGTCCAACACTGGTGACTACAGCTTCTGTGAGATCATGCTTGTAGTAGCTATGTTATTTCTTGAAGACCATATGTTTTATATTCTTTTGTTATCTTCCAGCTCTTGCATTCTTTCTGCTTCCTTTTCAGTAATGTCTCCTGAGGCTTACAGGCATGATAAAAATGTTCTGTTTAAGGCTCAACACTCAGTTGTGCTTTATTTTAAGCACCTTGAGCAGCCATGAGTCTTTATCTTTTCTGCTGTTCACTGGAAGGAAAAGCTTTAGGGATGAGGGTAGTGTTTGTATATGGGTAGAAAAATTAAAAAAAAAAAACCCACCTAGATTTCAGTTTGGCAGTCTGGCAATTTAGCTAAACAACAGTAATGAGATATACCTTAGAGCTGATGACATCCTCATTGTGTGAGTTTTTGACTGGATTTACAGGCTTGTATTCCCTCCTGTGTAGTGTGCCTCAAATCCAAGCAAAGGATTGTTGGATACATCAATAACAGTTGTACCACTATTGTATCAGTGGGCACATCTTACTTGACAGGTTGGCACAGTAGTTTATAGGTTTCATAGATTATAAAAGAAAGGTAATTTTTCTAGATTCCAACAAATCTTGGTGGTTTGAAATCCTTTGTTGTATGTAGCTCAAATATTCCTTTGCTCAAATTTTAACCAATCATTCATGTTTTGCTCAACTTCTTCTGTGGTTATTCCTGGTTGGCTAGTTAAACTCTCTTTCAAGAGATATTTACTTTTATAAGATTTCATTATTGCTTGATTCTGTTAATCAAAAGTATTTATTTGTTATTCTCATTTCAAATTAAAACTAGGAGTGTTGCCCTTCATTTACCAGAGACAGGTGTTCTAGATCAAGCAGAGTACAAATTTATTTTTCTCTGCATTTTTGGTTCCATCCAGGCTATCAGAAACTTTACAGTGTCTACTTGTGTTTATGAGATCAATCTTTTTAACTCAGTATATCAATTACAAACCCATATTTTCTGGAAGTGATTCTGTAAACACCCATAGGGGAAAAACATTTCAGTAGCTGTTTTGGCATTTGTTGGCCCACTTACATGTGGTCAGTTCACCTAGCCCACCAAGGTCAGTTCACCTAGTCCACCAAGGTTTCAATTGTTCAAAACAGTTAACTGTAACAGGAAGAATATTTTATAACTCACAGACATGTGATAGAACTGATCTATGTATATGAAACTTGTGTTACCAATTGGCAAGCATGAGTTCATGTTTCCCCAGAAAACTTTTAATCTAAGGAGAAAGCAGAAAAACAAAAATGAAACAAAACATAAGTATCATTCTAGTTACTTTCTCATTTTATGGCAAAATAGAAAAGAATGTTTATTTTGGCGCATGGTACAAGGGGATATAATTCACCATGGAATGAAAGGTGTGGCATCAGGAGTCCGTTTGTGCACATCTGGGCAAATAAAGTTGCAGAGAGACAGGTGAATGTGGCTGTCTTCCTATTTTTCTACTTTTTCTTCAGTGTAGGTCTTCATCCTGGACCCCATGTATCCTTAGTAAGCTTCTCTGGAAACACCCAAACAGACATGCCCAGAGGTAATTTTCCTAGTTGATTCTAAATCTGGTCAAGTTGACAAGAAAGATTAACTACCATAAGCATAAAAGCTCCTGAGAGATCAGTCATTTTCTTTTCCTTATCATCTGTGTCTTCTTCAACAATTTACAGTTTGTTTTGCCTCTAAGGTATGCTGTGGCACTCCTTGAATTTGGCATCTAGTTTGTCATTTATTTTCTTCTTGAGATTATGGGTTTTCCAACCATAAGGAAGTCAAGCACACTGACACTTTTGATTTGAACAAATGATGGAATAGCTCATTGATGACACTCATAAAAGTAAAAATATTACAAATATTACAGATGTTAATGCAAACTATGCTCCTCAAATACACTGTGAAATTTGTTTTTGTGATTGGTGACTGGTGAATACAGTAATTATTCCATTATATGAATATGAATCCAGATTTTATTACCATATTGTACTTTGAAGTTTGCTGTTGATATATATTTCCAGTACTATTTCAGAGTACTAACAAAGGAAGAAAGCACTTAGACAGGAAGTATAAAGTACTTTCAAAAGTCAAAGTATAAAGTACTAACTCTAAGTATAGCTCAATTTGAGGATTAGAGAGAATGGTTCAGTACAACATCTAGGCTGCAAAATGACATTTGAATTCATTTTGCTACAGCAGTCATCCATTTGAGGGAATGCAAACACATGATAAAAGTGAAATGACCAAATCCCTTTCCATCTTCTTGAGCAATTATTATCTTTTGTAAATTGTAATTTTTGCCGTTTGTGTGTACCACCTCTGAACTGTCAGTAATTCTCTAGCACTTTGTAATGAGATATTTATCACACAACATGTCTTCTGCCAGCTATTTACATTGCACAACTGAATTATCCATCAGGCAGACTTTAAAGAAATCATGGGATAGAGCTACTTGTGGCAGTCTCAAGCATTTTCTCTCCTACTTGGTATTTAAATATGATGGGCTGTTAAGAGAATATGTGCTTATCCTAAGGCCTCAATCTCTGGTTGCTATTTTCCTTTCCACACCACAATCTCTTCAAGAACTATAGAAAACTTTTTTCTCTATCATATGAGACAAATGCGGACAAGGAAAACCACGAGTACTTCTGTTATTTAGGTGCTCTGAAACTCTCAGTTTTCCATGAAAGTATGATTTTAATGCAGAATAGGAACTTGTAATAATATACAAGCAATCTTCTGTATATGTGGAGGTTATCTTTGGTTTTGCTGTTTTGAGAGAGGACCTCAAGTAGCCCAGGCTAGCTTCTTACTTGCTATATAGTTGACGATGACCTTGAACTTTTGATTTTCTTGACACCCCCTCCCCAGCCATCTCACTGCCACATCTAACTTATGAGGTGATGGAGACTGAACACAGCCTTCACAGATTTGGGGGAAGGATTCTTCCAATGGAGCTGTATCCTCAGCACGTTAATGACATGTCTGTACAATGAAGTCAGCATTTAGATGGCAATGCCTAGAGCCTATTAACATCATAGGAAACTCAGGGCAGTTACTTTAGGAAGAAATTGTTTGGGCTCTTCTTTAAAGAGAAAGTGACAGATGATACCTGTTCTTCCCATCAAAGTCTACTGGCTTCCTAAGAGTGGCTGTTCACAGGATCTTAAGTTAGATAGCAAGTGATACTGATGGTTGGTAGAAGAGAGCTGGGGTTGGACACGTGAATTCTCCCCATCTCTCCTCCACATATGATCAAAACTGAATGATATGAAAACTTGAAAATGTCATAATGAAACCAGTTATTTTAAATGCTAACTAAAAGAATTAGTAATAAAATATAAATTTGCTAGCAATAAAATCATGACGTTGTTAGGAAAATGCATGTGACTGGAGAGCATTATGTTAAGTAAAATTAGGAAGACTTTACCACACTTTTTCCAGGTAAAACCTAGATTTAAAATCTTGTATATGTAAACCTATGTGTGCATATTTGTGTGTGTGTGTGTATGTGTAGATAATAATGTAGAAAGGGGATCATAAGAGGAGAATCATCTTTCTTATGGAAAGTGGGAAATAGATGAATGGAGCACATGGGCAACAAGAAGGGAGGCAGGTAGATGGAGGGGGAGTGAGTGAGAACAGAGCATAACGACACATGGCTATGAAGATGTCATGATGAGACCCAATGCTTTGCATGCTAACCCGAAACATTAAATAAGTCAAAATTGTTATTCAATTATTACTATTAATATTTAGAAATAAATTCGTGACACATTTCCTATTTAAGAATTACATGCTGCCTGGTGTTTACTTTCTCATCTACTCCATGCAGAAATGGTATTACATTTTGAGGACACCATATTAATACATTTTCTTAACTGCTGATGATTTGTGAGTTGTGCGCTGTCCCAAGCATTTCTTATTTTCATCTTTAGGAGATGTTTTACTGTCTTCTGATTCTTATTCTTGTGTTTGTTGTTTCTTTTGAGTGCATTTTAAAAGCCTGAATATAAGGTCCTGTAAAGAGTTTCATTTATTTATTTATTTATTTATTTATTTATTTATTTATTTATTTATTTATTGCTTCTTTACGTCTATTATTTTTAGGCTGCTAGATGGAAAGTATGTTTTAAAAACCCTTTCAGCGTCCTCATCCCAGCTTGTTTGCAATACTTTGTTTTAGGTTTGGACCTACTTTCCTTGTTCTCTTCATGCTTCATTTTGTTCATGGCCATCCTGAGAAACTCTCTGACAAATGTCAAGATTCTTAATTCAAATCAGGAATCTCTTCCAACCTATACTGTAGTCCTTTTTATTTTTTTAGGTATAGTTGCATTCAACACAGTCCACTTCTGTCTATATTCTCACTACCTTATGTCCCAAACTAAGTGTGTCTTTTCCCCCACTTTACCAATTCTTGTGTCCTCACTCCATTCTTAGATCATGATGCTAGTACCAGCAAATTCTTTGCTGATAGAAACATTGTCAAGGTCCTTAGTCTATGCTTCCTTCTCATTCCCTATATACCACACCACTGCCTTCATTGACACAGGATCAGTTCATACATTTACTCCAGCCTGTATACTGCCGTCATGTCTAAGGACATAGTATCTTTAAAGTAACACCACATGAGAGGAGGTTAAAGCTTAAGGGTGCTTCTGGAAGGCAGATTGTCTTCTCTGTTTTCAACTGGTCATTTGGCTAGGCTGCTGACTTGTTTGTTTGCTCAACATTTATTAGAGGAAGACACAAGTAGTTGCAAAGAAAGAGATGGGAGAATGCTTTTATATTGGACATCAACAAAGGATTCCAATTCTTTATGTGTCAGTGGGGCATTGCAGAGGACAGGAGGCTAGGACAAAGGATTTAAAAAGAAGCTGATGCTTTTTTTTTTTATGGAAGAAAGCCCTAGAAACTCTGGAAGATGTTGAGGTAAGCCTTCTTGCCTTTATACACAGTGGTGTTAAGACAGGAAGAAATGCAGAGGAAGGCACATGAGTCATAGCTATAAAATTAAGCCTTGAATGTGGGGTGGAGGATCTGTATCAGGATGATGCTTTCATCCCAGAGCATACCTGAAACACCTTCCAATCCCCCAAATAAGGTCAAAGTTGAGAAGGAAGAATTAGAAATACTACCTGCCCCTTCCTTCAATTCCCCTCAGCCACATACTTGGTCTGAAATAAATAATTGGATATCTTTATATGTGGTAGGAAGAATATGTTTTGAACATAAAATAATTAAAAGTAAAGAAATATTTTAATAACTGAAAATGTTTGGAAGATTTACAATATACCTAAGAAACATATTTTTAAATTTAAAAAATTACTTGATTTCATTTTATTTTGTGTGTAGAAATGTTTTGTCTGCATGCATGTCTGGGTACCATGTGTGCGCCTGGTGCCTGCACAGTTTGGGAGAGGACATTGTATCCCACGGGACTAGAGTTAGAGATGGTTGTGAACCACCATGTCAGTTCTGGGAACTGAATCTGGGTCCTCTGGAAGAACAGCCACGGCCTCTCTAGAAATATTTTAATATATGTTCACAGGACATGGAGGTTTGACATAGTGCAAAGGAGTAATGATTTGAGAAAAAAAAAGTGTTGTATTTTCACCGCACCAATCAGAAGCATCTGAGAAACCTATGCAGCTGTCATCACAGTGCATATTGCTATGTGTGCATTTTGCTATGTGTCTGTTTCCTGTTTCATGGAGAAGTCTTTGTACCTGTTTCTTTAGATTTCACACATGCTTAAATATTTATGTTGAATGAGTGAAGGCATGCACGCATGAATGAGCCAGCACTCAATTCAATGTACAATGGTAGAGTGGAAGGCATAAAAAATGTAAGATATGGGTGGGGACCAAAACCCGATAAACCGGATCTCCAAGGACTGAGTATTTGAGTCCAAATGTTTTCATTGCTAAATTAAACTCATAAGTAGTTGCTTGGATGTACTCTACTCATTCCCTTCTTGTCAGGTCCCTCACTCTTCTAACTTGAAGTTCCCTCTTCTTACATCTTATTATGACACAAGGCCACCATGTGCTTTAGGACGCCAGTCATAATCCTTGGTCAGTGGTCACTGTCTATTGACTTGTTAGTTGTGTGAGCCAACTAACTACCATTTAGCTCCTTTGAAGACAAACGTAAAACTGAGTTACAAGGGACCATTATTATTTCTAGGTCATTATTTTTTCCTTCCATGTTTTAAAAATAGGGATCTCAAATCATTTGACATAGTTCTCTTATCATGTCTTGAACCTACAGACATGTGTTTTTCATGGTTTAGATCCACATCCCAGTGGCTCTTTCAGAAGATCAAGTCTGAGTTACTTATTTTTAAGAAATTGCACTTTTCATTGCTTGCCTTTAGAGCTGCAAACCAACACTGCCATCCACTGTTCCTTTGAATAATCTTCCCCCATAGCTCTCACCAAGATGTTCGGAAGAAAAATCTGATGACAAAATTAAGTCCTTTGAAAGGATAGGGACTTCCTGATTTTAAGCAAGTGGCACACTAAATCATAAAGGAATCAGATATCATGACTCACCTTCCTTTTCCAAATGCCTAAATGAGGAAAATGCATTCACAATGTGATCAAGCTGATAAGCAATCTCTAATGTCAGAGTTAGGCTTGAATGTGAAACATCCTCCACAGAACCCACATCTGAAAACTTGGTTCTTATTCATGGTGGTGTTTGGGAGGTTGTAAGACCTTTAAGAGGTGGGTCTTAGCCAGAGGAAGTGGGCTGCTGGCAGAAGGAGTGGGCTGCTTGCAGAGGATCTTATGGGTTATAGCATGGCTTGAGTCCTAGCCTCATATCTCTGTTTCATGAACCAGTGGGAAACAGCTAGCTGTGTGTGATCTTCTACCATAGACCCAATGGAGTCAGCTGCCCTGTCTCTTGGCCATTACTGACCATATCTTTTAAACCATTAATCAAAATAAGCCTGCCATCACTTAAGTTGCTTCTGTCAGATACTTGATCACGGTGATGAAAAAAAGTAGCTAACGTAACTTCTTTCTGAGCTTTATAGGAAAGTCATTCATTTTCTTCTTGATCATGGGTTGGGTTGCTTCTCTAGGCTCAGGGCTGTTTCTCAGTCACCTTTTAATATTTCAGGACCAAAGCCAGTCCTCTCCTAACCAGTAGGTCATCTGTGTCTTTCACTGCTGTGAGAAAAGTCCTACCACACTTGGAAAAGGAGCACATATTCCTAGACTCATCCTCTTGGCTTATTCCTATATATTCTTTCCTATACTTACTCTATCTTTATTACATATCAAGTTTTAGTTTCACTCTATTTGCACTTCAATTCTCAAACTAAGGAAATTTTAACTAAGATTATGATGAGTTAAATTTTTTTTCACATTTCTCATATTGATCCTTCACATACTCAAAGAACCAAAATTTGAGGCCTGTAGCTTCATTGCTGGAAGGTGTACATGGTGACAGGCTTTAATTCCCTGCCTATGCAGGTAAAGACTATGAGCCCCAGAAGAAGCAAAACACACAGGGCACAGGTCGGCAGGAGACAAAGCTAGTAGCAGAAGTTAAGTCTTTGAAAAGCAATTTCCTGAAAATGCTTCTCCCAGAAGTATCATCCACCTCTGTGCCCTGGAGTAACAGGGCATCTTTTAATAACCTCTCTGAGGGTATCCTTGTTCTCCCTGCTTCTCCTCACTCCTCTTAGCTCTCTCTCTTGATGAGCAGGATGCTGAGGTTGGGAAAGGGCAGACAGTGCCCCCACACCTCTTCTATTCATCTCAGGAAAGCATGAGAGCTGATGGCTTGTAGAGGACAGACAGAAAGAGTGTCAATGTTCTAGTCATGGGCTAGTAAGAGGAAAATCGTATGTTATTTTACTTATGAAGATTTATAATTCCTCTGCTAGGCGACCTCAATTACTCCATCTATCCAGGTACCACTTAGAGATTTATGCAGGTCATATCTTTGTATTATCTCTTGAGATGGCCCCATACTAGTTTGAATAGATGTGTTAGAGCAGCAGTTCTCAACCTGTACGTTGCTACCCCTTTGGGAGTCAAATAACCCTTTCACAGTAGTCGCCTAAGATCATCTGCATATCAGTTATTTGCATTATGATTCATAAGAGTATCAAAATAACAGTTATGAAGTAGCAATGAAAATAATTTTATGTTTGGTGGGAGTGCGTCACACCATGAGGAACTCTATTGAAGGGTCACAGCATTAGGAATGTTGAGAACCACTGTTCTAGAGAGACAAGAGGCCAATTGAGTGCTTGTTAAAATGCTGGTGACCACAGGGATCACAACCTACTTTGAGATTTGGAAATATTCACCACTACCTGGTTCCTCAAGCCAGACCCCACTTTGTTGAGCTGTTTGCACTGTTTTGCTTTATGGATTGACAGTGTGTGGGTGTGGGAAGATTTTACTGCAGAAAGTAATGACACTGGAGTGTTTTTAAGTAAAGTCAGTTCATTTCTAATAAAAAAAATTCTAAGTAGATAATTGACTAAAATAAAAGTGATTTGGAGAATTTACTGGAGACTGATGTGTATAAACTATACTTTGAAAGAAGGACCACAGTGAGGAGGAAAGGATCACTAGTTATCTTGGTTATAAGAGACAGGGGCTCATAATTTAACCAAGTTACGTTATATACCAGGCATTATAATGTTTCAAACATGTTCTCTAATTCTCTGGAAAGTTCTAAAATTAGTCACGATTGTACCCATTTTTAGATGAAAAAATCAAGACTAGGTCAACAAGAAACTCCACAGAGGTCATTTTGTAGATAAGGACCAACTTTAAGAATGAATCTAGGTGCCTCTGTACAGAAAGTTTACAGGAGAAAAGCAAGTTTAAGGACCAAATTATCATTGCAAAGTTCATTTACTTATCTAGAACAGAGAATTCATACAGGATGTCAAGGAACTAGCCTAGAGAACTAGCCTAGCCAAGGAACTAGAAAGAGAAGAGCTCTGAAAACTAGATTAAAGTTGTTAATTTCAGGGCTGGAGATGTGGCTCAGAAGCTAACAGCACTTACTTCAGAGGCCCCAGGTTCTGTTTCTGGCACCCAGTGCAGCGGCTCACAACTCCCTATAACTCTGGTTCTTCTGGCATCTCTGGGCACCTGAATTCAATTATTGCACATAAATTCAAATGGCCACACATATACAAATAAAGAATAATAAATTAGTAATTTTTAAAAGTTGTTAATTTAATTCTCTACACATGAGGAATAATTAGTGTTTTTTGATATTAGAAGGGTATCAAGGTGTGTTATAGGTAAAATGATTTTGGAGTCATTTGCCAATGGACATGACTTCAGAGTTGCTTCCACAGCCCAGTCATGGTACTAAAGAGAAGATGAGAAGCAGTTTGTATAGGCTGTCTTAGTTTTCTTGAGGTATTACAACAGAGTTCCAAATACCAAGTGGCTTCTGAATAATGGAAGTCTATCACATTCTGAAGGTTAGAAAGTCCATCATCAAGTGTACTTTCTGGTAAGGACTGTCTATCTTTAATTTCAAATGGCAAGAAGGTATGAAAAAAATTGGGGTCCTCTTTTAGCAGAACACTGATCCCACTCAAGGGCCCCATCTTCAGATACCATCATCTTGGGTGCTACCATTTAACAGATTCGTTTTGGAGATGAACCAACATCTGACCAGTAGCATTTTAAAATAAAGTATTTATGGAATAGACACTAATTTTCATTCAACTAACATTACTAAAGTCTTAACTGGCATCTAATACTTCAAGAGTGAACCAATTTTATTAAATTAAACATTACATTTTCAAATGCTGAGTCATACGCACTTATGAGAAACAATACAGTGAAATACTGTTTACCATTTCCTCAGTTTTTCTCAATGGTAATATTTTGAAAAATTATACTATATTATTACAAGATAGTATTGACATTACTATATTCTAATGATCCTGGTGACATTTCCTCAGGTTTACTTGTGCTCCGTGGGTTCAAATAATCTTATTTATTTTGATGGCCTGGTTAATTGTTACTGTGTTCAGATAATAAGTTTTTATCATAAATCTTTCTCAGTTCCCCAGTTCATCTAAAATGCAGTCTAAGAACCTTGCTAAATGCACAATATACTATGTCTACCTCCATTCCGGTCCCAAACCAATCACTCTGAACATTCCATTTCATGCAGGGCAGGCATTGTCCACCAAATGTTTAGTACAATTTTGTATAAACATGTATTTTGAAGTATTCTATAACATTGCATGATTACCACCATACCAAAGTTTCCACTGACAATAACTAGAAAGGTAGTTTGATTTAAAAATCATTTTTAACAGCATTACAGAGCACTGAAGCAATGGATGAGGGGCAAAGATGGGAAAATCATAGAGAGTTGAGATGCTATTTTGAAATTTTTTAAAACTCTTGTTGCATTTTCAAAATCTGTAGATATGCATGAAGGCAAGTAGTTTCTGTGCTTTCCCCAGGCGGAGGGTTGTGGCTGCCATACTGAATGTCACCACAGAAACTTGAAGAGTTTATGTAAGACCTCAAATTCACACTTGATTTTCCCTTAGATACTTACTGACTCTGACATTTGGGCTGTGGGAAGATAAGGAGATTAGTTGAAGACAGAAAAACAGAGCACACTTTGTTAATCTTATGGTCAGGAAACAAAGACTTCATGTTCTGCCACAAAAAGTACTCTTGAGATCAGGCAGGTTTCCATTTGAAATCCCTGGAGAGATATGCCATATAAGTAGAAGTGAACCAAAGTTTGACCATATTCAGTTTATTCTCTACATACCTGCACTCCAGATGAAGTGACAACAAGCATCACTGAAGAGGAGCACAACCTCTGTAATATCTTCATGCAAAACACACGGATCGATTCTAAAATTACTTGGCCTGCTTGAAAGACAAAGTCAGGAGAATCAGAACACTTTAAGAATGCAAGAAGTATAACAAAGGATTACCCACTGATTGGAATTATTAGATATGTATTTTACATTTACAAAAGATATTAATAATAGATTTAAGGACATGTATAAAACGATGAAGAATTACAGATGCTGAATGTAGACAGGTGCCATTCCATTAGTTGGGGCCCTGGGTGGAATGAAACAGCAGAAGGGGTTCATCTTATCTCTTTTTCTTCCTTTCTTTCCAAACAAGTACATTTGTCTTCTGCTGTTGCCATCTTGGATATTAGATCCCGTGCTTTTGCCCTTTGACTTGAACTTGTACCAACAGCTCAGAAACCTTCTTAGGTGCTGCTCTTGACCTTTCACCTAGTTTGAGACAGGTCTCTGTTGTTCATTGCTGAATATTCCATGATAGCTGGCCAATGAGCCTCTGAGGACCTTCTGTCACGGCCTCCATTAGCATCAGAGGACCCCTGTCTTCACATGGGTTCCAGGGATTCAAACTCAAGTCCTCACACTTACACATCAAGTGTTTTTTCCACTGAGCAGTCTCCACGGTTGAGAAATTATGTATTGTTCATGACTGGTTAGATGTGTAAACTGGCAAAATCAAGTTGAAAATGTATTTGGCTATTTCTTATAAAACAGAAACATACTAAATGATGTTATCTGATGAACATAAGTATAATCACTCAGTTAATCTCCAATGTGTATGCTTAGGAACAATGTGTATGTTCACCCAGAGACATTGTTTTTTGAGACAAGTCTCACTATGGAGTCCCAGCTGGCCTCAGACTCACAGTTTTCCTGCTCGAACTCCTAAGTGCTGGGATTAGAGACATTTGTCACCAGGCCTTGCTCAAGACATTCTTAATAATATTCCAACCAGCCCAAACATCTACAGAATGCATACATACATTTTGGTAGATTCATAGATTGAAACCACATGTTAGCATACATGGAAAAATCCACAGCTACACACAACAGCATGGACTAAAATCACAAATATTTGAACAAAAGAAGTCATTTGTGAAAGAGAAAACACAGAAAGTGCAATTCAACTTTTGTATAGTCCAAAAATTGGTAAAAATAATAAAAAATGGGTAAAAATAATCAGTGTTATAAGAAGGCAGAATAGTCATTATTCTTGGTAGAGAGGAGGTAGAGTGACTCATAGGTTGCACGAACTTTTTGAATGCTGATAATTTCCTGTCACTTTGCCTTACTGCTTGCCACAGGCATGCTCATTTAGTAACTAACATTTGAGCAGTGAACAGAAGGCACTTGTATGTTTCTGTATGGATGCTTTGCAACAATCAAGAGTCTCTTTATAAATTATTGACTGTATATTAAATACACAGGACTGAGCTGTGTGATTTACCCCTCTGTTTTAGTTTGCTTACTACTGTGGTGATAAGAAGTTCTGACCAAAAGCAACTAGGGCATTATTTTACTTACACTTTCATATCACAATCCATCATTGAGTCAATAGGAAACTCAAGCAGGGCAGGAATTTGGAGGCAGGAACTGAAGCAAAAGCCTTGCCTAGCTTACTATGGCTTGTTCAACCTACCTTCTTATACAATTGAGGACCACCTCTCCAAAGATGATACTCCTCAGAGTGAGCTGATCCTCCCATATAAATCATTAAGCTAGAAAATGCCCTGCAGAATTACCTAAAGGCGAACGCATGAGACATTTTCTCAGTTGAGGTTCCTCTTCTGGGATAATTCTAGCTTGTGTCAACTCAAAAAAAAATCCAACCAGGACAGCCTCATACATTGCCTTTCTGCTATAAATGCTCTGCTGTAATCACCCATTGTTACATGCCCTGAAGAACTATAGAGTAGAAAAGTAGTAACACTCACTGTTTATGGTAGTCACCATGCTATAGAATCTATACACACCCTAACCTAAAAACATCCAAGTTTTTGTTAATATTACAGAAAAGAAGTTTATGTCTTCAGTTAATTAATTGGAAGAAAATAAAACAAAGCATGATTAACATTTCATAATAATGTTAAACCACTATCCAAAAACTTCTATGATTGTTTGACAGATAGAAAAACGCCAACTAAACCTAACATCTAAAAATTTGTAAGCCACCATTCTCTGTGGGGAAGTTAAGTAAGTCAGCTAAAATGTATCAGAAATTTACTGCATTTGTAGCATTGTTAAGAAATGTGGAAGTTACAAAAGAGAAACCATGAAATCATGGTTCTGTCCTTAAAGAATCAACCAATTTGTTCAGAGATGCAAGAGTTAAATCTGCAAAGCAACACAAAGAATTATGTCTCAACTGCTAAATTATGTCATGTATTCCATAGGTAGAGTAAAAATGAAAAATGCAGAATGGAGTGACGGGAAGGCTCATTGGGGGAGGTGGGGCCAGATCAGGCTTTGTGGAGATGATTGACTAGCGAAGTTTCTTGGAGATCTAATTAACACAGGTTGTGTTGGACAGCTGAAGATTACCTGTTCTGTAATAGTATGAATTGATATCATAAATGGTTCTGATGCCATTATGATGTATCATGTGTAAATAATTCATGCATAGACTAATGGAGCCATACAATGGAACTGCAGGGGTGTTACAAATTAGAATTTATGTGCATTGACATAGGAGTGGGTAGAGGCTGGCGCGGTGTTTGCCCCTTCCCTAGTCACTGTTCCACACTGCTGTCAGCACGAGTATTGTGTGTGCGAGAGTGTGTGTATGTGCATGTGTGGGGGTGTGATATGTCTATACATGCCAATCTTGAATTATTAGGTAAGCAGGATACATATAAGTATTTAACTCACAGCAATCTCCCTCAAAATAATTTATACAGTAGCCTTGCCATGTATGCTCATAGGCAAATTGGAGAAAGGAGTAACATTTCAGGTGAGTAGAGTTTTAAGTATGACTGATATTCTGCACATTATTTCTGCACATCTCTTCAGGTGTAACATCTTCAAGATGTTATTTTGTTATTTGAAATATTAAGTATTGTTAGAGAATTTCCAAGATAGAGTCACTGTTTATCTCTAGTGGCTGCTGGATTTTTATTCTTCTTTTGAAATTACCAAGACTGATGTGATACTTACTTTTGATCATCATCTCGATGGGATTTTGAATAGCCATGGAAACTAATCCCTGAGTTTGTCTGTGAGGGATAGTTGTGAGCATGCCATACCATGGGCTGGGGTCCTAGTGTAAATACAAAGGGGAAAGTGAGCCTATCAAAAGCATTCATTGTTCTTTTCCTGACAATGGATGCAATGTGACCAGCTACTCCTCTTCCTGTCACCATGATGGACTGCATCCCCTGATCTTTAGTGCAAAAATACCTCCACCCCCCACACTTGTGTTTATTATTATTATTATTATTATTATTATTATTATTATTATTATTAGTGTTTTCTCACAGCAAAGGGACAAGTAACTAAGTAACAAAGTAACAAGTAACTAAGGCAACTGATTAATTTTCTGGCTAGTTTGTCCCAAGCTAGAATCATATGCAAAGAGGGACCCTCAACCGAGAAAACACCTCCATCAGATTGCCTTTGGGGAAGTCTGTGAGGTCATTTTCTTGATTAGCTACTGATGTAGGAAGGCTTGCTGGGACAGTGCCACCCCTGGGCAGGTGGTTGCTGATTGTATAAAAAAGCAGGCCAAGTGAGCCATGTCGTGCCAGCCAATTAGCAGCACTCCTCCATGAGTTCTTCAGGTCCTACCTCCACCATGTTCCTGTCTTGAGTTTCTACCCTGACTTATCTTCATGATGGACTGTATGCTGTAAAATGAAATAAAATCTTTCTTCCCAGAGTTGCTATTAGCCATGATATTTATCAAGAAACAGATAAATAAACTAGGAAAAGAAGTATTAATTTCCTGGCCCACCTTTTCTCTCCAGAGGGAGTTAAAATTTGCACAATTTAACTAGTAACACTACAGCACTAAAAAATTAGAAATTTACATATTTCACATTTATTAACACAGGATTAGGAAAATCACAATGTTACACCTTGCTTACAGTATAATATGCTGCTGTCTGTATGCAAACAGGGCCATTCTAATACAGAGTTCATTCTAGAGTATTTTTCAGGAGACTCTTCCTCTGCTTGATCATTACTATGTCCTGCAAGAAGATCCCAGTTCACACTTTGCGATTGCCAAGCTCACTCTACATCCCAGAGTCTTGGAAGGGACTTTAAAATTTCAAGAATATCCAAATGATGGCCATGGTGATCAATAACTAGGATTCTGCCGTCCTATATCAAAGATAGAAAGAGATTTGATATATTACCTCCTAGTTAAACTTAGCTAGAATGCTATCTTTTTTACAATATTAGTTTTTTAAATTTTGGAAATGACTATCTTTAATTAATGCACTGTGTTTTCCTAGTCTTTTAAAATTTAAAACACGGTTTATTTTATAAAACGAGATTTGACTTTGGTTTGGATTGAAAGTTGTTACCAAGCATTTTTTATTCTTACCTTGAAGATGATGCCTAGTGCATAAAATTTATACCTGGGAACTATTAGCGTAATCTGGGTCCCATGTAGTATTAAAATTGGCTTCATAATATGCCCACCATACTGTGGCCTAAAACTTCTACAAAGAAGAAACTTGAGATGGCAAGGAAAACTTGAGATGGCTCACAGGGTTAGGATGCTTGCCACCAAGCCTAGCAATCTGAGTTTGATCCCCAGGGTGTCAGAGTATAATGCAAATACTGCAAGTTGTCATCTGACCTCCCCACAAACACTGTGGTATATGCGTGCATGCTCACACACACATGCACATGTGCACACACATACATATGCACACACATGCACATGCACAGACACACATGGACACACACACATGCACATACACACAATATACACACGTACTGAATTAAATGAATAAACCTTTCTTGAATATATGACTTTGCATACTTATCTTTCTTAGAAAACTCTTTTTTAAAGGTTAGCTGAGATTTTCTCCAAAAATTTCCCTTTTAGTTTGTGTCTCCAAAAACCTGCTAATCCAATCCTTATTCTAAATGCAGTCCTTCAAAAATATACAAAGAGACACCTTTCCCCCTTGAATTTCCCTCGACTGAACAGTGATATCTTCCTTGTACCTCACACAAGATGATTGTAAGTCTCTCTGCTTCTTCCATTAACATTCTCCAAACTTGCTTTAATCCACCAGTGATATTCAAATTCCTGACCTGCTGTATCTAGTTAAAGACAGAAAAGATACAGTTCCTAGTAGGAGGGACCTATAACCCTCCTCATTCTTGGATCCTGCCTTTGTCAGTGTGTTACCAATCTATTAGTCATCTTGTCACTATTTCATCTTATATTTTTAATTGAGTATTTAATTTTTTTCTTTTTTGAGTCTGACTTGCTGTTCTTACCTAGAAAACAATGAGACAACATAGAAAAAAAGACAAGTTTAAGCTAATTTTTAAGCAGCTGAGGTAAACTACAGAGCTTTTATTAAAGAAAAGAGTAAAAGAGTAAAATCTTGCTTATTGGAGAGTCATCATCTTGTCAAAATCATACTCAGTAATGAAAATGGTGCTTGTTGATAGTTAACAAGTTAATTCTTCTATCTATTTATTATTTCAACCAAGGTCGTGGTTGTAAACTAATATAAGATTCAGCACATGACAATTCAGGGACCAAGTTCATCTTGCTCATGTTTTCCTATGAATAAAGTTTTACTGACACAAGTCCCATTCATTTTGTGTTTACTATTATACCATAATAGAGACTGACTGACAAAACACAGGAAATATGGGACCATTTCTACTATGGACTCTTGGGAGAAGAAACAGATCAGAAAGAGTTAAAAAGAAGAAGAAGAGAACAATTTTCATAAATACTTCAAGCAAATACCGAGAGCTATCTCTTGACCTTCCTACAAGAGGTCCTTACTGGTTGAGAGAAGGAATGAACAACACTAAGACCTAAAATTTTATTATATTTTATTATAGATCTAACATTTGTCTGAGAAAACACTCATTATATAGAAGGCCAAAAGCTTAGAAACCCCATGCTGGGTTGCTGGGGAGAACTCCAGGCTGATTGGCTGCCATTTATGCTTCCATTTATGATGAACGATACACTGGGACTCTGTTACAAGCCTACTGCTCAGATCTCTTTTCAGTTTGAAGAGAAGTCTGAGTCAAAGAATCCTAAGCTTCATGATGTACTTCTCACCACAAAGAAAAAATTTGAAGACTAAAAAGGTCCCTGACAAACCAAATTAACATTCATACATAGAGCTTTGGGGATGAGTGAATAGTATCTGAAGAGATACTATTACTTAGAATGAAATCAGTTTTTGTTTTATCAATTATATGGCAGCCAGAGAATAATCCTGCAGATGTAATTCATTCTGGGTGATTCTTAAGATATTCCCTTTACACTATAATGAGAGAGTCTAAAGTGAAGAAGAAACTGAGCAACCCTCAGTTTCTGTCTATGAAATGCATTCAGCTCCACAAAGGAAATGTAAAAATTACTAAAAGAAAAAGAAAGGCAACCAATTGGAATGTTGTTTTAAAATGTCTGCAGATTGAGTTTTAATTTACAAATTAATAAGCTAACACGCTAATGAGAAACTGCTTTTTCCATGGCATGAATTTTTATAGAAGAGCAGAGTTTCATAACGTGGGGAGGATTGTTTTCCACACCGGTCTTTCTCTCTCTATTTCTCAGTGTCTTCACCTTCCATCCTTCCCAGGGTTTCCAAACCCTAGTGCTGCCCAGGACCCTTCAGTTGTGTTCACAGGCCTGGTGATTCAGACCCCACCTCCTCTCTTTCATTAGGACTTACTGTGGTGTATTCCATTCTCTATGTCCTCGGAACAAAGTTAAGGTTCCCACTCCTGAACATCTAAAAAACCCTCAAAGGTAAAGAATCAACATCATGGGAAAAGTATGAGGTAAGCCATGAAAACGATTTTCACAAAATCCAAGATCTCACATTCCTATGACACAACCTGAGCAGAAAGACTCCTAATCCACAGTATCCCACTCAGTGAGATTTGGCCAGTGAGTCAGAGAGCTAAGAGCTTCTATCTAGATACCTTTTCATAATATGAACCAGGTAGACAACTAGTAAAAATATATACTTTTAAGATGACTTTAGTAGGCTGGAGACGGAGATCAGTGTTATCCTGGCATGCTTAAGTCTGTGGGTTCAAATTCCTGCACTACAAACAATAAAATAAGATTATATGTAAAGTCTACATAGTGCAAACTCACAGAGCATTTTAGTCCTTGTAAGACTGATGGGATCACACATGTGTTAACAACCTGACTGATTGGAAGGATCTGCTTGGTGATGTGGATCATGAGTAACACATTGTGTTTAGCATTTTGATGTTTTAAAGTATTACACTGAATCATTATTTGCTTTTGCTCCTGAAATTTGTGTCTCTTCTTTAGATGTTTCTGAGACCAATGCTTCAGTCTCTCCTGTCTAGTTCATTGATCTGGCCTAATGTGTTATGCTATTCTTGGAAAGGAGAGAGAAAGAGGGAGAGAGAGGGGTGGGGAGAGAGAAAGAGAGAGAAAGAGAGAGAGATTTTGAGAGATTTCAGTATCATTTTCATCTTTCCCCAAACATGCTCTAGCCAAGGGCTTTCCAAATGCTTTAGAAACACAGAGTTCAAAATAAAAGTATTATAACATCAAGAATGTTTGAGAAATTACATGACTTGTCTGTCCTCTGTCTCTTTGTCTCTCTTCATTTCTGCAAATACATAGGAGGACATGCCAAGTCTCACTGAAGACAGCGTGTTCACCACACTTCCTTGACTTTTATTCCTGGAGTCTCTACTATAAGCTTTAGTGAACATACATATTATTGAATTATTTCTGTTTAGGGGATAACTCTGAAACTTAGTGGTTAAAAATGACAATAAGTGTGAATTATTCTTGCGTTTTCTGTGGGTCTGGGAATTTAGCCAGGGACTTTAGCATACATTTGTTCATGATACCCAGCAGGACCACAGTCATCTGAAAACCTGACTGGGAGAGGAGATCAGCTTCCAAGGTGTCTTTCAAGGTTGTTCCGAGTTGTTATTGATTATTGATAGAAAACTTCATCTCAGAAAAATTTCCACATGGCCTTCTCAGAGGGTGCTTGAGTCTTCATGTGTGTGACTGATTCTTCTGAGAGACAGGAGAGAGGGGTGGGGGGGGAGAATCTTCTTTGTGACTTGGCCTCAGAAGTCAAATATCAATTTCACAGCCTTCTGTTCATTTTGCAAGTCAGGAGGTCCAGCCCACACTCAAGCGGACAGAGCTCTGCTTCACTCTTTGAAGGGAAGGGTGTGAACAAAATTGTGAATCTATTTTTAAAAGCCTTCACAGATCATAAAATGTTGGGAATTTTATTGCAATCTTTCCTTCTGTTTTTTACCGGGATGTTTTTCCTTATGGAGGACAGAAATCCTGGGTTGGAGAGATGGTCCATCTGCTAAAGGCTAGGATCACAACCCCAAAATATAAGAGGACAGAAATCTTACCTTAAAATGAGACCTGCAGCTAACCAGTTACCCACTTGGTGTGCAATTTTACGTCTGTGTGATCGTCAGGGATGTCAGTTGCCTGCTCCATGTTCCTCTTTTGTGTTTGAGCAATGCACTTTCCCTCTGGGAATCCACTTCTCTGCATTCCATTGTGCTCAGTGGGCACATCCATCACATCCACCATCACCACTTATATCGCAGAGCTGGGCACAGGACCAGGTGGGCAGTCAGAGACTATCTTCATGTTTCTAGTGATTGCTGCTCGTGACAGGACATGGGCCTGACAGACTAGCAGATGCAAATCGCAGGGGGAAGGGATTCCTCCTAGACACGAAGAGAAGAAAAAACCTGGAACAGTAAGAAAGTCCTCAGCTCTTACAGATGAGGGCCAACTTATTATTTTTAAAAATGTATAGTTTGAGTTGTACTTCTTTTGTACATGAACGAATCCTAACAACTCAGGAATGATGTCTCAACAAAGCAAACCATAATTTCTAAAAACAGTACCCTTCAAGCAGTAGGCAAACCTTAAGAATAAATATAACACGAGAAAAATAGAAAAAAAGAACAAATACAACGAATTTAGAGCATATAGATTACGTTAGAAACAACCACAAAAGACTTTTCTTTCTTTCTTTTTCTTTTGTTTGTGTTTTACATTATTTGGGGTTACTTTCATTGATTTTCTGCTAGAGTTAGGTATTGCAGACCCTCTGGCTTTTCAAGTCATTCTTATAAATGAACAGTCACTAATTCTAATTAGTAGAAAGTATCACCTACTTTAATTAAATACCTTAAAAAACTAATTGAAATTAAGTTAAAAAAATAACTCTGCCAATCACACATGGGATAAACCTTGTTCTGCTTTTAAGTATATTATCCATCACATGCCCACATCTCATTCCCAACAAGGAAGTGTCTTACTTGACTGGTGTACTTGCTAAAGTGGCATTGACACCCTTTGCTTCTGCAGAATGTTCAGATTCTCTTATTCTGTTACTAGCCTTTTGTGAATCCTTTTGGAAATTAACACACACTTTCACACATTTCCTGAGGCTTTCCACTGAGTTTCAGCAGCTTTCATGATACCTCCTTTGGTTGGTTGCTTATGACTTACTGTCTGACTTCAGGATGTCTACTCCCTCAGGCTTTACTTGTTGGTTAAGGTGCCCTACAGTTTTTCTTTCAGGAAGACCCAAGGCAGCCAGGCTTCTCTTCCTATACCAAAGAACGATGCATCGTCCTGTTCCTTGTAATCCTGGAGATGCAGATTTTTCGTGGAATGGGTAATGCCTCCAAGTCAGTCCCACTGCTTGGCATCTCCTTCAGTGGATACACTTGGCGGTTACTGTCACTAGGCTTGACTTGCATGTTGTCAAATTCACACGGTGGAGATATTATAAAAGTTTCCAGTAATGTGACTGATAGAAATGCTTACTTACAAACTCACTTGTAAAATGTGCTCTGGGGGAATACAGAATGGTTGAAAGTCACAGAGTGAAAAGATCTAAAAGTCTTTGTGAGTTAATGCAGTCCTATCCAAAATGGGCATCATTAGCCTATCTGGTAAAAAGGACAAAATAGTAAATCTCACATTCTTAATATAAAGAGTTGTGTTTTTTCCCCCCTGTGGAAATGACAATGCAAAAAAAAATGGTATGAGACAATGTAATTAAATACAACAAAACACATGCTATACTTTTCACATTTCCTTAAATAGTTTTTTTAAAGATAGCTCCTTTCTTTAAAAAGTTGTCTAGACCCAACCACAGACACTTGATTGTAGACTCTCAGTTTGTTGTTATTTGATTTCTCATAAAAAAGACATAGAATGATTTTCTTTACCTGTGGAAGCAGAATCTACTTCAACCTTTGAACTGAATGAGAAGGTGGTTGTTTTTTTTATTTGTTTGTTTGTTTTTGTTTTTTTTTTTTTTTTTTTAGGTTTCTGCAAGCTGGTTGCTACAAAGCACTCCTTTATTGATTTTGAAGATGCTTTAATCAATAGTGTAAACCCTTCATACCTAATTTAAGCACTCCCCTTATAATTGCTTTCTGCTTCTTTTTTATTTCTTGTGGAATTTACCTCTAATGTATCCATTTTTACCTGCGGTTATAATTTCTGGTTTCTGCATGTAAGGTACTCAACAGTATTACTTTGGCCAACCAGCAGCTGTTACCCTGAAAGAAAGATGGCATTGTGTGATCCAGGGGATGCTTTAGACACAATGACCAAGTACTAGAGAGATAGGTAAGTAGTTAAGGACATTGATGGCTCTTATAGAGAACCCGGGTTTGGTTCCCAACACCCACATGGTAGCTGGATCATAACCATCTGTATCTTCAGTTCTAGGAAATTCAGTTCCTTCTTCTGGTTTCCTCAGGCACCACACATACACATGGTGCACAGAAGATATATATACAGGCAAAACATCCACATACTGAAAACAAAAAGATACAAGTGATTATCAAGGGATTGACTACCCATCTTGCCATGGCTGCTAAATAATTATAAAGAAAGATGAGAACAGCAAGTATAGAATTTCTAAATTTATATAAAGTGTATTTCTTTAAAAAAATAAGGACTTTAAGAGCTTTTTAATTTAAAATCTATCTTTATGATAGGAATATAAATGTAAAATTCCAAGAACAAGAATTTTATTGGAATAATGTACAAAATATTTAATGAGGTTTCTCAAATCTTATGAGCAAAGAAATCTATGACTTCTCCTGCCTCAGAATCTTCATTCATATCCAGTGCAGACACCCTTGCAATGGTGACAGCTAGGAAAGGGTGCACAGTGACATTACTGCAGGTTTGGGCCAAGGTTAGATTGTGTCAGCTGTCATAAATGTGTGGTATGTATTCTTCATACAATATGTGGAAAAATGTCTTCAAAGAATTTTGAACAAGGGTATGACATGGCCAACTATTTGGAGGGCTCACATGTGATAGAAAGTGATTATAGTGAAAGATGGAAAATAAACTAGTAATCTGGCTTCTAAAATGATTTTCCTCAAAGTAGTTACATAGCATAATAACGGTAGATGTTATCACCCATTCCTGCAACTAAGCCTGCAGTTAAAATCTGCTGGATTGATTCATTGTTTAATTGTTAGATAAAGTGTATTTAGAGACATTTGTGGACATTAGTGCTGTATTTTGTCTGGTAATAATAATCCAGAGTGAATCCACATATGAATCAATAATTTCAATACTAATTCTGAATATATTTGCTTCCACTCAGCCCCTTGTGGTATCTTACATGGTCCAATATTCATGATCAGAGAGGTTGGGCAATGGGAAAGATTGGGCATTAGAGAATTTGGGAGCTGAAAACATAATAGCTTTTGGCACTTTACCTAAATTCTGGTAAGATTCACAATGATTTTTTTTCTTCCTTCTTTCTAGGGAATGTTTACAATTTTCAGTTAGGAATACAATAAATCTCACAAATCAAGGATGTTAGCAATAATTGGAAACAGCATTGGAGGGGTTCAAACATGACAGAATTTAAGCATAGGTTCTTTTCTAGTTTAGTCATTTAGGAAAAATGATCTTTTATTCAATCTCATGCCATAGTTACGCAAAGGAGTGTTAAGGAAGGTGACTGAGGTTAGGAAGGGTAGCACAAGGAAGGGAAATAAGATGTGCAGTTGTGGAAAGTCAGGAGGGAGCTTGGAGTGGGAATATTAAGTGGGGAGAAGGACAGATGGGAGGGATAAGACAGGAAATATGGGGAAGAACAACTAAGGGACATTTGTGGGGTCATACGGAAGCCTACCACTATAGAAACCTCCTAAAATATATACTCATATATAAGGAATATAAATGAAAGCATCAAAACATGGGGATGACAATGACACAGACATTTTTTGCTAATAAGTGAAAACTCCAGTGCAACTGACACTCCAGTGTCACCAATGGATAACATCTAGTTGGTTGTTGGCCAAGGGAGCCACATGGGAACTCACAAGCACCTCAGGCCATTGCAGAGGCTATTGGTTGCTCTCCACAAAGTGATGGTAAAGTCCTATTGCTGAAGACCATTACAATCTCACTGACCATGGAGAAGTCAAGGTGCTGCCTAACTAGAGCCTTCATTCCCTATTGTCCAGTGTTTGTTTCTACTGGAAGGTACTCTGCACGCTACCAGAGGATAAAGGTAAACATCTACAAACCCTGTGATCTACATCTATGACCTTTCTGCAAGGCATGCTGGTACAATAGTGGCACAAATGTCCAAGTAACCAGTCATCCATGGGTTGGATTTAAGTTCCATATCATCAAATGGAACCCATGACTGAAATTGCTCATGTAGCCATGAATCCTAGATTGGGTAGATCATGGGACCAGGGGAAACACAAATACTAGTGTTTCCCAGTAGAAAATACAAATACTATCTGCTAAAAATGACTCTTAACACATTCTACTAAACTCATAGATGATCGCCTTGCTCAGCCATCATCAGAGAAGCTTCTTGCAGTGGATGAAAACTAACATGAAGACACACATCTGTACAATTTGCAGAATAAGAGAGTTTTGAATCCTCAGTCCTAAATGTGATGTCTTAGTCAAATGTTTTTCCCTCAAGGCTCAGGGACCTATGCTGGAGAGTAGGAAGAATGGTAAGAGTCAGAATATATGGACAACTCCCAGGAAACAAGTTGTTCTACACACAACAGGACTGTTGCACATGTGAACTCACAGAGACTGTGGTAACATACATATAGCCTTTACAAGTTCAAGCCAGATGGGGTCCTAGCACTGAGAGAGGGAAGTGAACACAGGATCCAAAAATAACCAAGAAGCTATCTACAATTTGTACCCATTTGCAAAGAAAAAATAGTTGTCTCCAGTGAATACTCATTAGATATATTAACCACACTTAAGGACAGGGACTGGGCCCAACAGTGGATGGCAAGCACAAAATTAACCCAGTGATATTTTGTAGACTTTTGGTCTCATACTTCTTTGGTTGAAGATTTTCTGTCTTATGGCTCTTTTTCTTGATTATTATGGTTTCTGATTTTGTGATTTTGTTCCTTTGTATGGGTGTTTCTTGTACCCTTCCTTCCCTTCTTTCCTTCCTTCCTTCCTTCCTTTCTTCCTTCCTTCCTTCCTTCCTTCCTTCCTTCCTTCCTTGCTTCCTCTCTTCCTTCCTTCTTCCCTTTCTTCCTTCCTTCCTTCCTTCCTTCCTTCCTTCCTTCCTTCCTTCCTTCCTTCCTTCCTTCCTCTCTTCCTTCCTTCTTCCCTCCCTTCCTTCCTTCCTTCCTTCCTTCCTTTCTTCTTTCTTTCTTTCTTTCTTTCTTTCTTTCTTTCTTTCTTTCTTTCTTTCTTTCTTTCTTTCTTTCTTCTTTCTCTCTTTCTCTCTTTCTTTCTGTCTTTCCTCCTCTTTCCTCCTTGTTTGTTTGCTTTCTAAAGAGAAAGAGAAATAAAGAGCATAGCATTAGGTGGGCATGGAATTGGGAAGGATCTGGGAGGACTTGTGAGGAAAACTGTGACCAGAATATATTTTTTTAATTTTTTAAAGAAAATAAAATAAACAACAGTACAACATGTTGGAACAGACAATAAATCACAGAGCTTGGGGAGCTTGATATTTCAGTGGGAAGGGAAGCTTTAGAGAACCTCGAGACAAATGACTCAGTTAGGCATTACAAAATCTCAGGATCTTCTGGCTCTCACCACTCAAAGCTAGTAGAAAACAAATTTGAAAGATCCAGGCTGTGCATTTATACTCAAAATCACTGAAATCTTATCTCCCAAGAATAAAGAGATTTAGATTCCAGGGCTTAGAGGGATGAGGATATGTGCGTGTGTGAAGCATTAGCTGTTAGTTGGCAATGTACTGATTTTTGATGAGAGAAAACCAAAATTGTTTCAAATTATATGTCACAGACCTCAATTGCCCTGCAGAGCTGCTTTCCAGCTGGGTGAGTGTCTTCTCCCTTGATTCCTGTTTATGCTTCCAATCCAGCTAGGGAAAATGAAATGGATCCTCTTCAGCCACCCTCCTCTCCTCAGGTCTTGTGAACTCAGTGGTTTGTTCACAGTACACTAACATAAAGCCAACAAGTCTTTCTGCTGGAAAACCCCAAAGCAGGCCCCCATCTCGAGTCTGTTGTACCTCAGCGCCCAAGAGCACTTTGAAGGAGCATAGATTTTACCACGGGAGCTTGAATGCAGCTGTGTCTTTTCCAATCGAGGTCCAAGAGACAAAATTCAACATGAGATTTTTAGACATTCCAAGGCCCATCTGCCATGTAACCCACTTATCTTTGTGGCTGTAAGTTCTTTATTGATCCAAAATGGTAAGCGGTGGGGGGAGGCAACAAAAGGGAAAAAGCAGGGGGTGGGGGGAAGCCATGAATCCATTCTTTTGTTGTTCATCCAGCAGCATCTGCGAGCAATTGTCACAATTACTAGTCAAACTGTATTTGACTTTTTGCCAACATGAATTTTCCAAAAACCCAATGTAAACAAACTCTGCAAGTACTTCCTCATTTGCCAAGCCAGTAATTATTTACTTTGTTTGGGCCTAGCATTAATGTCAGTTCAGCTTTACAGCCTGTAATGTGTTTGTTAATGAAACTGTGAGGTCTAAAGCTACATATTAACCTTGCCACCCTTCAATTTTGAGCTCAATAAAGTTGCACCATGGTTTTGTAAACTAGTGTTGGGGACAGGCAAGTGATTAATTATATTTTTCCCCTTTTCTTTTATCCAAGCAAATTGTTAATCTTTAAACCTGCCTTGCATTTTAAAGTTAACAAATTGAAATCCAGTCTCTGAAAGATACGATATCATGTGGACGAGTGGCCCTGACTGGGTGCCGTGTGTGGAAGACGCCAGAGGTGGAGCTTGCACTGATGTTTGGTAACCTTGAAGACTCTGTGTACCTCTGGATAGCTTGGGAAACCCCTTACGGAATCAGGAAGCCTCTATTGGATAGGGAAGTTACAGAATGCATGGTTGGGACCAAGAATTCACTTGGTAGAATCTAAATCAATGTCAGGTGACTTGAGGATGTTGGAGTAGTTCAGCTACCATAGAATCCTGGCTCAGGGTGAGGAAGCCAAGAAGATATAAGAAGGAGACTGACAAGCTTATGAATGTACTGTTTTTCTCTCTCACGAACAATGCAATTCGCTGCAATCTCTGGTCCATGTAATATGTACTATGTACTGACTGGGGCCAGGTCAAAGCTGAGTTCTCATAGAACTTATGTTCTGATGGCGAATGGGAAGGACAGAGAATAATCAGCAGACAAACAGACAAGTTAGTTTCAGATAAGAGTGAGTCTGAGACAGAAGGGTGGGACATGTGGTCATATGTGAAGCCACTTTTGTTTGGGTGATCAAAGGAGGCCATCATGAGCCGAGACCTGAATAGTGTGCAGAGATCCTATTAGAATCCCTGGTCCATATTTTCCAGGGAGAGGGAACAACTCTTTGTTGTTCACCAAGAGGAAGAAACCAGAGGGCAAGTGGGTGTAGGTGAATGGGGATGCAGAAAATGCTAAGTGGGAGAGCATGGATTTGTGTATTCCTCAGGCATGTTTGAGTAGAAAAGGAGAGGGTAGCATTTAGAGCCACACCTTCTAGGCACAGGGACTTCTCTGAGCATTGAGCCACCTTGAGGTCTTGATTTTCTTGGGCATAGAAGGAGAAAAATCCTTGGCCAAATTTGAAAATTCCCTGGACGAATATCACTTTTGATAAATGTCTTCACGAGCACCGCTTCTTCTCCTTTGGGAAAGTATTTGGAGACCTGAACATCCTGGAAGCTCTCTAGAAATCTGGTTGACAAGAAATGAAATGTAGTTCTGTGCAGAGCTGTGACTGGCTGACCTGGTTTGGGAACTGTGTCTTTACTACAGAGGCTACTTACCTGATACAGAGATGTAGTGGTCGGGAAGTAAGTGATTATTTTCTTGTTCATCTCCAAGGAAGGTGTGAGTAACACCCCCCAAAGGGATCATTTTGTTTAACATCAGAAACTGATGATTGTGTTTGATTATGTAGCTCTGAGTTCAGAATAGTTGTTTTATGCAAAAATCAATATGAATTATGGAGAGACTCTAGCCTTTTAGTTACACAGTGTAAGGATGATATAGTTAGCTACAGTAAGGAAGAAAACCACAGAAGGCAATTTCAAGAAATCTTGCAGGAATTCTTTTTCTGGGGAAACACTTTACACTTAACCATAGGAGTTGATGGAAAAAAATTGCACACATTGGACATTCTCAAAATAAATGGTGAGAAAGGAAATGTAAAGAATCTTATGAAAAATGTCAATTCCTTATGAAAAATTGTATTTTAACTGTCTTGTGTGCCTGGAGTCCTTACATTTGCATCTTGTGGATCTTATTTAACATATTTATTTTGAGGTAATCTTAGCTTATGAGCTAAAATTTTCAACTTGTCATACCAAAAATATTTTTTAAAACAACAATTCTCCAACCCTGGTGTACATGAATCATGAGCAGATCCTCAATGAGTGGATAATTGGATTGGGCTCAGAGCTTAAAGATGAAGGGAATAAGCATGTGCCCACATAAGCATTTGATACACTTAGTCTTATGTGGGGATGTTTTATGCCTGGAGTACAGGCGGTATTTGTTTACAGTGATTTGTGTTATCTGCAGGGATGTTTTATTTGAGCTGGTACCCTGAATTCAAGCCAGAACGTCTGTGTGGAAGGGCTTGTTCTCGTGTTGGCTAAATGACATGCTTTCTGGAGGCCTCACTGGCAAAGAGGAGGTTGGTGTCGATGCAAGCACACAATCTATAGAAGGAGAATGATAACAGAAGACAATGGCGTTACTGACATGCTGTGGGGACAAGAGATAGCTGTGTGGCCTTTGTGGGGCCAGAAAGGACTTTCTCTTCCAGCCACCTCTGTAGAGATATAAAACCTAAGAAAGGTAAACTCCTTAGCTTGAAGAGTAATCATAAATAAGATTCTCCATGACTTTGTTTCTTAAGCAAACTCTGAAAACCCTCAACAATAGCTGAGTTTTCAGAGTCAACCTTTGTGATAATGATCGCTGGACCATATACCAAGCTGCTCCGCATGGTTTATGTATGGGAGTTAGGACAGCGGGTGCATAGAGAAGTGAAGTGGGCTTCCATGTCATCGAGTCTGGGAGTCACGCATTTTCATGCATAGTATTAACTCTGCTACCCAGAGGCATGGGTAATGCTCAAGGCATTGCAAGTTTATTTTCTTGTTCTGTCCTCTAAATCTTCTCCAATTGTTGTTTATAGAAAGTTCTCTTCTTAGTCTGTGATGGCAATCAAGGTTGAAACAAAATCCAGCAGATGGTGAAGCCAAATGATAAATGAATTTGAGTTCTTGTGAAAATTTACTTTATGTTGATGACTGAATTCTTTAAAAATTATTCTAATTTGAAATGTTTCCTATCTTTACCAAGTTAGAAATATGAGAAGAAAGTTAAAAAATATCTAAGAAAGAAAAACTGTAGTTAATATGTATTTGTTTTTAAAATGCCATGTAGATACTAGTGTGTCTGAGAGAAGTAGTAATCTTAAAAATTGAAATTGACAAATTTGAGAAGAGAAAACCAACCACCAACTAACCAATCAATCAAACCAACAACCAACCAACCCAACAACCAAATGAAAAAGAAGGGCGATGTATGACATGGGGGCAATCATATTTGCATGAAAAATTTCTTTTTACCTTTCCTTTCAATGAGAAAATTGAATCCACTCTAAACAGAACTGAGAGAAGTGGCAGACAGAAACACATAAAAACTCAGTAAGAGAGAAACCATGGGAAAGAAAGGAAACGAGATGAAAAGATCCTTGATGTACAATCTGTATTTCTGAAAACAAATTGAGACCCATTTTATGTGTCTTTCAGTACTCCATGAGACACCCAGTGGAAGGCTTTGCTTACAGACGAATCTAGCACCCATGAGACTTAAAAGTTGTTACTCCTTTCCTCACTTATCCAAGAGAGTAAATACATTAAACGTCTTTCAGCGAGAATTATAATGATCAAATATGTTATGCTACATAAAATTGACATTAGGCAAATACTTTTGCATATGAATTGAAGTCTGAATGTGTTCCTTCTATGAAATATCTTGGTAATTCTAGAGTTTTATATTATAAGTGAGTATACATACCTACCTTTAAAATACTAGGAGTAATTTGTTGGGACAGAATGTCTACCATATTTTGTGGCTTTTGTGATGTCTTCCTGACAGGCTTCTTCTGGCATATTGATGTACACTGTCGCCAGTGGAATGTGAAGCTTATTTTCATCTGGTCCTGGCTAATATGAGGGGATATACATTATAACAGTCCTTTTAAATATCAAGTTTTATATATATCAATTTCTTTAGAGTCCTGCTTTGAACCTTTATCACAGCCTGGCACGAGCATATGATATGATGATGCCCAGTTACAATTTTTTGAAAGAGCAAATGTGTGGAGACAGAAAGGAGAAGGAATCCAGTTGTTTTATGTGTGTTGGGGTGGAAATGAGAATTCATTGTAAGTGAGGATAAGCTATCTTCATGGATTATGTGTGAAAATATTCTAAAGCTGATTTAGAGGGAAAATTGTACCACATTGAGAGCTACTACACAGTCAATGCATCCCACTTAAAATAAGTGATTTTATGATACATAACCTATGTGTCAGTAAAGTTGTTATTAAAATTGAAATTAAAGCAAAACTATCTCCATGTTATGTTTGTAATTGTACTACGGGTTAATTTCAGAATGAACATATTATGATATCATAGTTTTTTCTTAAACATAGTATTTATCTCCCAGGAAATTTTCATATCCTTTTTTTTCTATAATTCTATCAATTTTCCCAGTAATAGCTTAGACTATTATATTTTCAGTGTTCTACTCTTGGGTAGTTGCTATTGTTGACACTTTTCCCATAAATTAGGGAAAGTGATTGCTGATGATGCAAGCAAGAGTGTGCCTGATTTCTATGTATTCAGTTTCAAACAGCCCTGCTAATGAAATTGTTATTAGTTCTGACCTGGAATGTGCCAAGAGGTGCGAGTTACGTTAGCAATCTGACTGACCTCTGACCCAAGGACTTCAGGATGTCAGGTTATGGATTTGCCACAAGTTGAATAACACTATTATATGTTTCACTTTCCAAAGCTGTTCAGTAGAGGTCACTGGATCCTGGAGTCTGATGAACATTTACTTTGTCAATTCTGTTAAAATTTAGAATATTTACTGTGAATATTAGACCTTTGACCTACTAACCTGAAAATAGAGTTGTAAAGTGATTTTTATAACAGCATGCTTAGAAAAGTAGCTATCTAATGGGTACAGTGATGAGCCTTTTGCCTAATCAAAGCATATGTCAGGAGTTCATAATGAGAACACTGAGCATCAGGTAAATTAAGAAACTATTTTGTGAGCATGGGCTGACTAGTTCAGGAGTAATCTGCTGTGTTGCAGATTATTGGCAGAAAATAAAGATTTTTGTTGCTTCTACTCAGTTGATGACATATTTTGCATTTAGAGACACTTGTTTGCATGAATATATACTCTAGTTGTCAGGTAGTGGTACATGGGAGAAAGTTAGAGAGGAGAGTTGTGGTAAACTTACAAATAAGGAATGAAGGGGGTACAGTTAACTTTGATATGTGAAGCGGTGTGAGAATTAGCGTCATCGCACAGATACTGGTAAAACTGCAGAAAACATCTTTACTGTGGACAAATTATGCCCAAGGTCAAAAATGGCAATCTTAGCTCAGCAGTTCTGTCATATCTAATATATTTTAGAAAAAGAATTCTATGAATTAAGTGGGAGGTCTATCTTATTATCGTATTTTAGCCCTGTAAATTATGTTATCTTGTAGCATATGCACTTCTGTATCTTTTAAGGTTCTGAGCAATAAAAAAAGGACTCTGAAATATATGCACAGAGATGACATTTATTAAAAAGAGATTGGAGCATGCTAATCTAGTTTGTTTACAAATGCAGTAGCTTGGGCTGGTGAGATGGCTCAGTGAATAAAGTGCTTGCTTCACAAGTGTGAGGACCTGAGTTCAAGTCCTTGGCACCTAGGTAATCGCTGGAAGGACGCTGCAGCTTGCTCATAATCCCAGTGCCTGGAAGGTTGAGACAAGGGATCCTCAGGGGAGTCTGGCTAGCTAGACTAGTTGAATCAATTACTCTTGGTTTAAGTGGGAGACCTTGCCACAGTATATAAGGTGGAGAACAATTGAGGAAAACACTCAGATGTCAACCTCTGGTACACACACACACACACACACACACACACACACACACACACGAGAGAGAGAGAGAGAGAGAGAGAGAAAGAGAGAGACAGAGACAGAGAGATATAGAGAGTGTTAATGACTTCCACTAACTTTGAACCACAGAGTATAATAACAAAAGCAGACACCTTAGAAATCTACTGGATCTAACTAAATATCTCTCATTGTATGGCAGTTACAAAAAGCTTCCCTGTTAATTAGGAATATCCCTCTGGTCAGTATTGCAGTCCTTAGTATTTGCTAGGAATTTGTGGACCACATTAAATGTGGAACAGACTATGGGAATTGTAAGACAGTGAAGTGTGCATTTTAGAGGAGCAAAGCCCCTAAAACAATAGAACTGAAGTCAATTGGTTATCTTGCATAGACACATGGATGCCAAGCTCATATATAGCCTTGTTAGCCATTCTTAGGAGCTTGAAAAAACAAAATTAATCTAGTACAGGGGGTGGTGGTCATGGTAGTTTGTCTCAGCCAATAAAGGTACTTGCCATGTAAATCTAGAAACCTGAGTTTGATTTGAAACTCACATAATGGTGGAAGGAGAGAACTGACTGCATCGAGTTATCCTCTAGCCTGTAACATATGCTATTCATGCAAACCCCGAAGCATATTATGAATGCCCAAATATACATCAGAGCAATAATGATTTTTTAATGTTAAGATTTTTTTAAATCTATGCATTAACTCTTTTCTGTTTTCCTCATCCCTTCTTCACACTCTCCTAGCAGGCCATCTTTTATCCACTTGGTTATCTAGAACTTTCTCAGTAACAGAGGCTTCTCGGTGAAAACTTTCATAAGATGTAAATATTCTCTTGTTTGGGGTATATGCTAAGAGAGCTTTCTTAAATCTATTGGCCCCAAGTGCTTATTTCATTCTAGTCATGAGGAATGCACCATGAGTTTGGGTGTGTTGGAGGAAGTTGCTGGTTGGTAGAAAAATATACTCACTGTGGGTCAGAGCATTACATTCAGGGACATTTTGGGAAACCTGGAACTGCTTAGTTATTTTGTCCATCACAATCACATTCAAAGCCATGAATGCAGCAGAGAACTGGTCACAGGATTTCAGATACTTTTTAAAGATCAGATGAATTCCTTCTTTTCATGCTTTGCTTTGGTGTAGGAGGAAGGATCAATTCTGTGTTCAAGGATATTTTGTTCATAAACTTTTTGCAAGAGAGATGACAACTGTCGATCAATACCTACACACTACTTGAAGAGATTCACTGAGAATTGTTGCCTAGCAATGAATTATCATTTTATATAATTCTGGATTGAACGCTAATAGTCTTAGAAATCTATTCTCCTGTTTGTGATTGGCTAGGACTCCTTCCTTCTCACACTTAGTCAAGTTTTAGAGCCAAGCTGCATTAGTATCATAGAACCCACTAAGAGTACAGTCTGGTGCCATTTTCTAGAAAAATTTGCAAAACATTAGTGTTGTTCCTCTTAAACTATAAAACACCACTAAAACTTGGAATCAGTTAGGAAAATTTTAGGCACTACATGTTCTCTTTATGAGACCGATAACTCTTTAGGTTTTCTTGTGGTTTTTTTTTTTCTCCTTATACTCATTTTGGTAGATCTGTGTCAACAATTTGTTAAAATAATGAAATCCCTAAATATGCTGACAATAATGAATATAGAATTTATTTGTGTACTTTTCATTCTGTTATTTCATTCCACAATTTTGCGCTGCTCAGTCTTCCTCAGGTCCATCTACATTGCTAAAACGTTTGAAGAGCCAGCTCAGGGCTTCACTGAACTTCTTTTATTTCATCAAACCCTGATCTCATTGCTGCTTTCTTTACTCTCTTTTCTGGGTTTAATTTGTTGCACTTTTTCTAATTTCTTGAAGTGGCCATGTAAGCCATTGATAGTCATACTTACTTTCAAAAGTATAAACTCAATTAAGATTATAAATTTTATCTACAAATATGATAAATTGCAGAGCATGAAGTTTGACATGCATTGTTTTTATTATCACTAAGTTGGAAATAGGATGTGTCTTATTTTCTCTTTATTTAATATAATATACAAACATACCATAACTGCATGACTATCTGTTTATCTCTCTGGCTTAATCATGTCAAGATAAGAGGAACAAACTGCAGTATTTTATTTTTGTAGTCATTGGGTACAAAATCCTAGTGATTCTGTTAGGTTAATGCTTTTGAACATGGTGTTCAGATTTTCTATATTGATATTGGATGTTTTTCTTATTTCTCTTATCAGTTGCCCAAAGAGGATGGCTCTATTTTTTCTTTCTGTTTTCTATTTTACTTTGTTTTAGTCATTTTTGCACTTCATTGGTAGATACAGAAATTGTAGATCTGTCCATCTTCCTAGTACAGTGGATATTTATTACCATGAGGTAGATATTCACTGTTTTTGAAGTGGTACATTACATTAATCTTTGTAGATATTCTATTTCCTGATACTGACACTATGACAGTTTGTATATGTATTATTTTTAATATGTATATTTATAATTTTTATGTCATTATATGCATTCCTTCATTTGACCTGACTACTTCAAGTGCCCTGAACTTTATGTATCGATCGATACATTTTGTATAAGTTTTTTTCTAATTTCAATCAACCAAGCTACATATTTATACAATCCGACTTCCTCTTTACCATCAGAATTCTAGAATTACAGAATGTAGATGAGAGACTCTAGAGGTTATTTTAAATTAGAAAACAACCTAAAATTTGTCATATTATGAAGAAACAGGTTATGAAAATGAAAGAAGATTGTCCATGCTATGTGTAAAATGACTCTGTTTGGATTAAGATGAAATTATCTTTACCCTTTCAATTTCTCATTGAATGAGCTTCATATAATCTTCACAGCTTCTCCTTGGTACAGACACGTTGGCAGAATCATGAGATACTTGTCAGTGCTACTGCACAGATAACCTATAAGACAGTAAATAATTCTTGGGGTTTTAAAATCAAATTCTTCATAGGACTAATTACATGTGTGACAAAAAATATGAGTAGATGCTCATCATGTTCATTCATTAGAGAAAAACAAAGGTGTTCCTTGTTACACTCACATTCAAATGTCTATGGGCTTTACTAGTTGTCAGATGGTAACTAAGAACAGAGGAATAAGAAATAACCATGATACAAAGCCTAACCATGAGAAAATTATTTAGTTCAAATTGCTTAACAATAACAGTCTAGAGCCATCCAATAGTACTTGAGCATTGCATTCATGTGCATCAAAGGTGTGAAAGACAACATAGCCTAAACTTTTAACCAAATAAAATAGTCTACAATATTTGGAGCTCAGGTATTCATAAGAAACTTGCATCATGGTGCATGCCTAAAATTCTATCACTTGGAAAACAAGAGCAGAGATTCTGGAGTTCAGTGTCATTACCTGCTCCTTAGTGAGTTTGAGCCTGTTTTGGGTTATATAAAGCCATATCTCACAAGACAAAACAAACACTCAATAAAAAATGAAATACAATTGGATCCTCTTTCCCTATAAATACAAACTGATTAGATAGCCAAATGTGACTGAGAAAACAATGAGAACTTAGAAAGTGTTATAAGAGGACAGACTATTTCACTTTATTTTTAAAAAATTTGAAGTCCAGCAGTATGAGCGAGCATGGGAAGCAGTAGAAACTGTGTCAGACCGTAAAGCGGAGAATGGCTTGGTGACTGCAATAGCTGGTGATATCCTATACACTCCACACCCCAACAGTTGCATTTAAGTGGCATCTGTAGCAGATGAACATTAGAAACACACTGAACTACTACTAATGGGAAAGTAACTAGATTAATCATGGTACAGTCACACAATGGAATGTTACATAGTGAAGAAAATAAACTGGAGCAATACACAATATGGTTTTGTTTTTAAAATATAGCAGTAACTCTGTTATATGCAAAAGCTCTGTTTTTGCATATATGTTTCTGCATATAATTCTGTTATATGCAAAAGAAAATGTTATATTGTGATATATGGAAGAAGAAAAAAACTTTGATTCTGCTGGGAAAGGAAGGATGTCCATGGCATTTGTAATGTTCTATGTATGCCAACTTGAGGGCGATAATGACAGCTTGCTTTAGAATTACTGTTTTTTGTTTGTGGTGCTGTGTATTGAACTCTGAGCATTTTGCCACGTTCCCAGCTCATGGCTAATGTGTCTTTACCTGTTGTTAACTCAGTTTGGAGAGACTATCCCCTTGGTGTATTTTTTCTCTAATGCCTTCAGTACAATGTGAAATTACTCTGGGCTGGCCTTCTGATTACTGTTCTGTACCTCAAACTCCAAAGTAAGAACAGAGATATTTTTTAATATTTTATTCATTATTATTTAGTGTGTGGTTTTTTGTGTTTGTGGGAGAGCATGTACACAGACACACACACACACACACACACACACTTGTATGGCTCATATATGGAGGTCAGATGACAACTTTCAGGAGCCACTTTTTTCTTTCCACCATGTGAGTCTCAGAGGTTGAACTCAGATCATCAGCCTTGAAGGTAGCAACTTTATCCACCAAGTTATCTCACCGGGCCTTAAAATTGTTTTTAACTTATGCAACTATTTGGTTGGGGTTTTTCATTAAGCAGAATATATTTTACTTAAACAGACTTGAGATACAAAGTTTAAAAAAAAAAAACCAAACCTTTGTGAACTGACATACCCATGTGTACTTTCCTACCCCACTGAGATGGAAGATAAAGAATACAGGAAAGGCCTCTGGCTGTAGAGTCTCTCCAGGAAATTTGCATCATGGGTAGTTACTCAGTCTGACAAGACAGAGCAGTGACACAGGAGAGACTCTGTGAGTCTGAGCACAGATGTAGGCACATTCCCACCCCAGCACAGAGCTCAGCAAATAGCCAGTGGAAATCTCAGTACATCACTTCTGTGATAATTTGAATGAGAATAGACTGCATAGGTTCATATATTTAAATGTTTAGTCACCAGGGAGTGGAACTATGAAAGTATTAAAAAGATTATGAGGTGTGACTTTTTTGGGGCTGGTGTGTTATAGGGAATGGGCTTTGAGTTTTCTAAAGCCCACGGCAGACCCAGTCTCCTCCTTTCTCTGCCTCTGGATCAGGATATAAAGATCTCAGCTACTGCTCCAGCACTTGCTTTCGTGCCAGCATGCTCCCTGCCATGATGATAACTCTCTGAAACTGTAAGCAAGCTACCAATTAAATGCTTTCTTTTATAAGAGTTACCTTGGTCATGGTGTCTCCTTACAGCAATAGAACAGTAACTAAGACAATTTTTGAATGAATGACCAAATAAATGAAGCAGGAAATTCATCTGCAGTGCTGCCTCCTGAGGTTGCTGACTCACTGAAAAGTCAGCACAGAGCTGCCTTGACTTCCCCAGATCCCTCCTCCCTCATTATTAAACCACAGTCTATATGTAGGAACAACAGTTCTCACCTCTGTAGATTGTGGAGTGACTTGTTCATCTTTTATGTGTAAGTATACGTACATGTTACCCTGACTGATCACCTATATCTGTGTCACTACATACTTGTGCAAGTCAGAGGACAAGCTCAGATGTTGGTCCTCATCACCTTGTTTGAGATGGAATCTCCTGTTCTGCTCTGTATGTTGGGCCCCAGCTGGCCCTGAAGTGTCCACAAAGTCTTCTGTCTCAACCTCCTCTCTTGCCTTAGAAGCACTAGGATTACAGATATATGCTATTGCATTGGCTTTATGTGGGTTCTAGGGATTCGAACTCAGGTCCACAGTTGGTATAGCAAGCTGCATCATCTCCCAAGCTAGCCCCTGAAACAGCTTTAAAAACCATCTATGTATTTGTGAAAAAACATCAAGAAAGCAATTCACAGCCAGAAATGACTTCATCTATCCACTGATGTGGGATCCTCTGTGGTGTTTTAAAAAAACCATTGGAGAGTATTTTGCTGCATTGCTCTGGCCAGGATGGCTGAATAAACACTGTGTAGTTATGCTGAGCCATCACAAATGCTGAACAGAACATCACACAGACAAGTGGTAGTGTCTTTTCTGTTTCCACATTCTTCTGATCGATTCCTGAAAGATACGCTATATCCACCCACTTTCCACAGCTTGTCAATTACAAATTCCCATTCAGAGTGGAATGGCTCTTCATGGCGAGCAAATACATAATTAAGATTTACTTTGGTTCAGTGAAAATATGCCTTCTTTCTCAAGGAGTCCCCAAGGCTAGGCTCAAAGTAGACAAGTTTAGATATGGTGGATTTATCAGTAAATTTAGCCCAATTTAAGAGGCATGCCTTCAAATTTATTAAAGATGGTGTTTATGGGAGAGTCTGTAATGCTCAGCCTCAGGATTTTGGCAATCATGCAGTTTACTCTAGCCTTGAATGTGGATTTATGTGAGAGAAAAGGAAAGGGCTGAGATTTTTTTTTCTGTGTTTAACATCCTCCCTTTGACCGCAGAATAGTCCAGAAACTTGCACAAGCAATTCCATATGGAGGGGAGGGATGTCTAGCCAAAACAAGTTGTTCAGCTTATTAGTGCTGGGCTGAATAAGTCACTCGGAATATCTGGCACGACTAGCCCACTTGCAAAGGAGAGATGCAAGGCTAATGTTTGCCCTTTCATTCTTCCCCCAGAGTTTCAGACAAGAAAACATGGTTAGTCAGGAAGCACCAGAGGCCACTGCCCCACACTCAACTGTTTTCTCTGAAAGTCTGAAAAGGATCCCACAGGCAACAACCCAGATCTCTTTGCTTGTGACTGCGGAGAGACAGGCCATCACATAGTTTTTGTTGTCTTCTATGTTCACATTCCATCCTTCTTGGACAAGACTGTCAAGTTGCTTTGGTGTAAATCTTGGCAGAAGACATCTCTTCTCTCCAAAGAATGTGAAATGCCATGAACGGCAAAACAAGTTGGCTTCCATGCTGAGCTCTATCGTGGAGGAGAAATAAGATTTGCAGAAGGAAAATGACAATACATTTTAAAGATCATATTAAGATTAGCTTTGCAATGTATAAGGAGTATGAAATTGCATTCAGATTTACTTGTCTTACATTTGGAGGTATCCTCCAATGAGACACGTAGGCTGATCATTTGTCTCTAATTCAAGTGCTAACATGCAGTCATTCTGCCTGCCCATCTTTTCATCATCCAGATACATCCATGTCAGTCATCATGACAGACAAGTTCATTAGAGTCAATTTTCCTACCAACTTTTCTTATGCATTTTTAACTGTCTTTCCTTCCTTCCTTCCTTCCTTCCTTCCTTCCTTCCTTCCTTCCTCACTCTGTCCCTCCCTTTCCTCCCTTCCCTCCCTTCCTCCTTCTCCCTCTCTTTCTTTCTTTCTTTCTTTCTTTCTTTCTTTCTTTCTTTCTTTCTTTCTTTCTTTCTTTCTTTCTTTCTTTCTTTCTTTCTTTCTCTCTGTCTTTCTTTTCCCCCTCCCCTCTCATTAAACACACACACACACACACACATTCACACACACACACACACATTCACACACACACACATTCACTTTCAAATAGGCTGTAATAGAATCTTTGCAAGTATTTCTGAACAACGTTAAAGATGTGATATATAACTCTTTCGTAAACATAGTCTATGAAGAAATAAGCTTATTCACCCTCAGAAAAAAAATCTTGACTACTAAGAAAGTCTAACTCTTTCCCCTTTTTCTCCTAAAAATATTTTTGACTGTCTTTTTTGAAAGATCCTCTAGCAAGTACTTGTGATTGCTGCAGTTTTTAAAGTGAGCCCAGCACTGTGGCCACATGTAAGACCCCTGTGGAAGAGCATGTGTTAAAATAAACATCCAGAAATGTTAAATGCCATTCATCCAACCCACCAAAACCCAGGATGCTGGATGGCACTTTCAGGCGACAGGCAAGAGAGCTTGTGGCAACCACCCACAACACAGCTTATTTCGCTTGGTTGCAAAACACTTGCATGGTATGCAATTTGCCAGTAATTACCCAGATATTTTGACGGGGCCTGGCTTGCATATTTGTAAATATTTGTGGTTGCTAAGTTACCAGCTATAGCTATTTGTGTTTATGTACCATGTCATTTTGTGGCAAAAGGAGCTGCTGGAGACTTCGCAGCAAGAGACTCCTACCTTCTAATGGTGCCTTCCTAGCATTTCCAATAGCAAACTTTTAAAAGGCATTTAGACTAAAAATTCCAAACTGCTAACATGATAGCATAATTCTGGTTTATTATACTACTTTTTAAAAAAATTATAGGCCGTTTGTATGCATCAGATATCTATTATTCTTTCATTTATTTGGTTTTTAATTCAGCATACATATTTGCCAGACCCTGTCACAAATCCTCTGGGCATTTTGAGGATGTATCCCAACTTCTTGCAGTCTAATAGGAAAGATAAGGTCTATCAAAGCAGCTCAAGTCCATGTATAACTGAATTGTCCATAATACTGGGGACTGAAATCTACTATCCATTCACAGTAGAAATTGAAATGGGAGTGCCCCCCTTCCCACGCCTTTCTGGGAGAACTCAAGAAGAGAATGGTGAGGACAGGCATAGCCAGTGACAAATGATGGTAATGAAGTGTCCCAGTTAGATGTCTGTTGCTGTGGTAAAACACCATGACCAAAAACAACTCAGGTAGGAAACACTTAAATTTCCAGAACACGGTCCATCACTGGCAGAGGTCAGGGCAGGAACTAAAGGCAAGAACCTGGAGACAGAAACTGAAGCAGAGGTCACAGAGGAGCACTGCTGACTAGCTTGCAGTCCATGGCTTGCTCAGCTTGATTCCTTGTATCACCCAGGACCACCTGCCTAGTATGGCAGTGCCCAAAGTAGACAGGAAACTCCCACATCAACAATTAATTAATAAAATACCTCCATGGATTTCCCTACAGGCCAACCTCATAGAGGCATTTTCTGAAGCAAGTTTCCTTTTACTGCGATACCCTGAGCTTGTGTCAAGTTGACAAAAACCTAATCGACACAGAAGGCAAACATTTCAGTGGGATTAGAGGTGATGGCTGTGGAGATTTTCTACAGAGGATGCACTTGACTTGATAAGAATTAGCTACTGAAATCAGGATTATAAAGACAATATCATCTACATGGCCAGGACTCTGAGATCTCTGTGTGTCCGCTCCCTTCAAATCCTCACATAACTCGAAACTGTTGGTGTTGGTGCACCCTTGCTGTATGCCACACTCAGTTATGCAGATGCCATGCAGCTCATTTGTATCCATCCTATGATATCCACCTTCCACACAGCACTGACAGCTCTGGGTTAGTGTGGGGCAAAAGAACAGTCTGACCAATATTTTCCTCTCTGTCTTGCCTGGGTGTTAATCAGGGATTGTGGAACCCAACACCCAGGTAGTTAGGATGTTTTTCATGAGAAATGGTATGATTACAAAATCGTGCACAGAAAATTAAAAATGGTGGAGCTTAGTCTTCCTCTGTCTGAAATAGTATAACTTACGGAGTGAAACATTCACACATGCACACACACACACACACACATACACACAGACTGGCAAGGATGCTCGATCTTTTCTTTCTACCCATGCTACCATCTGAATCTCAGTCTGAGACCTTGTGTTACACAAATAAGATACATTTACCACAGGACAAATAAAGACAAAGAGAGACAGGAATTCAAAAACAATATGGCACCTTGAGTTTGGTAACTAGGGGTTTAAATGACATTGAGGCAGTTGCTTTTTATTATTGTTAATTCTAATGGCCATAATGAACAATAGAACTCAAGACCTGATCCATTGTATTCCTCATGCTATCTGTGGATAGGAAGGCCAGATGGCAGCAAATACAGTTTGGTCATGCTTTCCAAAAAGGCTGTTCATGTTGGAGCTCAGAAGTTCTGAGAAATTCCCTCCATGGTTTTACTGATATCTAATGTGTGGTGATATATAATTTATCTGTTGCCTGATCAGACTCTCCCCTGAAAGAAGCAAACCTGAGTATAATAGAGATAATTGTTAGCCTATTCCTGGAGAACATAGTTAAAGAAGTCAGGAGCAAGAAAAGGAGGGGTGAGCTAAGGAGGTCTATATTTTGTACTACTTGTGCATTCTGATCATGTTTTGGTTCATGCCTTTGGTGTATTTAGAGGAAGGAGATGGTCTGTGGCTACAGCCATAGGAGAGAAAGGCTGGACCTTGAGTCATTTTATTCTCCTGCTGCAGTCTTCTTTAGGATGAACCCTAGAGCTGAGAATCAACACGACAGAGGGACAAGTGGCTTCCCTGCAGCAGCCCAGCCTGCAGTCTCATTGCTGGTGGTCTGTCAGCATCCTTCCAGCTGTCGTAGGGCCTCCTGCAAGGCATGTCTGGGAAACTTCATAGCCTTTGATTCAAATTGCAGTGGGTTATTTTTTCTTGAGAGAATCTCATTTGGGATTCTATGAGGGCACTGACAGAGGCATGTGGTTCTGTTTTGAAGACTACAATAGATGTTGAAAACATGTTTAAGGACACACATAGTCCATGTCTCATTCCAGAGAGCACATTTGTTCTATTTGGCACCTGTACACAGCGCCTACCTTGACTAGCATTTCACTAAGTCAGACAATGTGTTGCTGGATTGCACTTCACAGACTCACGAAGACTGTCAGAGAGGGTACATCACTGAGTGGGCAATTGGTCTTTTGTTAACTGGAGCACTAGGGAAGGCTGTATATATATCTTTGTATCCAGCCTAAAGCCATTGTAGCGCTTCCATTTAAATTTGTGGAATGAAATAAATTTGATATAATCATATTGAAATGAATATTGGCACAGGGCTTTTCTACAAACGGCCTTATCTGTGATGATGTAAATCCACGAGGTTTGATTGTGTACAAAACAAAGGAATTCACTTTTAGAAGGAAGAAATTCATAGCTGACTTTGATTCTGGGTTGTGCTTACAAGAGTTGACAAAAGCCACATACCCAGTCAGATATGGTGATGAGTGTCAGACACCTGCCATCACAAGTGGGGCACCGGTGCTGAAATGACCTTGTGAATGTCACTGGTGTTGCATATCTGTTCAAAAGCTTCAGTAGTTCCTCCAGCAACATGCACATTTTTTGGAAAACTTTAAACACAGTTGTTAGACTTATATGATCCTTTCACTGTTACTTTTCTGTTTCCAAAGCAAAATGTCCAAACAGGGATTCACACCCCAACTTTGCCTACCTCCCAGGTATGTAACCCTAGTAGGTATTTTCCTTTTTGTGTCTAAGTTACAATGTTTTTGCATGAAAAGTATTGGAGAAAAGTAGTCATTTTTTTTTATTATCAGAAATTTTATTTTGAAAGCTTTTCCATAACAAAGCTGGGAAGAAAGGGATATTTTCAAAAACATCATACAGACTCCTAACTTAAATCACACATAACCGCTGTCATCTCTGTTATCTTGACATTCCTGAAGGGTCATGGGGAACTAGTGCTCTGGACTTGATACTTGTGTTGTGTTGAAGCCTAATTCTCACTGTGATAACGTTTGGAGACAGGGCCTGTGGATGTAATTAAAACTAGATGAGGATCTGAACATGTACCCTCAACATGCCATCAGCGCCCTTATTTTTTAAAGATGGAAGAAAAGGGACAAGGTTAATTTTTGTCTATATCCACCAAAAGAGAGACCAAATGATAGAGAAGATTAATGTTAACAAAATACATCACATCCATGTATGGAAACATCATATGGAAACCCATTTCTTTGTAAAATTGGGTGCTAGTAAAAATTAAGAACTTTAGGAGACAATGTGAAGTCATAAGCATGAAGTGGGAGGTACTCCATTTGTGCTACTGCTAGCCCTCTACCTAGGTCTAGTTTTTGTTTTATGGTTTCGATTGAGACAGTCTCTAGTCCAGGCTGCCCTTGAACTTTCTATGTGACCAAGGCTTGAACTTCTGATACTTCTACCTCCCCCTCCCAAATACTGGAATGATAAGTGTGTGTCATCACTACCACAGGGCTAGGATCAAACTCAGGACCTTGGGTGTGGCAAACACTGTACCACTGAACTACATCTCTATCTTTGGATAGTTTACAAAGAAAATAAATGCAACACTTACATTTCTGGAGCCAAGGGATCCAGATCAAGGCACTGACATCGGAAGGCAGTTTTGCTTCATTTTCACATGACAGGAAATAAAGAGGAAAACATTGTTTCCTCACATGATCAGGGCCTGGACACCACTCCAGGAAGGTATTCTTACAATGATAAGAATCTACTCTTAAGGGTGGAACCCCTGGACCTGAACACCAACATGCCCTGCCTCCTACCAATGCCATAATGGAGATCAAGTTTCAAACACACACGTTTTGGAAGATGTATTGACTAAACAGCAAGAACCCCGACTACCCTCAAAATGGCCAGGAGAGCATCATGATCCTGTATTCCCAGCCTCTGAACACTAATGCATATTTGTTGTTTAGTCCACTCATCTGTGGTATTTAGTTATAGCATTTTGAACTGTAGCACTAAGTGTAGCAGTCACTAGTACCGTGTCCAAAGTCTGTATCATAGACATTTGCTTTATAATACTGAGCTACAATTCTTCATTGGAAAGATGAGTTGAAAACATAATGGTTGTTTTATTCATAGAAAGTGCTTAGAACAGTTTCACATACATAGTAAATGTTCAATAAATGTTAGCAACTGTTATCAAATATTCATTACATATCAGGCATTATGCTTTATGTATTGTATTTAATGTCCCAACACCCCAATGCTGCATGCATTTCTAGTCCCATTAAAGATTTAAACAAAACAGGAGTATATTTTATAGAAGTTATGTAACTTGTCAAGAATAACCTTATTAAATGGTAGAAACAGAGTTGAAGATCAGAGAATTCCAGTGCCTAACTCAGATTCTGAATCATCATGATTTTATTTGTTTGAAGTAAAGACAGAACAAAATGACATGTTTAAATTTGTTTCTCTGATAATTTTAAATGTAGCTGGGGTTGAAAGCCACTATTCTAGAAATTTTTAGCCCCTACTCTCTCAAATCTATCAACCAAAGTCCTGAGAAAGAATCTCTTGAGTAGTGCTGGGAAAACTATTTCAACCTGCTGTTCCCAGTGAGCCTGATGACTAGACAATTGACTTATCTTTGCATTTCTCTCTTTTGCTAGATGACTAGTTGTTTAAGATCATGTATGCTTTTGTTACCTGGGTTACCTGGAGGAGTCTCTTTAGCATTTGGGTTAGCGATCTACAGGCTTAGTTAAAATAAGTTTATATTGGTTGTTGAATAATTGAAAACACTGTAAAAGTCAGGTTTTGAGGCAGGCTAGAGTTTGGCTTATAGCTGAGAGCACAACCCCAGTGTCACATATAGGCAGATGATACATATAAATGGTAAGGTAACTGTATTGTTGGGCAGAGGGGTACAGCTATGTAGTCTATATCTTGTTGTGATTTGATCAATTAGGACAAGATCATGCTGGAAGAAGGTAGGTCTCTAATACAATTAGTCTGGCTTCATTATCTGGAGAAAATTGGGATACAGACATGCACTCAGAGGATGTTCTATGAGGATGTAGACAGGCATTGGTGCCATGGTATGAACAATTTTGCTCTCTCCATAGTTCATGTTGAAAGTGTTTCACAATGCAAAAGTGTCAGGTGTGGCCTCTAAGAAGTGACTGAATCATATGGGGTTCCCTTTCATGACCAGGATTAGCCACACTCATGAAGAGATTAATGGAGAAACTTTATCCATTTTTGACCCCTTTTCTGCTATGTGAAAATATGGTGTTCTTGTTTGGAAAATTCAGTATCCAACACACCACCTGGAAGCAGACATCAGCCTTCAATAGATTCTGAATCTGCCAAGGCCTTGCTTTTGGATTTCCTAGCCTCCAGTTTTAGACATTTGCTAGGGAGACATATAGACTGAGTTAAAAGAATTGAAGTGAGGATTCTAGAACAAAAGAACACTGAAAATTGCCACAAAGTCTGCTCAGAAGATAACATTGCAGAAGAGGGAAGTAAGTTGGAAGATCCTTGGGGACATGGAGGAAGATATTGCAGAAAGAGGAAATATGATCAAAATACATTAAATACAGGTATGGAATTTAACAAATGAATAAAAATATGTTTATTAAAAAGATAAAATGATTATCGCCCTCTCTCTTAATGATGAATTTTATTAAAGTTATATATATATAATTTATTTATTTATTTTAGCATTTAATGCTAAGAGAAAGTATCAGAAGAAATACTGGTAAAAATGTGTTATAATCTTAGAGTAAAGAAATATTTTACCTTTATACAAACTCAATAACTGTAAAATACTAACAGCTTTCACCTTTTTACTTTCAAGTCAGTAGATGTTAAAAATATCAATAATATAATTTTTGCAAAGGATTCTTTAATACATGAGAGATCTAATGATGTAAAATTCAGAAATTGATAGCATGGATATGTTTGGTATATATTCTTTAGCTCAATGAACATATGTGCATTCTGTAACTTAATAAGTCAGTGAAGAAATTACTATAAGGATGGGAGTGGTAAAATAACTAAAACTGTGTCTAAGTGCATTATACATTAATGTTGATACTATTTGAGATGAGTGACATAATCTTCCATTCCTACAATGGAATTATGACACTTTAAACAGCTGCTGCATCTGTGTTCAACTTTGAATGGTTTCTTTGAATCATTTTTCTATTGTTCTGAAGAGATATCAAGGCAAAGGCAACTTATATAAGAAATTATTTAATTTTGGGAATAGAGTTACAGAGGCTTAGAGTACATGACCATTATGATGAGAAGCATGGCAACAAACAGGCTGGTATCAACAAGCCACACCTCTTTATCCTTCCAAAACTGTTCCAAACGGGGACTATGCATTTGAATATATGAGACTATGGAGGCCATGCATTAAGTCCACCACAGTTTCCATAACAAATTTAGAGGTGAAAATATTAAAGGGAAATGCACACACAATGTGTCCTTATGTGGACCCCACCACACACTACAGAAAGTTTCTCCATCTGATCCTTGAAAACATTAGCAAAACTACAATATTGAACACAAATGCAATTTAAGATGACTTTTAGTTTAATTTTTAAATATAGCATACCTCTATTAATCATAATTCTAAAACCATTTTCATTATTTATTAAGTTACAATCATGTTGATAAGAAAAGACATAATCTCACAACAAACTCCTGATCTTCTGGCTCCTGCAATCTTTCTACTCCCTCTTCCAAAATGATTCCTGTGCCCCAAGTGCAGGAGTTGTGTTGTAGATGTATCTGCTGTAGAAGTTTATTTTTAATTATGTACCAAATAATTGTTCTATGCACTATTGGATGAAGGGTTCCCTAGGTCTTGGTGTTTTGTATTGTTTGAAGGTTTTGGATTCATGTGGGGGATGCTTGATTGCTAATGATCTGCATGTGCTATCAGTAGAACACGTGAAGGGTTCTGTATCACTAAAAAACACCTGAGCTGAAACACTCAGGATTCCACTGTCCAGTGTGGCACTTACCACACGGTGGTTCCCTCTGCTGAAGTCTGCCAGGGCTCAGACCAATTAATATGCTTCCTTATCATTCTTGGTGAGTCACCCTATAGGTGTACTACTACAAATGGTGCCCAATGTGTGGCACAATATCACACCAGCTAATCCAATGTGGAGACAGGAAAGAAGAAAAAGGAACTCCAGACCTCTCAGAGTTCATTTTGTTTTGTTTTGTTTTCTTCAAACCTGTCCAGATACTGAGGTGGTCTTGACAAGACACATCTGATATGGTAAGGAACTCCATCCCATGAGGGAACCCTTCCTGCAGACAAAATTACCAGTTGTTTTTCCTGCAAAACAGATTCTTATCTTAAAATCTGGAAAGTGTTTTCTCAGGGACAGCACACAGAAGCTGTCTTTCAGAACTGGCTGCAGTTGTATCTCTTGCTGGTAGTCAAACTTGATAGTGTAAGAGTCACCCAGGTGGTACTGGTTTTGAAGGCATGAAGAAGTTATGGAGAACAACTGAGGCTTAGAACTATGAGAAGTCAGGAGAGGTCATTAGTGAAGATGCAGCCTCAGTAGCACTTCAAGGCCCAGATTGAAGAGGTCATGCATATAAGTTAAGGCTTCGCACTGTGAAGAGAACCTATGAGAGGCTATTGTTGAAGGTTCAGCCTCAGTAGCAACTGAAGGCCCAGACTGAAAGGGTCATGTAAAGAAGTTGAGACTTGGCACCATGAAGTAAGCCCCAGAGAGGCTATTGGTGAAAGCATAGCCCAGTTGCAGCAAGGGACCCCAGGAGTTTTGAAAATGCCAGTACCATGGGATGACTACCAAGAACAGCAGCAACAGTGGAAGGGAGCTGGCCAGATCCTGGAGAATGTACTGTGTGTCCTGTAGAGGACAGAGCCAGAGAAGTGACACAAGTCCTTTGGAGGAGCCCAGAAAACCATGAGTGAATTCCAGATAATTGGACATTGATGCTTTTCTCTTGTCTAAAGACATTGTAAAAAGCTTGGTAATTGTTTGGCTTCATTGGTCCTATACATTAGCAACCCTCATGATTGTTCCACTTGTAAATATTTTTGTGGTGTCACGTTAAGTTGTGTTGTAGAGATAAAGCACTTTTTTGGATTGGCTTATACAGAAAAAGGGAATTGTTGTAGAACTTGATTTATAGTTATGTGCAAAAAATTATATGCACTTTTGGGTGAGGGGTTCCTTAGGTCTTGGTGTTTTGTATTGTCTGCAGGTGTTGGATTTATGTGGGGGATGTTTGATTTCTAATGATCTGCATGTGATATCAGTAGAATACCTGAGGAGTTCTGTATCAAAACACCTGAAATGGGATGCTCAGAGTGCTACTGTATAGTATGGTGCTTGCCTTAACAGGTAGTTCCCTCTGCTGAGGTCTGCCAGGGTTTTCACCTATGAAAATGCCCCTTGTCTTCTTTGCTGAGCCACACAGTAGCCTAACTGCTACATGTATCCACTGAGGCTGGGCTCCACATCTCTGAATTTTGACTGATTATTGTTTTCTGTAATGGTCTCTGTCTGTTGCAAAGTGAAGTTTCTTTAATGAGTTGTGAGGAATATACTTATCTGTGGATTTAAAGACAAATATTTAGAATGTAGTTAGGAATTATATTCTAGTTTAATATAAAGTGGTAGTTGAAGATCCTCCTCCAAGATCCAGGACTTACATACAAGTAATATTGTACAGACTGAGCAAGTTGTATTTATTTAGAAATATATGTGTATATATATATATATATAGAGAGATATAGATAGATAGATATGCATATATGTATGGAACAACAATTAATAGGAGCAAAGGCCATGAATTTGAGAGCAAGGAGGAGTATATGAAAGGATTTGGAGGGAGAAAAATAAAGGGAAAATGATGTAATTATATTATAGTCTCAAAAAATAAGAGATAATTAAAAAATAAAATTAAAAAGTTCTTTTTTCTTTTACTTTTTAAAATCCTCCTTCCTCCTGCCCCAGTTCCTTTATCAGAGACAGGTCTTTCTGGGACTCCTGGATCCAGAGCAAAGTGATAATATCCTTATTTCCAACAATAGTTAAAGAAGCATATCATCGGAGACAAACAGTCCTTTCCGAGAAAACAGAATCTATCTTCGTCTCTTTTTGTCCCTCCCACACTTCTTATTTTAGTACTTGTAGAGATTAGAGATTTTAATTGTACAGCTTGTGGAATGCAGTTTTCCTTCCAACAGCTGTGTTTATGGTATATAATCTATTAGCTGCTTATATGCCAACGTTTAAAAGCATTCTGATGGATAATACTTAGCAAAGGATTAATCTTTTCCAGCATCACCCTCTTGACCCACAAATGTACATTAGTGAGATGAGGGGATGTATAATGCCTGCTCTGACATTTGTTTGCAGTGCTTCCAAACATCTTCTGGGATATGGATTCAGGTTTCCTGGCATTGACACAGACTGGCAAGTCAGCACTAAGATGTGCCATTTCCATATGCCAGGGTCAGGCTAACCGAGCCTTTGGGTAGATCTGGGACTATGCCATTATTATGGCATCCCTCCATGGAATTTATTCTGCTTCCCATCAACCATGCCATTGGAAGTGCAATGGTAGTCACAATGTGCGGATGATGCAGTAAGAACAGACTGTGAACCCCTCTCTTGTGTCATCATTTGGTTGGCACTAGCTTAAAATGCAGGCAAATAGAAGGTCCTTTAAGACCATCACACTTTACCCATTGGTTTCTTTCACAATACTTGAAAGTTGAGTTTCTAATCTGGCTTTCCTATCCATATCTATATAAATTTGAGTAGACACTCATACCTTATGAAGCCCTGTAGGTGTAATTATATTGGTATATATGACACAGCAATTCATGGAGCAAAAAAATCATCTCATCAAAATAGATCTGGGCATAAAATTACTCTGTAGTTAGACATGGTGATGAATGCCTGTTATCCAAGGACTTGGGAGACTGAGGCAGAAGGATCACAAATTTGAGGATAACCTGGGCAGTTTGATGAGAGTCTGTCTCCAAGAAATGGTAACTACTCCACAGTACTTGTGGAAACAAAATAACACTCATTTTAAGATCGAATCTTTTGAGTCAGAGAGAAGTGGTTTATTTATTACTCTGTCCCCCAGCCCATTAAAATGAAATTGTTCTTGGCAGCAGCAACACTGGAAATAAATGCAATTTAACTCAGAATAGTTAATATCATCCCTGCAACTGGAGAAGGATTATGAAGTAAGTGCATGAGGAGATCAAAAAAATAAAGTCTTTTTTGACTCAATGGATCTGATCATTGGCCATCAGTTAGCTTTTCACTTGGGTGATATTTTTTTCACTTAATGTTTCTGCCAAATATAACCAAAAATTTATGTTGAAACTAAGTCATCTTCTATTTTGTTTACAGATATATAGTTGACTGGTGTTTGAGTAAACTTCATGTCTTTGAAAAATTCAGAGCCTGGTGGTGGTGGCACACACCTTTAATTCCAGCACTTGGGAGGCAGATCTCTGGGAATTCAATGTCAGCCTGGTCTACAGAGTGAGTTCCAGGACAGCTAGATCCACAACAGAGAAATCCTGCCTCGAAAAAACAAAAACAAAAGAAAAAACAAACAACAAAAAAAAAAAAAGAAAGAAAGAAAGAAGAAAGAAAAAATCAGAACATGACTACAGTGTATATAATATTAAGAAATTAGCTAAAAATAAAATAGCCTTTCTTACCTTTAGTTAGTTTGGGAATTTAAGCTTGCCATTTCTAGAGGTGGGATAGGAAGGAGGAATGGAACAAATCAGCCCTTACAATCAGTTAGATCTCCATTGAATCTGGCTCTGTCACCTTTAAAAGGAAACACTTTGGTAAAAGTCATTCTGCACAGTCTTGTGGTATGCTTGCAACATGAAAGGACTCCTGCAGGCTCTTACATTGAACGCTTATTTTGTAGCTATTTTGGAAGTGATTGGAAAGTTGAGGAGGTAGAGATGCAGGAAGTTAGTTGTTAAGGGCAGAATCTTACATTCCCCCCCCCCCCCCCCCCCCGCCGCCTCTCATGAAATTAAGGACTTCTTCCTGCACACACACTTTGGCTTCCATACTATTCTACCTATATGCATGGGGACAAACAATCATGCACTAAACCCTCTGAAACTATGAGTCAAAATAAATATTTTCTCCTTTGGGTTTTTCACACAGGCATTTTTATCAAAGCTACGCAAAAGCAATTATTTAACCTTGGCTTCTTGTGTGTCGAATGGAAATATTTCCTACTTCAAAGAATTATACCCCAGACCACATGACTCTGGAAAGTGTATCTATCATAGTGTTTGATATGTTGAAGAATAACGTGACAAGGGTTATAATCTAGCCATTGTTACTCTTGTGTCTGCAACTATTGTTATGCCATTTGCTATTTCAATGGAAATATCTTAAATGAGAGAAGGAAGTAACACAGGTTTGGCACACAGAGTGCAGGCACTCATTTTGAAGCAATGTTTCAAGTAATAACCAGTTCTCCAGGGTGTCCAAGGGAGACTGCCATTTGTAATGTTTATAGATATTAGAGATTTTTTTTTGTTTAGAGATGATCTCAAGTAGTATTACTTTTATTTTGAAAAAGGTTTAGTAGTCTTTGCCATCTACATGCTTGTTACAAGTCAATGTTTTCCTGTCACTGAACTTTGGGGAGACACACATAACTGAACAAAGTTGGCTGCATTATTTCTTTGCAATGGAGGCAGACATACCATGGAGACCCTTGAGGCATCTGACAACAATTTGGTTAGAAAGGACTGCTGGGAGTTAGCATTGTATCGGATGTTTTGGCAGCAGATTCAAGAAAACAGAGACTTGTTGAAAAAAAAAAAAGCAGAACTGTTTCTATGACTTAATAAATTGATCTTCAAGGTGGAAGAACTAAAGCAAGGCTTATCCAGCTCTCACTGGTATTGGATGGGATAAGGAGGTGTTTGGCTGGTTTTTATTTTTTTTGTGTGTGTGTGTTTTGTTTTTTTATTGTCTTGATGTACTGTGGTGACAGAGTGGCCCTGTCTGGAATTATTTTCTCTGAATTCTATAGATAATATCACTTATGGGGAAAGGAAATTTTTCCCTGCAATTATTTCAAGGTACATCTTTGCCTACAACTTTTGGTAGAATTGCATCCAAATTAGGATTTCCCAAAAAGTATTCAGTGTGATATGATCAATTGCCTATTTAATATTTTATGCCAGGCCCTTTAAAAATTGAATGAATACATATTATGAATAAAACTTATTACGGAAAATTAATGTTGACATTGCAAAACCAGGAAGGAACATGTAGTGACAAATTATATGGCGGCAAACGAATCAATTTAGTTGGTTGAAAATGTCTATTAATGACTGTGAGGCTGAAGCCTGATCTGCAATGTCCTATCCTGAGCTCAATCTAGAAAGAGACAGACAGGCAGACAGACAGACAGACAGACAGACAGACAGAATGAATAAATCTTGAACACATAAAGAGATGTAAAACATATGACCAGATGGAGACATTGCATTTTATGTAACGTGAAACACTAAAAAAGAAATAGAAGCTAAATTTGTTACTTCGATAAGCAATGCCATTTGATGCCAATTCTTCATGATATCTAATGTAATCACTCTGGCTTCCTTTTTTACTGTACACCTCTCATATCATGGAACACACCAACCTTCTGGAACTGGTCATTCAGCTTTCTTAGTGAAAAATATCTTTAAAACCATTTAGGCTCTTGATTCATTCCAGCTGTCTTATGAAAAGCAGCAAATATATGTGGCTTGGAGCAGTGAGCAAGAGTCTCTCTTATTTATTTTAGTAACTGTTTAGTACACATTGTTTTGCCCAGAAAGTGAAGGACCTTCTGCACTACGTGGGGACTTATATCAACCCAATTTTTAAATAAACATCATCCTGCAAGTGTACTTCATTGCTTCCAATTGCTCCTATTTCCTTTCATTTCTAAAGCAGCAAGATCAAAAAGTGTAGAAGAAAATCAAGCCAAGAACCAGGGTCGTTGTTTCCCTTTTTTTTTTTTTTTCAATAACACTGCAGCAGCAGGCACATAACTTTTCCTCTGCTTTCTCATTTCTAAGAGAGCAAGGAAGTTTCAGATCTAACTCGAGAGGGAGCAAAGATAACATAAAGTGATAGAAAAGCAATAATGTTATTTTCAAATGCAACTCAAAAGACCTCGTTCAGCTAACTCCAGGCAACACATGTCGAACTCATAGGCTTCTAGCACCCCCAAAGCATTCTTTCCATGAAAAGCTCCACATAGCAGTTTTGATCACACAATAGTTAATCTTAAGCATGCGACTTTCCGTGATCATCTAAACTCTAGTTGTGGATTGAATGCTAAGTTGTTTTCCTTCTTTTGAACATCCGAGGACTTTTTCCAGATGGTGTCAGGAGGCACACTGCTTGTGTGTAATTCCTGATGACTTTGAAAGCTCACTCAGGGATGCCTCACACCCCACCGGGACAGAGTAGCCTGCCTCCCCATATGTTCCCCACTCTCAGCACTCCGAGTTCTATGGCTGCCCTGCCTGCATAACAAACACAAATGTGACTCTGGACCTGGATTTCTCCCAGATGAGCAAACTTCAAAGTAACTGCTAAGCCTCTAGGAGAAGGCCTTTCCTTCCTCCGTCTGTGTGACCACTGCCAGCTCTTGCATCTGGTTTCCTTATCGACAAGACAACTGAGTGATTAAAAGAGGTGGCAAAGGTAGTGAGGAAGTGGAGAATCCGACAAGGTTTGTGATCAGCCAGAGTTGGAAGCCAGTCAGGGGCGGGCAGGCGGGCGGGCGGGTGGTGGTGGTGGTTGGGGAGACAAGGCAAATTTAAATTTTCCATCTGGAACAAGAAATTAGGTTGAGAATGACAAATTCAGTGCAAGTAGCAGGTTAGCAGTGACACGGCGTCAACACATCTACTGCAACTTTGCATGCCATTATTTAACATGCTAATATATCACTATTATGTGCTCATTACTGACGGCAGCACCATGGCGAAGAAGAGATCATTATTTACTTGAGGGCCATGGCATTGACTGATGAGGATCGTATAACGCGGCAGACATCCTAACTTTCTCAGGATGGAAATGAAGTAAGACTTGTTCTGTTAGGCTTGTGTGTAAGTGGAACTTGTGATATAATGGGGCCTGAGGTAGAAAGGCCCTGCAATCCTGCAGAGAAGCTCTCACATCAACAGCTGGAGCACACAAGATATCTCTGCATATTCTTTCTGCTTAAACTTTCCCCCCTTTTTCTCCTTCTCTTTGTAAAAATACTTTTGCATCTCTGCCCCCTTCTTGTCTTTTTCTTTATCCTCCAAGGCTCAGGATGTTCCCCCACAAATGTATTTCTTTCTACAATTAAACAATCCATAATTTTTTTTTTTCTTGAATGTTTCTCTGGGTCTTAGTGCTTGCCCGTTGATCCAAATTTGAAGGACACGGGTCCAACTGTCCTGTTGTTTCAGAAACCCAATTGAGTCCAGACAGCCTCTCTCCAGAGCCTTGTATGGGACTGGCGTCATGGGGTTCAAGATCTGCTTTCTGCTATGGTGCGGCGTGGTGAGAGGGAAAACAAAGCACGAAGTGACAGGTGATAGAGGGCAGAGTCCAGCAGATCATGACCACCTTTCAAGGGGGACACATTGGACTTTTCATCTTGCGCTGTTTTGAAGCAAGATGCTCAATATATTAACAACAGCAGCCAAAAAAAAAAAAAAATCACTTTCCATGGAGGATATTCTCTACCATTTTGTAGCATGAAAAAAAAGAGTAAGCGAATGGAATGAATATATGAATGCAGTTTCTTCACTTATATTTTCCAAGCTTTGTTCCAACTCCATATCCTTTTTCTTTAGCAGAGGCGACAACGGAAAAAGTTGAGATGCTTCGCTGCTAATTCTGCCAAAGCAATCTTGCGCTTGCTGTTAGCCCTTAACTGGTAGGGTTAGGCGTGTTGGAACGCTTCAGACCGTGATGGACTCACCACAGGGCAGATGAGTTCTTATCATACAATCAGGAAATATCATTTTCTCACCCTGTTGGGCACATTTGGCCATAAGCAGAAAAAAATAGCATATTTTCTAGGTCACTGTTTCTATAGTTTCCATGCTGTGTCATGTCAAGAGCACATAGTCAACAGGTTTTCTATTAGGACTCAGGGTTTTGTATTCATTATAAGATTTCTTGGATCATTTGAGCAGAATCAGAATCCATGGACTTCCTCACCTTGTTAAAGTCTAGTACTTTCTGATAAGCTATTTAACTTTAAAACTTGCTTTCAGAAACTGAACTAGAAAACCATTTGGAAGATTTTGTTGTGATATTTTGACACCTTTGACATATTAAACTTGTTTAATATTTTTCCTTTCATTATGTTTCACTTTGTCATGTTAGGAGTTTATTGTTATTGTGTAACCATTTCAGTATTGTACACAGTATTTTTTAGACATACTGTTGGATTGTCTCTCTAGTCAACTTGGCTCAGTATTTACAAATCAAAATTCTTACTTATATTACTATCCTCAAGGTTAAAGGAGGTGCCTCATGATTTTATTTGTAGAAGGATATGCGATGAGATGCGTGTGATTAAAAATATCCAGATGATTAGAAGCCTACAAAAAGTTAAAGAACCATATTATTCATTTTGAAAATCCAAATCTGTAGAGTTCTTTATGAGTTTATTGAAAACACTTTCTGGTCAAATTGTAACACTGGATAGAAGAGGTTTTGGCATACTTAGGGAAGAAGTAAAATTTTAGCTATATCTGGAGAAACACTCTCATTACATTTTAAATTAAGATATAAAATCTATTTCAGTGCATGACAAAGGACCTATACGCAGCTTTTCACCAGTGTCTTGGTCTACTGGGACATGCTGATTCATGCCACACTCCGGGGATGCTCTGAGGACAGAGCCACTGGTAAAGCACTCCTGCTCGTGAGGTGAGTTAGACACAGACATCTGTTCTCTGCTTCTGTTCTGGAATCCTTGCCAACAGCCTATTTTTCATAAATGATCTACACTACTTGTGTGTTTTATTTTGTTGGAGGATTTTCAGAAGAACAAGCTGAAGTAGCCATTAAAGAAATTTAGACTCCTCTGTGATTGGTTTTCACATAACTTCAATGAACCCAATTATCCATACATTCCCCAAACATTTTTATGTTAGAAAACTCTAAAATGTGTTTTTGGCAGAGGTGCTTTTTAATTCAACTTACCTGAAAGTTGATGAAAAATCAGCCTATATGTTACCTTCATTCACACTTCACCCATCCAAAGTACGTTTTATAATATTGAATTAATGCTGAGAAATATGTTGTATTCTTGACTTTTAAATGCAGAAATTTCCCTTTGTCACAAATAACCTAAAATTTCTAGAAAGTCTTACTTTTACTCCAAAATACAAAACAATAATCCTTTCATAATTCAAATATGAAAGTACTTATATATCAAACTTGCAGCACTAGGCAGGATGACTTGGATAATTGTTATATTGGTATACAGAATGAAAGTCACGGCCAGCTGTGAACCATACAATTATAATGGTATAACTGATATATTTGTTTATTTGAATTATATGCATATAATTCAAGATATATGCAAATATATGTTCTTTGTATATATATGACACTATTCATATAGTTGGTTTGTAGGTTTGTAGTGTCTTCCTCCCTCTTCTTGTCTTCCACATCTTCTTGTACCTTATTAACAAATGAACAATACAGTTTATTAAGTCTCATCTTTTTACACACAAGGCAAAGACAAAAGTGGGACTAAAAACTGATAAAACTTGTCAAATATCTAAAGACATATATCACATTTTTGTTTTTCCCTTTTATACATTTAGTTTTCAGTAACTTCATACATGTTCATAATGTATTTTGATCAAATTCTTCCCTATTCCATCCCTCCAACTTCTTCATGTCCCCACTACCACTTTTATTCCCCATCTTCATGTAGTCTTTTTAAACCCACGGAATCCACCTAGCACTGCCTGGGTGTCCATAAGGTCATTTATTAAAATAGTGACTGCACCCCACGGTTCACATCTTTTCTTTTTTCAATACAGCGTTTCTCTGTTGTAACTCTGGCCATTTTGGAACTCATTTTGTAAACCAGGCTAGCCTTGAACTCACAGAGATCCACCTGCCTTTGCCTCCCAGGCTCTAGAATTAAGGGTGTGCACCACCACCACCTGGCTCAGGGATCACATTGTTCTAAAGCATATACTCTCTCTTCGTTAGCAGCCATTAATTTCTAATAGCTCTTCAGCTTTGTAATGCAATTGGTCAGTAGTGTTCTGTAGACTCCAAGCCCCCCCCCCTGCCAGAATCATTACAAGCTATTGATCTTGGTTATCACCCAGAACTTGATAGTAAGATCCTATTGGTGAAGACGCTATACATTTGAGTCAGAGGACATGGAGACAGCAAATTGCTACTGATCTTAGAAATTTCATCACTACTGGTTAGCTTTCATAGCGCTAGAAGATGCTATGCATGCTACTTTGGGAGAAAAGGAGTTAAAGTTATAATCAGCTATGAGCTCTACAAGCTAAGATGGTGACTGAACTGAGAAGCTATTTCCATTGGTGCAAGAGTGGCATGAATGTTATAGGAGTCAACAAACAGTTTTTGATAAAATTTAATGCCTGTTCCACAAGATGGAATGCATGCCTGGTACTGTTAATGGGAGCAAAAACCTATGGCTGGATAGATGATATACTTCAGGGAAGACGCTTAGTATTATTTTGATAGACATATATTTTCTTTATCCAATTGTTGATGGGCTCCTAGGCTGGCTCCATACCTTGAATATTGTGAATAGAGCCAATTAAACATGAATGTACAGATCTCTCTGTTGCAGTATGCTGACTTTGAGTCTCTTGGGCATAGTCCCAGCACTGGTGCAGCTGAATAGTATTATAGTTCTGTTTTTAGTTTTTTGAGGAACTTCAACACCCATTTCCATAGTTGGACTAATTTACTTCCCCACAGAAGCATATAGGGGTGACTCTGGGGTTGACTTTGTTGAAGGACAATGTGTATTCGAATGGAGTATATTAGGAAACATCACCATGTACGATGAATATACAGTAACTTTTTAAAACGGTAATTGAAAATGTATTGGTTGGAAGAGCCACAAGACTGTGTTGATTTAAATAAAGATGGAGAATGGAACATTAGTGAAGATGCACTGATAGAATATCTGTGTGGTATTTTTAACTCAAAAATATATTTTTCTAGCTGTAATAAATGCAGTGCTCAGTAAAGGTTAAGGATATTACAGAATTGTTCACAAAGGTCAAAATGGAAATGAGATATTGTTCAGAACTGTAATTAATCAACTTTTTATTTGACCACATTTTCCAGATTAAAATCACTCAGGAGATAATTATAAGGCCGATGAAGTGGCTTCATTGGGTGAAGTTCTTGCTACTTAAGCCTAACAATCTGAGTTCAAGCATCAGAACCCACATCAAAGTGAAAGGAGAAAGCTCACTTCACAAAGATGTCCTTTGACCTCCATGCACTCATGACATGCCACCTGTGTGACCCTCTTGTATATCACATACACACAATAATAATAAATGACAAATGTATTCTAAAAAACAATAATAAAATAAGTATTTAAGTACACACTTACACTCTATGTGAGTGAAGACGGAGTACTTATCATCTTCAGAATGAGTATCTTAACTATGGAGAAGGAATTCTAGCAGTTCCAATATAGAAAGAATCCGTTTGGGGGCGGGGAAAGTGATACTTTTCAATTTTAAAGTTTAAATTTCTTGGTTAGGCACACCAGATGCTTCATACTGTTGTGAAGCCACCGGTCCTACATATCTCTGCACTGTCAGGTCCATGCGTTCCTACAGATGGCATGGTGGCTGTCACAGGCACGCCACTCAACAGTTCTCTGCACTGGTCCACTCTCACTCCTGCTTGAGGCTAGCTCCTCAAGGAGGCTTTTCTCGCTTTCCTAATGGGAATCCTTCCAACCTCTGGACCATTAACGTCTGTAGCCATTAACTCTTTCGCAGAACTTGTCTTTATGATTCCACGAAACAGAAAAGTACATCCTTAAAATTGGAGGCCATGCTGTTTTTGTGTTTATATTTTTATCATGAAGCAGCACATCTAATAAAAAGTATCAAGTCACTCAGTGTCATAGAAGGTTTGGGAAACTTTTAGCCAAAAAAAAAAAAAAAGAAATCCAATATAAAGGGCAAGTTTAGATTTTCATGTGAATGTGTTAGCATAATTAAAGGAGAAAGAGATAGCTGAGAGAAAGAAGGAGAAGAAGAAGAAGAAGAAGAAGAAGAAGAAGAAGAAGAAGAAGAAGAAGAAGAAGAAGAAGAAGAAGAAGAAGAAGAAGAAGAAGAAGAAGAAGAAGAAGAAGAAGAAGAAGAAGAAGAAGAAGAAGAAGAAGAAGAAGAAGAAGAAGAAGAAGAAGAAGAAGAAGAAGAAAAATGGTCCTAGTAACAGTTGAAGGCTCATAATCAAAGGGCAAAGCCAGGCTACATTAAAAGTTTTGCCACAATATAAATCTTACTAGGTGATAAACCCAAGAAGAAATACAACATCACTTTCACAAATCAACATTTTGTAGGTACCTGAAAGATCCATTTGGAGTTCAACCCTACCAGTTCAATACCTTTCCCTCAATAACCATAGCACACAGAAGATATTTAACTTCATGAATTATAAAATGACAAGAAACATTTCTGTATTGGTTGTGGATTCAATCCCACAACAGGTTCAAAAGTTCACAAGCAGCTAATACTCGAATTTATCATAGTATGGCTTACTACACGAGCAGCATTTGTAAATAATACATACTTTAAATTATTGAAGATAAGCATCAACAGGTGAGAACACGGTGTTTTAAAGTACCCTCTTGTTTCCTAAAATGCTGCTGCACTTTCTAAATATTCCTTAGAGTAATAAATAATTAAACCATGCATGCTTCAATATTAACAGAGAGAAGCTTGGCATATTTTATTGTATGTAGATATTTTAGGTACAATTTCTTCCAAGTGTAATAAATGTAATAGAACATTTTCTGATTGCTTATTCTGTTACAGGCACTGAAAACAGACTCTGTGAACATTAACCCACTGAATTCTCATGACCTTATAATATGCTTTCTAAGACCAAGACTACTGTAAAGATGAGAACCAGCCTACTCTAATGTTTATCTGCAAACTTTTTATATTGAGTTGTTTTTGCTTGGAAGTCCCTCCTCCCTTCTGTCTTCTATCCTATGCTGTGTTAAAGATAAATATTTCTCATGTTCCTATTCTTGTATCTTCTCTAAAATTATTTACTCATTTATCCGTCCCTGAATCCATATATCCGTACATGTATCTATCTATACTTCCCTCGAGTCTTTACTAAATATCATTATGAACAAGCTAATAGCTGGCAAGGGGATAATTTAGTTTAGTTCAGGGAATTCAAGAAATAAGAGTGAACGAAGGTAGTAGAGAGATTTGGAAGATCCAGGAGGATTTGAACACTTTTTTTTTCAGAATAACCTATGAAGATGAGAGAGAGGATGGTGTGTAGATTTAGTTAGCTGTTTAGTTAGCTGGAGTTGTAAGCTGAAATCCCAGGGGAGCATGTGGTTTGACAGTAAGAAGCAGCCTGGCATTTTTGTATGCTAGAATAGGAATGCTTCTGTCTGAGTCCTATAGGTGAACGTGTGCCAACTTAAAGTCTCAAATTAAAAAAGAGATAGCAACTGAGACAGTGCTGGAGAAGAAAATACTACTGGAAGCTGACACTAGCTAAGTTTCAGACCGCTGGAAAGAGAGTAATATTTATTTAAACTTTTGCTAACATTGAGTAAGTAAGTCCCCTTGTCTTGATTGCTCTGATTCACAGTGAAGATTCTTCTCGATGTGTCTCTGAGGGATGAGACTTACATTTGACATGGTAAGTAAAGCAGATAGCCCTCCCCTGTGAACCAGCCTCATTGAATCTAAAGAGAATAAAGGGCTGACCTTTTCCAAGTAAGAGAGAAGCTCGCTGTATGAGAACTTGGGTGAGGTGGAAGGGAAAGATCAGTGTTCTGTACCTCACTCCTGTCTGGCTTCAGGCTGCAACTACTTCACTGACTTTGCTGGGCGTCTGGCTTGAAATTCAGTCTTGGAATTCATGGGCCTCCATAACCTTTAGAGCCAGTATCTTATTCATTCTTTCTCCCTTGTTCTTCTTCTCTCTGTCTATATTACTGGTTTTGCTTCTCTAGAGAAAGAATACACAGAGATGTGAGTTGGCCAACAAATTTGTCAATTAACTGTACCACATATCCAGGAGATGGTTCCGGGGATCAGTCCCCTTGGGAAAGAAAACCAAGACATGACTCGTTAAAATCATCTTTTCATAAGCAAAGATCAAGTGTTTGAACTAGAGATTTCGTGTGTTTTCCAGGGCCTTATCCACAGTGCACTGTACTTCTAGTACTCGAGAAGAGAGCTCTTATTCTAGAGAGTAGCGTCAGTTATTGGGATGAAAGCCAGACTGCAAAGGGCTTCGGGGGATAATGAGAAAAGGAAGTCAGCAGATTCAAATTTCTCAGTCAAATATTTGGCAACAGAAAAAAAGGAAGGGACAGTAAGACACTAATTCTAAAAGAAAAGAAAGTCAAAGAATGAGATTTTCCATCTATGAGAAATCACATACATTGAAAAGTAAAACGTTACAAGAAAGGGGATGAAAAGTTTCTAAGACCGTCAAGTAGCTGCCACCCTTCTCCTTCTATGGAAAAGGAGAAAATAATCCCAGACGTGCCTCTGGCCTGTAGACAAATGCCTGGTCACCCTCTGGGCCATTTAAATCTACCTTTCATTCCTAGCTGCCAGACAGAGCACGTCCCTGCCCTGATGATGAGCCAGGCTTTCTGACAGATATTGACCAAATACACTCGCTTTTTTCTTTCATCACCGTTCAATTTGCTTAAATAAAATGTCCAGTGAAAAATGACTTCCTCAAATTTATCCAACAGCACATCCATCCGCTCCCGTTATTTTTGGACGTCCCTCTGGAGTGATTTGGTTATATGCATGTAAGTCCCCATTCACCACATCTAATATGCAAGTCTTAAATTTTTAAAAGTGCCTGGGCGGTCCACGGACAGCACAGAAACAAGGAAGGTTGTCCATTTGTGACTTGAAATTGGATCCTCTGAATCTAGAGAAATTAGCCACCATATCCATCTCTATTGCATTTCGTGTCTCCTTTCCCTTCCCGTTGCTCACCAGACAGTAATGTTCTCAGATCAAATATTCTCTATAAATTGAGAGAACATTTAGCTGATTTATGGGGCTTTTAGCTATTATATACTTACCTATTCAATAAAAGTAAGTACTTACCTCACATGACACATATGCTACCTTCACAATATAAGATCTTTCCTTCGAGGGATTCAGGCATCAAATTGTAATGAGATTTCTTGTAGCTAATACATCACTTAAGGGCAAACTGACATTCCAAATCTATTTCCTTTTCTCTTTCTTTCTCTTTTTCTTTTTTTATCAATGAAAGTCAGGGCATTGCACTCTTTAAAAGACCATTAAAATTATCCAGAATTTTCTTTTCTTCTTAAAAAAAAAAAAACCTGTAAACTTTCTGAGTAAAAATAAGTGTGGGGTTGTTGCCATTGAGTTTAAGGGTAGAAGAGGAATAAGGACTCGGTCTTTTATTTTGCAATTTTAATTCCCAAAGGAGAACAGAATAACCTCTGTCTTTACATCTATGCTAGGGGGAGGCTTTGGGGCAAATTCATCTATGCTCATCTGTGTTCAAGAATCAATCACAAAAACCAATAATCAATTAAATATTTACTTTACTAGATACTTTAGGTGTCTGCAGAGATGTAAATAACATAGTTATAAATTCTTTGAGAGACACTCTAATTCAGACTCCATTGGATACAAGGATAGAGATTTTCTCTAAGGCAAAGTTCTTTTATGAGTGGAAAATATGCACCACGCCGCTGCCATTCCAGTTCCAGTGGCACTTGGAGCTGTGAACATCAGTGAATCAGTGAATGTGGTGTGAGTATATTAAAGAGAATGGTTTCTCAAACTAGCTTCTTTTGTTGCCATTTCAAGGATTTGGGACACTACAGAAGTTTTGTGTCTGAGTTGGGGAGCATGGAATTCAGGCTACTAAACTTCCTAAAATCTCCAACCCAGTCTCCCTCAGCCTCAGTCCTGTCCACAAGTCACTCATAGGATGTAGCCTTTATCCAGGGAGGATTGATTGCTCAGTGGGTAAAGGAGTTCAACATGCCTGATTACCTGGGTTTGATCTATAGGACTTAAATGGTAGAAATGAGAGCCTATTGCCACAAATTGTCCTCTGATCTCCAACTGTGTGCTCTGACACACACACACACACACACACACACACACACACACACACAAATATGGTAAGCAAATTTAATTTTAAATAATGCAACCTTTGATGTAGCTTTTTTTTTGTTACCTTTGCCACTATCCTCAGGGACTTACAAGAGTGTTTATTTATTTAATTATTTATTTAATATGACATTATCAATTTCCCTTCTCTTTACTTCATTTTCTCGTCTTAACATGGTTCTTTCATTATGTTATCCTGATCCTCTGATTCTTATTCTTATTCTGGTCACTTTAATCTTATACTTTATGGCTTCTGATCCAGAATATTCTTTCCTCCTTGATGCAGAAATTAACTTTGCACACAGAATAAATGTAATTAGCTGGTATGGGATTAAACACTTTACATACTTGCTTCAGGTATTTTTATCCCCATGTTTAAAGCTCTGAGAATTTAAACGCTCTGTCCAAGGTCACTCAGACATGATAGGGCAAAGTCAGTGTTTGAATCCAGTTCCACTTAAGACCACAAAAATGGTCTGCCTTCTTATATCTGTTCTTAAGGGGAAGATGGGCCAGCATGAAACAAGAGAGGTGGGGGTTGTTCTCTGGGTCGGCCTGCCCTCCAGATAAGACTTTTGGAAATTAACTCCTGTTAAAAGTAAGTTTGGTAATCTATGGATTGTTAAGTGTGAGGGGAAGCAGCCAGAGACTGACAAAGACAAGCTACAATTTCATATGTCATAAGCTTAGAACAAAAACCCCATGCATTGTGCCAGAGGGATGACAAGTAATCCCAGGGGGTACATAGGAGACCACCACTAATCAGTGAGGTCAAGAATGTAACCCAGGAGAGGACACAAAATAAAAGAGACAAGAAGACGGATTAGATCCTGACTTTAAAAGCAAACTAAAAAGAGCACACCATTTTCAAACAGGAAACAAAAATAAAATAAAACATCTACCTGGAGTGTAAAGAATTAATTGGATAAAGATATTTTCATGAATTTAATAATTTCTATATGGAAAACAATTTATCATTTGGATCATCTAAATGAATTTATTTATATTTAATGTCCTGATGGGAGCTTAACTTAAGGTATTATTAAACCAGGAGCGTTGTAATTTGAGAGAACATAAAAATGTGAAAGACATGGAGTGTGTAAGGTAGAATTCCTTTTGATTGATTTTTCTAGGTTATCTCACATAATAAGCTTCTTATACAATTAGTGCTCTAAAAGGAACAAGGTTTGGTTATTGCCTTATGAATAATATTGTATTAGACACTGTGGGTGAAACGAAAATGATTCAGGTCCCAGAGGAACTGAGGATTGACTAGGGTAATTACAAGCCAGCAATAGGTGTCATATGACACAGAGCATAATATGCTATGAGTGTTCCAAAGGGGACTTCAGAAACCTGGTGAAGAAGACACAGTTTTCAAAGTCAGAGATCTCTGGAAAAGATGGAGTGAGTGTTAAACAATGAGGTAGGGAGGTGGAAAGAGGAGATGGGGGAACGGAAAACAAATCCATCTAAACACTCTCATGTCAGGGAGTGTGTGGCTAGGGAGGTTTCTTGAGTCTTGCCCAATCGATAGCCATCAGTAAGGTAGGAAATGTCAGCAAACTTGCCTGAATACCACCAGTGTCATGTGTCAGTCTAAAGCATAGGCCTGCCCTCACAGAGTAGCAGAGAGAGCTGAGAAGGCAAAGATTGAAGGTAGACCATAGAAGCTTTGGCTCTGACATCCAGACTAAAAAATCTACACATCATTCAGCTATTTCAATTTAGACAGGGGCCTATGCTGGGATATAGCTAAAGAGGTGTATATTATACTGATCCAAGAGAAAGATACTGCAGGAGTGAAAAATAGATTTATAAGTAGAAGTGACCCAGAGATCATGAGACTCTGACTATTGATTTGTTGACATGCAGGTATTAGCAACGATATGTCCTTTCTAGTTTCACAAGCTAAATCTGTCTGCTGTTCAAAACACAGGGAAATCTGATTAAATGCTTGTTCTAATTGTTGTCTAAACAGAGTTATACCAAGATGTCTTGGTGAGACCTGGGGTAGATGGGCTTTGGGAGTAGACTAGCTAGACTATTATTCTTTGCTTAAGAATAAAAGTGAGGGACTAAAAGTTTTCTGGAAATTAAGAAAAACATTTTTGAGAGGATGGGTATTTTTTTTAATCACAAGGCAAAACTTAAAATCTTGGGTTTCTAGAAATGTTATACTTCAAAAACTGAATCAGTAGAATTGGTATTTCATCCTACCTCCCCTACTTATTGCAAACAGAATTAATGTAAACAGTGGATATCTATAGCACATATAAAAAATTAAAGCCAATAAAAGGGGGAAATTAGTGCAAGCAATGTACCCTGACTTGCCAAATCCTATAGATTACAGGCATCTGAAGTTTATGCTTTTCTTCCAGCACTACCGCCTTGGACTATGAGAAGGGAAGCAGCCACCATTCCACTATATAGTGCCAATATATCACAAGCAGACTGCAGGCCAGCCAATATGGAACCTAAGTGCAGCCTATCTCCCAGAGTGGAAGGATTCACAGACTGAATTTACATTCTGGAAACTTCTTAAGAGCTGACTTTGATGGCCCATCAAAGAACTGAAAAGAGTTGATAAAACCACTGAAAGGGGAGCAAATTTGTCTGTGTGTGTTGCCTAGAGGCACAAATGGAAAAAATGACATGGAGAGTTTTCAAGTTTCCTTTGCTCCAAGATAAACAGATGCTGCCAGAGGATCAGCCAATGAAGCACTGGATCTTACCTGAGAGTAGGTGAAGTTTTCTCCCTTATTTTAATCTGGGTGATTAAGTACACTGAGGTCTAGTCAAAAATCATGGGCAAAGCCAAATTATATTTATCATTCAAGTAATTGTCATTCTGTAGGGATGCAGAGATGCGCTTCTGGTACAGGGGAGGGAAAATCTGAGTGCAGCCTGAAGCATTTCCCTTTTCTGGTGAGTGTGCTCTTGAGGCAGCGGAGGAAAATTATCATACTATTAGATTTTATACAGGGTTCTATACTGTTTATAGGAGCTAAGACATATATTTGTTTGAAAATAGAGAGGGTGGTAGAATGAATAAAGGCCAATATTTTTTAAATAGAAAGAATGTGTAATGAAGCCAAATTAAGAGATGTATAATGTCAAATCTACATCATAGATGTATGCACATATGCATACAAGCTCAGGAGTCGTCTCAAGAATGCGTGCTGCATTTTCCAGTTTAGCTACTGTTTTTTGACTCATCTCACGTTTTTGTGTAGAACTGGGGCTCTGTCAGTAATTAACATGGCACAACATAGAAATTTTCAAAAGGAAACACAAATAACACTATTATTAGTACACAAAGTCACCAGGGATATTTTCCACTGTGACATCATGGAATCTGTTGGGTACCTCAAACAATTATTTTGTTTTAAATTCAAAGACAGTAAAAAACTCAAGTAACTGGGGAGGATATTAGATACAGTGTTTTTCCTTTCCTTTCCTTTCCTTTCCTTTCCTTTCCTTTCCTTTCCTTTCCTTTCCTTTCCTTTCCTTTCCTTTCCTTTCCTTTCCTTTCCTTTCCTTTCCTTTCCTTTTTCCTTTCCTTTCCTTTTACTTTCAAGTAATCCCTCTCCTTTATGTCATTGCCAGCTGGACCACAACTAGACTTCTTACACAGACATAGTCAAAATGATTCCATCTTCCCTTTTGGAAAGACTCATGTCTTTCCAGAAACTACATTTTCAAAAGACAAAAACCACTAGGTATTACCACTACGGAGAGATCACCATCTGTGTAAAGAGCTGCCAACTCCATATCACTTGCATTAATAGAGCTCATGTCAAACGGTAGGGCTAATTTTCATCCACTATTGTACACTATCATTGCAACACAAAATAGAAAAAATAGTATTCTTTCACTTACATGTCTGTGAAAAAAAATTATCAGAAAATATACAGCAAAGTAGAGGTTCTGAGCAAAGTAGAGGTTCTGAGCATGCTAAGTTCAGATCCCCAATGCACAATATATTACCTACTCTCTATCACCTGTGCAAGATGAAGACCTTCCAGGACAGCAGTTTTGAAGACACCAACACTTCTGTCAGTAACCCTTCACCCATGATCTACATTGATTATCTGGAGTCAACTGTGGTGGAGTTGTACTCAGTCTCTAGGACCTCATGAGGAACAAGGTGGAATAGTTCACATCGCCCCAGGGAAAGAATTTTAGCAGAAGATGTATTGGAAAGCAATGTTTTTACCCCTGTGTTAGTAAACTTGATCTCAGCATGACATTTTCCTGGATGAGCCAGCAAGGATGGTAGAAACATATATTGGAGAATTTGCTTTCAAACTATATGGACTTCTTTTAACAATATAGTTAGTGTTGCTCAGAAAGCTATGCCTCTTAAGGACTGAGATAACAAGCAGCCAAGTCAGGCAGGGCAGGAGTGACACACTCTTCTTGCTATGGCCAGATAATGCAGATAGAACATAAGGTCACTTTACAAAGTTGAGTTACCAGTAAATTAGCCAGAATCTCAGCCAAATACGTCTCATCCTGATTTGTCTTTGTTAATTCATGAATGTTCTCTTCTGTCACTATTTCTTCTCTTTTTATTTTGTGCACAAATGTATGTGCACCTATGTGCACACATACATTATACACATGCACTTTGCTATTTACAAGGAACAATGAGAAAATCAGATTTAAAAAATCTCAAGTAGGTAAAAAAAGATGATTAGCTGATGGTTCTACTATGGAAATCATAACCTCTGACCATAGTCTTGTACTAAAATGGAATAAGGTGTCTAAATTTTAGTTGCCTAGCTCCCCTGCCTTCCATGTGGTTAGTAGTCCTGAAAATTGACTTTATATTGGAAGTACCAGAGTCAATATCACTGTGTTCCAAGCATGGCACTCATTCTATGGAACTGCTGTTCTCTTGGTTACTGTCTTCATGGTACCTAGTTACACCTGCACTGTATTCATGAGAAAGGGGGCCATGCCTATTATGCCTGTCCCACACAGACTGAGACAACAGGGCAGAAAACAGAGAATGGGCAACCATAGAAACTCCTCTACAGCTACTCAGCTCTGGCTCCTCTGGCCTGTGGGGAGGAGGTCCAGGCAGATCCTGGTTTTGCTTTTGTTTCTACTATCTCTACTTCTGTGGCTACTTGTTTGCTGAAGGAAAGCTGGTTAGCTAATTTAAAAAGTATGTTGAAACATGAGATAATGCCTTATAACAGACAGAAGAATTGGATCTAATCTTTAAAATGATATTTTCTTTCTTAGAAAATTACTAGTGAGATTTATACCCAAGGCACAAACTAGTAGAGGTAATCATTTAGAGAGTGAGTGATTTACAAAGACACATGCATAGTTGGCCACTGTGGTGTCACTGAGAGCTGCCTTGAGGAGTTAGAACTCTGAAGCAGAAGTGGGTGAGTGGAGTGTGCCCGTGAGTGGGCATGTGGAAACTTTGACCCCTTTCCCTCGGCCTTTGCTTCCTGGCCACTCTGAGCTTCGATTGACCACACACTCTATACCATGTTATTCTGCCTTGCTCCAACTAATCATGGATTGAGAGGTCAACATCCATGAGCTAACAGAAATCTTTGTGCAGATAAGTTGACTAAACTCACTTGTTTTATTTAACTGCAACGGCTGCTGACTAATACAGTGGAGATCTTTCAGATTTAAAAATCCCTTTCTCTTCAGGGTTTATCAATGTTTTCAGTAAAGAATCAGAAGTGACAGACATGAACTAATGGTTAACATGGGAGTCCAGGGAGTGTAGGCTAATGTAGTATCCTCAAGGAAAGGAATATTTTGAAATCTTATATTTTATGCTAAAATTTAGTACAATCTATGCCACTGTACTGCTTATTCTAATTTTAAAACACTCAAATTCAACACTATTTCAGTTATCCTATAAAGCCTTCCAAAAATTTGTTGTTCTAGAAAGAGGCGATGATTTTACCCTTTTGTTTCAATGATACTTAAACACATTGTGAAACACTTCTTAGGAGTGGATATAAGCCATTTGGAAGGCAGAAGCCACACATACGTCCCTGCATGTCTCATAATGGGCTTTACAAGGAAGATGAGAGAGGGAACTCTGGTCTTATTTAGCAGATTTCAAAAATTAAGCTAAGAGAAACGAAGTTCTTTTCTAGCCCTCTTCTAGCCATTGCCAACCTTGGAACTGAAATCCAGGGCTTTTCATTCCATGGATTTTTCTTGTTTTGAGACTCTATATGCATGTGAATTGAGCCTCCAGTTTAGGCTCTATGTCAATAAAATGCCAAATCTTGGTGGTGACATTTTATCTGAAGGACAATAGGTTATAAGAGATTTTTTAAAATTCTGATTAGGTGCTTAATTCATTTTAAATTTGTTACATTTCTATAGGCTCTTCCCCTATAAGCTCTAGACTCTACAGAGACCACAAGTCCACATGCAGTTAGACCAGAATTGCATACAAATGGCTGAGAGTAGCAGCTGCACACTCAGGTGGTGGCCCAAAGACCCTCCCCACTCTCTCTTTCTCTGAGGGATGTCAATAGTCCACAGGGTGATCCTGATGGACTCTGGCACATAGGCACAGAGCTGATCTCATGAAGATGGCAGCTGTTTGGATTAGAGGATATGTCCTCACAACAACCTTACATTGTTGTTCTGAAACTCAGTATTAGATACAGATCTGTGATAGAGTATAGAGATCGTGAGGCACAACCATGGGTAATGGTGTCAGCAATAAGTTTAGAACCTAGGAGACTGCTGTGCAGGTTGGGGGAAATCTTTGCATCTGCAGGAGACTCAACACAAACACTTGGCCACCATGCTCCCCACTGAGCCCTTAGTTCCAAAATGTCATTGAGACTAAGAAATATGCATTTTGTTAAGGGTTGATTGGGCCACTTCGATGGTTAGCTTAGGAGGCAGTAGGAAAAACACAAACTGGCTGAGACTGGTGTGTTTCACACACGTAGTATATTTGAGATTGCTGTGGACTGTGTTTATGGGGTTTGTGGTGCTTGTTCCCCTGTGTCAAATCTCCCTGTAGCAGAGAAGCTGCAAAGGTTAGGAGGTGTTTACAGGGATTTAGCACTGTGATTTTTTTCTTGCACGTCTATTCCCCTCCTTGTTGGTAAACTTGGAGAAGAAAAGAAGGCAGGGCCATCTGTATGTGTTCCCTTCATTCAGAGCACTTGAGAGTAGTTGATATGTACGTGGAGGGTAAGCAGATATGTCTAATGTTTACATTAAGCTATTTTAATTTCTACCTTCTTTACATACATGAGTTGTTGAAATGTATCATAATCGATAATTTAGCAAAATGCCTCACCTGTTTTGTTAAGCCGTAGGAAGAGCAAATCTGGGTTCCTGAATCCATATCTGCAGTTCTCATTTGATATCTTAACTTTTGTTGACAGTTGATAGTAAGGCAATTCTAGATACAGAATCCAAATTTTGGGTTTTTTTTTTTTAATGGTATGGGACAGAAATGTCTATAGTCAGAAAAAGGTAGTTGGCAAAGATAACATCTATCCATCAGGCAGAAGTGTACCTGTACCCTGGGCTCTGCCAGTGGGGCCCCTAGTACAGATGCCTTACTTCTTGGCCTTCTTGGTCATATGATTTCCTCCTGTGAATCTGATACTGTCATTGTAATTCCTTCTCTGGCTTCTACTCCTAGCTGACCTCAGACAGCTGCCAGTTCTTGTTCTGGACAAAAGATACACTCATTTCTGCTCTTAGTATAGCTCAGACACTGATCTAGGCTGGCAAAACAGATAAGTACTCAAAAAAGGGGCATTTGATTCTTTCTTTATAATACATTCAAAACTCATTTAGAAATCTCAAGAATCTAAGGGGGGAAACCTTAGACTTGTGTCAGTTGACATCTCTATTACCTAAGACACAGCTTCTTTGCATGTAGGGATTTTGTATGCTGTATACATTTTGCATAGTAATATATAAAAGCTGAGATGTATAGTTCGCTTCTAATCTTCTAATAATTGAGATAATGAATATATGTTCAAGAAGTTAGGGCTAGATTTTAGAACTAGTAGATATAGAAGAATGTTTGTTGAATTGCATTTACAAAGATATATATATATATATATATATATATATATATATATATATATATGGAAAATTGTGTCTGTGTGTGTGTCTGTGTGTGTGTACTAAAATCCATCCCCAGAAAAAGCAAGAAAGAATGAAAAGTAGGCTTCAAAATTATTTAGAATATGATATACAATAAGTTGCATACATACTTGACCTAGTATTATTCACATACCCTAAGTGATCAGTTTAAAACATGCATGCTGTTGGGCAGTGGTGGTGCACACCTTTAATCCCAGCATTTGGGAGGCAGAAGCAGGTGGATCTCTGTGAGTTGGAGCCAGCCTGGTCTACAGAGTGAGTTCTAGGATAGCCTGCAGAGAAACTCTGTTTCCTCCCCCTCACCCCCCCACCCCCTGCCAAAAAAAAACCCAATGCATGTTAAAGTGGAGTCCAGAGGCAGTTTCTGTTGCTCTGTTGGTGTGCTGTGGACCAGTTAAGTCAGCTCTGGAAGCATCTGTTCACATTAGTCTAGACAGCTCCCTAAGGTTCTGTAGAATTCTAATCACACGCTTTTATAGTATTTTAATTATTTTTTGACTGAAATTTTAAGGAAGAAGAAACTTTCCTGGAACTATTTCTGCACCTGCACATTTGCAAATCAGTGTCTCAGAGCTCCAAAAGACAGGCATGAAAAATAACATTTGAAGTGATTCCTTCTCTGGAACTTGGAGTTTCTTTCAAACTGGACTGAGTTAAACATAACTGCTAAAGACATATTTTTACCTAACCCAGATCAGAAGTTAAAGACTCCTTCCCAGTCTGGGGTGGGAAGTAAAGGGAGAGAGAAGGTGAGTAAAGTTTAATAACTCTGAAATTCCCAGATGTCTTTGCCTGGATTGTCTCTAATATTTAGAGTAGGACAAATACAGGTGAAATGCAAATAGCCAACAGATGTGCGCTTTCAGTTTGGGGCTGTTCATCCTCCATTAGCCCCGAAGATGTTGGCACTGGCTGACGGGCAGCTGGAGGCTGCTGCACCACGGTGGCAAGCTAACTACAACCCCCTGATGGGTGTTTCCTGTCAAAAGCTAGGTGGCCATGTTCTCACTCTAGCCTCAGGCACCACGAAGGAGAAAAGTGAAATCTCTTTATTTTCATCATCTTGTGTGTTCAAAGGATTTTCTTTCCATTTTCCAATTATGGTTAAATAGCATTTTTTTTTTCTTTTTGGTCTCCTTAGTACATGTCACGATCGTTAGGACTCCTCTCATGTATAAATCCAGAGCATCAGCCCACAATTTGCACTGTCAGCTCCTATGAGTGAAATCTACTGCACTGGCCGAGAGCTGTCTTACTTTTGCCTTTGTAGCAACTTTTAGACCACAATAACCATCATCAGTTTAAAGCAGTAGATCCATTACATTTCCTCTGTTCCTACAGCCCCACATTAAGCTAATATTATCTATTTCCCAAGTGAAAAGAGTCCTTCCAGCCCTATCAATTATTAATTCCTTGCTTGCAGCTAATGTTTTCTCTGAATTATTTAAATGCATCTTCATTTATCAATAAACATAAAATGTTAAACAAAGAATACTGATGAAGGGCATTATTTAAACTATAACATTTTATGAGATTATTTCAAGCGCCTCTTTTCTGATTTATTAACACAATATATTTTATAATTATTTTTCCATTCCTAAAAAAAATTATTCTGGGTATCATCTAGAGGTTTGTAGATTTTCTGATTATTCTTTTCAACTTTTGTTGTGATTTTGACAACTTTCTTTTAAAATATCATTAGGTATACATATCTATCTATCTATCTATATATATACACACACACATACACAAAACTGTGTATTTCTGCCTCTCTCTATATACAATATGTATCTATGTGCCCACACATATACACTCACACACATAATTATATATATATATATATATATATATATATGTATATACATGATTTTTAAAAACTGAAAGCCATGTTCATTATTTCTGATCTTGTTTTCAAAAGATCAAAAACACCATTAAACTTTAAATTTTCTGTTGCAGTTCAGAGCTATCTCCTGAAAAGTGTATCTGTGTGCATTTTAAAACATCTGCACATATATGAATTAAACTAGTAGGCAAAGAACAATGCCTTTTATTGTTCAAATCTAAAGCTTTAAAACTGAGGCAAATGAACACCACATATGCCTTCTACTTGTTGATTTTTTAAAAAGTTATAGCTACCACAAATCAATGAGCTTACTTATGTGCTAGTTTATCTTCATTTTATAACTCCAAATATATATGCATCATTTAAAAGTCCAGCTATAATATAAGTGAATTTTTCACTGCCACCCCGTAGAATAGAGTGAAACTGAATGTTCTGAAATAATAGTTTCAAGTATGCCAAACTAGAAAGTCAAGGATCTATAAAAACTGTTAAAAATGAAAATTTTAAGATACTAATAGTATAATCCTGCAAACAATGATACACACACACTTCTATTCCTCTCACTGAATTTCTATTAAACAGGTAATTTAATTTGGATACTATAAAATTGTCATTGGCCCTTCTAGTTAGTTCTTTTCCCCAATTTAGAAAACTCTGGCTTCTTTGATAATCTAAATTGCTCAAGAAAAATCTAAGTTGAAATAATGTCCACCATAAATAACATTAATTGCATATTTATCCTAATTATCTGAAAAAAGTTTCATTAAGAATAATAAGTAGCACTTTAAAGTAGTCAAACAATAGTGTACTCTTCCAGCAATGCTATTATAATCGGGCAATGACTTTGAAATTTATGTGATCGAAGACTTTCCTTATAAAATCTACAAAACATGGATTTAGAAGTGTTATGGACTTTCCCATAGTCAAAAAAGTGGTTAACAATTATTGTTAAAGTTCATAAATAAACCTAAGTTTGAGGTGTCTTTATAATAGAGAAAAGAAAACTCGGTTTCCAATGCCAGATATGTCTGTCAATGATTGCTTTACATTGCAGTTAATCATGGCTTGGAAAAGAGAGGAAAGCCCTCCAAGTTTATCAAGTCTGTTATTGTCTAACTTAAATTTTCATGAATAAAAGTCACCTATAATTCAGGTGATGTAAAATAACAATCATGATGTAGTCCATGGACATCTGTGGCATATGATTCTGTAAATTATTTAGTAACATAAATTCAGGAGAAGCCATAGGCAAAACAGAACTAAGGCCTATTCTCCTTTAATGTCCTGGCCTCTGCCTTTTAAACAGTGACTGGTCTCTAAGGCTTAGAATAAGTTTAAGGTATTTTGAATACTGGAGGTCATTACCCTAGAACTTCAAATAAAATCCTGCAGCCATTCGAAACAATGGTTTCAGCTAGATTTTAATATTCCTCTGCTGTAAATGTAGGGACTAACCCTCAATAAGATCATTTTCCTGAGGTGATTTAGCTGGTAGCAAAAACAAAAGTTTGTAAGTTTCTTCTAAAGTCATTAAACCTTATCTACAAGATGAAAGCTATGCGAACTACTGGAGAACATTTGTTTGCTTGTTTTATTAAGTGTAATTGACAAAGAAATTGCAAACATTTGAAGTGCAAAGTTCAATATAATTTGGATACATCATGAATACCCCATTAAAACAAATGACCATAATCACATGTACTCCCCGAACCTATATTTTATTTTAGGGAGCACTGGTAGCCTCACTGATGTTGACTCTTCCTACCCACAAACAAACAGTATTTCTCTTGTAATTCAGGTCATCTTTGATTTTTTCTGCCACTATCTTTTATAACATCCAGCTTTATATAAAGTCATGTACATTTTCGGTAAAATTTATCCTTGAATTTTTTTGTGTTGATTCTATTATAGACAATATTTAAAAATTTTAAATATCAAATTGATTCCTGCCAATGCACAGAAATACAATTTACATTTTAAGTATTAATATTGAGATTATACCTTTGTTAAACTTATTAATATTTCTAATAGGTTTTATAGATTTCATTCACTGGTACATATATTCATATCATCTGTGAATAAAATAATATCTTCATTTCCAGTCTAGGTGCCTTTTACCCCTTTTTCTTGTTCTATTATATTAACTAGAATCTCAAATGCAGTATGCAGTAGAGGATATCAGAGACATCTTTGTCTTGCTGGTTAACCTAGGAAGAAATCATGCAACTGTGTGCACCATAGGTATGATGTTAGCTGTGCATTTATTTTTAGATGCCAGTTGAAAAAGGCCTTTTCTTTCCTCTTTTGATGAGAGTTGCTTTTGCTATCATATCCAGATGTTAGAATTTTGTCTATTTATTTTTGTGTTTCTAAGACCATCATATGATTTTTTTTAACTTACAGGCTGTTCTAAAATGTGACTGTTTATTTGTTGAAAATGTAACTCCCATGATGTTAGTCTTACTATATGAATAGTTTCAGCACTGATTAGAAAGCTGATTAACATTAACACCTGTATAAAAAGACATCCCTGAGAGCTAGCTAGCCCCTTCCTCCATATGTGAGGTTAAATTAAGAGGAGAAAACAGGGCTCCATCAGCCATTGGATGTCTCAGGACTTTGATTCGGAACTTCTCAGTCTCAAGAAATGTGAGGAAGAAATGCCAAGTTAATTGTATTTTTCTATAGATGCCTAAACAAACCAGAGTTGCCAATCAATACACTGAATTAGGATAATTGATTTTTATATATTCTTTCTCACATTTATAGAATAATACTTCTTGGTATGATACAATATCATTTTATATACGGTTAGAATCAAATTGTCAATACATATTTAGAACATATTCAAATGTATAATACCATTTTTGCAGATAACTCTATATTAAAATTAAGTTTTGGTGCAGAATATTTTTTATAATGTCTCTTTGCTTCAGAATAAGTTAGAAAATATTTATCCTCCTTTAGTGTTTTTGGGGATGTTTGTGTAGAAGTGGTCCACTGTAGTTCTTGAATATTTGCTTGAATTCACCAGTAACATTTGTGCCTGAGATTTTCTAGAGGAAGAATTTGCTCTTTTCAAGAGAAAATCAAGTTATTAGTTATTAGTGAATCAGTGGTTGTTCTGGTCATTCATGGCTTCTGTGACAGTATCAGTGGGTCAATTTCCAAGTTTTCAAAGTTATTGGCATAGACTTTTTCCAATATTCCTTTGTTTTGTTAAATATCTATGAAATCTGTGAAGAGATCACTCTAATTGTTCACACTGGCAATTTATGTCATCTTTCTTTTATTCTTTTCAGTCTGTCTCCAGCCTTATCAATTTTGTGAATGTTATAGAAAAAGATGTTGAAATTATTAACGTTTTTATTGTTTTATTATCTATTTGGTTTGCATCACAGTCTAGTATTTTGTAGTTTGGTTTCACTCTATTGTTTTCTAGTCTCTTTCTTTCTTTCTTTCTTTCTTTCTTTCTTTCTTTCTTTCTTTCTTTCTTTCTTTCTTTCTTTCTTCTTCTCTCTCTCTCTCTCTCTCTCTCTCTCTCTCTCTCTCTCTTTCTCTCTTTCTCTCTTTCTTTCTTTCCGTCTTTTTTAAGATAGGGTCCTCTCTGTAGCCCCAATGGGACTAGAATTCACTATGTAGGCTGAAGTTCAGGCGGCCTTTGAATTCACAGAAAGTTGCCTGTCTCTGCTTTCTCAGTGCTGGAATTAAAGGCATGCACCAGCACATTTAGCTGTTTCCTAAGTTCTTAAAGCAGAAGTTGTCACTAATTTGAGGATTCTTTTCATTTTTAAGCATTTGATATATTTTCTCCTATGTACTATTTATTTATAGCATGCTATAAATTTTAATAACATAGTGTTTTCATTTTTACTTTGACATACTTTCAATTTGAGGCAATTCACATGCTATTTCCTGTGTTCTGACAGGTAATAATGTCTGAACTACTATGATAGTGCTTTGGAAAGTGAGTTAATAAGGACACAGAGAGGACAGAGACAAAGTTAGTGTATGATAGTGTCAGATGTTTATCTGTGAGTCATAAATCAGCAGATTTCCACCCTCACTATTCAGTATCCATCAGCATGTTTGGGACTGGAGTTTAGAAGATTTAGCAGAAATTTTAAAAATTTGAGTGTGTGACTCATCAATAAATAAATAAAGCTATTACCTTATATTAGATACTCAAAGATGTCAGTATTATAGACTATTAATTATTCTTAATATGGGACTGTATGCAGGACATAATTATATTTTACATATATTAACTAATTTAGTAACTATACAACCTTAGAAAGAAGATATAAATATTAGCCTCATTAGCAGACAGGCAATCAAAAACACAAGGATGGGCTCATAAAGTAAGGAAATCTGGCTCTAGTATTCCCATATACGCTACACTGTACTGCCACCCTACTCCCAAAACGATGGAAGAAATTCCATAGATAAAGTCATATTACATTTGAGTATCAAAAGCCGAGCAGAAAGATTATGTAGTAATAAAGGGTAGAGGTGTCAAACATGTCCTTTGGAAAGGCACCAGGTGTGAACGAACAACACTTCTGAGGAAGACTAAGAAATGTCTGAGATCCCTGTTCCCACCTGAATACATGTTGATATTTGTGACATCATGGATACCAGAGGCCATATGAATGTCTCTGATTCTTGCTGCCTGCTGCCACCAAAAATCACGCTCCTGTCACACAGACTGGACTATTTTTTTGTTGTGGTGGTGGTTTTGGAGGGCACAGGAATGGGAAGGCAGACTTGGGAGGAATGGGAAAGGGATGTGATCCAGATACATTGTGTGGAGTTCTCAAATAATTAATACAAGTATTATGTTTAAAAAAAAAGGAAAAAAGCTTGTATGTGGAAGGATTCAGGCTTAATCTTATGAAGAATAAAGGTCATTTAAGACTCTTAGGTGGGAGTATAATGTGATCAGGAACTTGTGGGGAGGATATAGCGGAAGGAAACCAGCCTGGAAGGTACGAAGCTGGCTCAGGACCTACTTTCTATAAACATGAAGAAATTCTGGAGGTGGGGAAGAAAAGATGTTTTCTTTCTCTCTGGAGAAAGAAGTACATGTTTTAGATGTCTAATTAAAGATATTGGAGGGAAAGGAGAGTGACTACTGATACCGTAGACACTGCCACTGTGATTTGCCTTAGACATGGAAGAGAAAAGTATGCATGATGAGTAAATCTTATGAAGTTAGTGCATGTAGATTAGAACACCAATGGACAAAGAGAAAAATATTTTATTTCTCTCTTTACTCCAAGATTGATCAAAATTTATCTGAAAGCTAGGGAAGGAAGAAGTCTGAGGTTTATTCAGACAGCTTTATCTTTTAGATAACTTCACTTGTAAGCATGAGATTGGGGCTAATTATTACTACTTTTCCAGTTTTAGAAATGAAAACTCAAGAGTTATGCCAACAAGACTCACTGACAATATTTTTCTCCTAAATGTATGAAAACACAATCAACAGTAGAAATAGTATTTTAAAAACATAACAATAATTGTAATATAACCTTAAACTAGATGCCGGAGAGTTTTATTAATTATTAAAAGTGATTGAGATTTACTAAGTATAAACGATCAATGAATTATAAAGTAGCTAAAAAAAATTTGAAGACATATATTATAAAAGCTAACTCGATAGTTACCTAGTGATTGATGAATACAATAAGAATAATTAGAATTTAAAATACAACGATAAAACTTTATTCGAGTGTGTTCTAATGGATTTGTTTATGGATCTAGCTATTTGACATTTTTAAATTTCCCTTTTGCATGGCTGATACATGGCCAAATTTTGACATTGCCCCCTGGAGTGATGAAAAATGCACCATCTTTTGGGAGATAGCAAAAATTCTTACTTGAACTACATGACAAGTATTCCAAGAGAATTTTGTCCCTAAGCATCAAAGGGCACAGGAATGAGTGAGTGGGAGATAGAAAGTACTTTGCAGAAATGGTACCTGATTTGAATGTTGACATAAAAGAAGAAAGCTGGGCTGAGCAGGGAAGGAGTGAGATTCTAGGCTGAGAAGGTAATAAAAGTGAACTAGGTGAGGAATTCTGACATATGTCATTAAGTTTTGGTCAGATGGTAATGAACTTGGGACTCCTATAGAGTCAATAGTTTACCTGTTGATCTAATTCTTAAGTTATTCATAGCTAGGTGGTAGTGGCGCATACCTTTAATCTCAGCACTCAGGAGGCAGAAGCAGGCAAATCTCTGTGAGTTGAGGCCAGCTTTGCTACAGAGTGAGTTCCAGGACAGCCCTAGTTAAGACAGAGAAACCCTTTCTCAATAAATCAAAAAACAAAAGTTATTCTTTGTGAGAGTTGGCTGAACTGGGGCTAAGTCAGCAGTAATAGACATTTAATAAAATTTCTCCCATTGTTGGGATACTAAGGCCATTCTTTTGCCTCAGTGACTTCAATAGTGTGCCCCATTTGATACATTTGAGGAGACTGAACTAAGAGAATTCCAGAAAAGTTTTCAAGTCTCAGATAAGATGTCAAGCTTTAGCTGGGCAGTAGTGACACAGGCCTTTCATCCCAGCACTTGAGAGGCAGAGGCAGCTGGATCTTTGTGAGTTCGAGGTCTACAGGTTGAAGTCCAGGATAGCCAGAGGTATCAAGCTTTATTGCCATATTTTTTCATCTTCAAATTTCTTTCATGAAATGACAGGTACCATTAGAGAGTAGATTTTATTCCCAGAAACCTGCCTCTGCTGCCATGGTGCCCAGCAGCCTCAGCATGCATGTTTCCTGGAAGAACATTTCACTGTCGTTAAGTGCTGACTGTCTCAGACAATCCTGGGGCCAGCCAGGAAATTTTACAGGTGAGTTTTCAATATAATTCCCCTGGTTCCGCACTCAGCTATAAAGCACATGGGGTGGTCCCTTTTTTTCCCTAAGATCTTTAAAAAGCTCTTGTTAGGTAACCAAGTTAGAAAATAAAAATCTATATCTTGTTTCTATTCTAGAGTGAAATCCTTATTGAAGCCTACATTACAGTCATATTAATATCACATTAGCTTCTCGTGATTAATATTACTACAATGGATGAATTAATAATGATTGGCCACTTCGATAAGGTTTTCCCTCCCCCTACCTTGTCATGAAGAGGATCCAGGGCATTGATTATCACAAATATAATGGATTGATTCATCACTTATGGGAAAAGAGCTTCTCTTCCCATCAGCTTAGCCTTTTCCTCCATCTCAAAGATATATTATATTTGGAAGCAGCTCAAAACCATCTACAAATTACTCACTGAAGCCAACAATTATAATTAAGGATGGTGATTTGAATGCCAGCCTTGAGTGAATGAGAATGTCTTACATAAATGAATTGCCACAGAGAAGATACACTGAGAAGACAGGATCTTTTCTCTTTCCAGCCTTCTGTGGAATAAAAGCAAATGGATACCATGGTTATCATCAGAATGGGATGATCCATTACCACGCTAGGTTAAACTGTAGAGCAATTATGGTCTACTGAACCATCTGTTCCAAATCTCGAAACACTCAGGAGGTGACATTTTCAAACACTTGGTCATATAGCTAGCTACATATCTTCCAGCAGGGAAATGTTGACTGTCTCATTGAACAGTTTATTCCTTGAGTTTCTCCTTTGGTTTTAGAGTCAACATTTCTTTGACTCTAAAAAAGTAAGATTTTTGTCTTGCTAATTGAAAAATCCTCCACCACTGTCTAATAGAATTAAAATATTATCCATAAGTATGGTGCCCATACTACAATCTTTTTTCTTATGGGCTGATATTGGACTGCAACTCTAATCTAGAATTAGTTTGCTGAGCAATATGACACAATTGTGTTTTTAATTGCATTTTAAAAGCATTGGCACATTTTCTCCTCATTAACATTTGATCCATATGCAGTCATAGGAGTCTAGTGTTAACCTCAAAAATACTACACCTAATCTGTGCATTAAGAAGAGAATAGCTGTTTATTGCTATACTTAACAATGTGTTGCTCCAGTTTGGTATCCTTCATCTACTAATGAGCACTTGTGGTTTCATAATGAAATGGCTAATATTTCTTCCCTTGAAGTTGTGGCTAAATGGACTTCAAAAGTGGCTGTACTTCATATCTATGTACACACATCTGAAACTTTGAATTTCCTCTTTAAAAAATCATTTGTACACAGTATACAATGCTGAGACATAACCTTGTTTTAAATGGGGAGGGCTTCAAAGATCAAAGACATACAGGTAAGGAAATCATTTCATAACTGTATGACACACAGGACTGTTGGTGGCAACTGGATCCCAATGGCAGGAGGTTTCCTGACCTTGCCCATCCCCCTCTGCTTAGCAAGCTTTAGGTAGTCTGATTAAAGTGTCATAGTAAGCATAGTAAGAATAGACCAAGGCTATTGACTCTCTCCCTTTTGCAACATCCTATTTCCTCCATAAAAGTCTGCTCCTTCCACAATAAACTGTATTTGCACCATGGAGGCATTTCCCCAGAGTCTGAACTTCTTGGGTTAGTGACTCTGCACCTCTTAACTCAACTCAAAGAACCCTACACCCACACAAGACTACACAGGAGAATAAATATATTTTATAAATAGTGCTACAAACCTTAATAGAATCTGTAAGAAATTCACAAAGAAGATGATGATTGAAATAGACTTAAGGAGAAGACCCATCGTGATTCTTATTTTTCTTGACATCATAGCAATAATGGTAAATCAGAAGAAATCGTTACACTATAAAGTACCGATGAGAAAGAAAGAAGTAAGGGAAGAAAAAAAGGATGGAGGGAAAGAACATGAAAGAGAGAAAAATAAGAGAGAGTGATTTGAAGGTCAAAGAGCGTAAGAGTTAGTTGCTTCTGTTTGGCCTATTTGCTTATTATTTATTTGTCTTTAAAGAGGAAAATGGAATCGATGTATCTCCATCATATTTTCTAGTTACAAGTTGTAGCTTAAATTCACCACCCTTAGCTAACATCCCCTAAAGTCACCCTAATTAGCATCCCCCTAGAGCCTACCACTGACAAAACATTCTCCTAAAGCCCACCCCTAACTAAGATCCTCCTAAGGCAACCCCTAACTAATATCTCCCTAAAGCCCACTCCAACATCCTTCTAAAGGTCTTTAGTTCACTGTATTTTCCACATCTACATGTTTCTCTTCCTCCTCTTTCCTGCCAGAATAATCCCCTTAAGCCTCAGACTGAACTGTGTAAGTCCTTGCCTGAAAGTCTTTCATAATTCTCTTTTTGTTTACCAATGAAATGCAAATTTCAGGCCAGCCCTTCAGAATCCTCAGCCCCATAAAGCCCACTGAGGCTGGTTTGTTGTTCCTCTTTCTACCATATCACTGTATAACTACTACCTTCTATTACTGTATCCTGTGTTGCAAACCTTAGAGAAGCAAGGAAGAAATGAAACCAAACAAAGTCCCACATCAGGTGACTTGAGAAAGAGCCTTCAAAACCAACTAAATCAGTGACAGCTAAAATTTATATAAAAATGAGGCCGGAGGGAAGCAGGTATTTTGAGATGAATCAGTTCAAAGGTCAAAGAGGTGAGGTAGTCAATCCTGCTGCTTCACAGGGTAGGAGTTTTTAAAGCCATCGTAAGCTAGAGACAACTTAGAATCTGCCATACTAGGAACAGTTATGATATACAAATCAGCAGGTGGTTGAATTTAGAGACGTTTGTGTGTTTTGAGGGAGCACTGAACCAGGACAGCATTGCCTTTGAAGGGATCTGGGATATGCTCAGAACTTCAGATTGTCCATCTTTCTGCTGCAGTTAGCAGTTCCACCACCCAGGATGCCTGTGACCAGACTGTGAGCCTCTTGAAGAAGAGGTGGCTCCTTCATGCATCACGCATGTCTCTGGCTGCATTTCTCATTAATGCAGGTAGAGTCCCAACTCAGACATTAGCTGATCCTGCAGTATTTTATTTCATTGGATACATTTATAATTCATTACTTTTCTCATTTTAATGAATTCTTTGAGACTATCATACATGTTTTAATCATATTCATTCCCTGCCTTTGCTCCTCCCAGGTCTACCCATTCCACTTTCTGACCCATCCAGTTTTGTAGGTTTTATTTATTTATTTACTTTTCTTCTCTCATATAATACAACCTGACACCCCTTCTCCCTCTCCACTCCTTCTAGCACCAGCCATCCCCCCTCTCCCCTGGTTTTTTTGTCCTAACCCATCAAACTTTTTATGATATTGTTTAGACTCACTTAGCTTTTAGTTCTTTTTCTTCCTTAATGAAAACAGGCATTCCCTTTTAAATACTTGCCTCCTCAGACATGGGATGAAGAAAATTCCTTTAAGTAATACTTATGTAATTAGTTTGGTATTTACCTACAATGACTTAGCAACTTCTTTTAATGATATTTTATTATCTATTATCTTATTTTTATTATTTTAATTACTTATTATTATTAAATAATTATTATTAATTGTTATTATTACTTATTATTTAATTACTTATTATTAATTACTTATTATTGTTATTATTACATTTGTCCTCAAATTGAGAAAAGATTCATTGTCCAAATTAAAAAAAAAAAAGTTACATCCTGAGAATAGATCTTTAAAAACAGACAATTTCATAGAGAATGAGAACTTTGTAATACTTGTCTTATGCTTTCTCTTCATTCCATTAGGTTCACCCCTGTTTTACAGTTGTTATCTTTGACTGTAGTGCCATAGTTTAGTCTTTGTTGTATGGGTGCATAACAAAAGCATTGAGCCCTTTTGGCTCTTGATACTTCAGTCTCAAAGTTTTGCATACCTATTTAGTATTCATCAAATCCTAAGGATGGTATTTTCATAGATAGCAAATGGAGGTTTGAAATCTTGACAACCTTTTAGTGTTCTGCAATCCCAAACCCCCAAGTGAAGCATGTGAAGAAATATAATGATATTTCATTCATGCTTTTATGGGTGAAGGTGGACTGATTCTTGTTAGATTTGCGAAAGTGACTAGAAATTCACTGAATGGAGTCATTTGATACATCATCTGATTAACTTAAAACCAATACCCACCAATGCTCAAAATTAATTTTTGAAAATGGTTTTAAATTTCTTGAAACAGGATCATAGTGAATTTTATATTTTAAAATGATGAGTTTAACCTGTGATGTTTTTCTGTCACTTGAGAATAATTAGAGTATATGTGGTATCTCTAAATTCCAGTGTAGATGAAGGAGACACAGAGTAAAAAAATATGCCAGCTGCCATTAGTTTGGTTATTGTTTTATTATTATTATTGTTGTTGTTATTGTTATTATTATTATTGAAATTTAAGTAAAGTAAAATGTAAGTTTTCCCAATATTTCATCCTATTATATTCTAATTAGATAATTTTGTTGTGTATTTTAATCTTTTAATATTATCTTCACTTAAGGTTAGGGTTAGGCTTATTCACCTGGCCTCTACATTTGGAGCACTTAAATTTATATCATTAGATCAGTCCAAGAAACCCTTTTAATTGGTCTACTATGTTTAAAAGCATCATGTGTTTTGAAACTTCTTCAACATATGTTATGAAAGTCAAGAGTCATTCTTGAGTGATCATATCCAATATTTCCATTGTCTTGATTATAATATTATTCCCAAATATTGTTCACCCTCCATCCTGCCATCCTGCCATGTGGTCCATGGTGTTTTCTGGGTGTGGAGTTGTAAGGGAAGTTGTACATGACATTTAAAAAAAGAGAGTAGGTGTATTCTCTTTGTCATCTGTGATTTTCTAGTCACACTGAGTCTTACTTAAAGCTTGATTTCGCTTTACTCACGTAAACTTACCTCAAGGAAATTTTGAGAATACTTTCTTATCAACTAACTGATAAATATGGAAAGTATCATTGGACTCTCCTTCTGTAATTTCTTGTGCAAATGTTTTGCAAGTAAGTCTTTTTAATTTTTTCTAAGACAGTGGGAAAGATTCTCCATATGCAAGAACAGGTGGAATGTAAGTAAAGTCCTGAGAAGATAAGCATCTTCTACAGACTCTTTCCTTTCTGTGAGACTTTAATGTATCCAACCCCAGGAAGATGAAGGAGCCTCCTCTTGTCTCATTTCCAGAAGTGACTCCTCGGGTAATATATTGGTTTTAATTTCAAGAGTATAGACTTCTTGCCTCTACTGACTCTAGATCTAGTTACTGTATCTACTCCTTGAGATATTTGCCCCTTAAGACTATTTTCCTGTTTGGAAATTATAGCTATAAACCGATTAAGGAAACCAGCCCCTCTTTCCTTAAAGATAGGCTTAGTTATTACTTCAGAAACAATGTGATTATAGAAGATTAGTTAGATTAATCAATGCTTTACAAGGTTAGTGAGCTCTCCTAAATTAGATAGTGCCTTAGCTACTTCTTCATTGTGAACATTGCCAGGCCAATTCAACTGTTGTTTTCTTTTTTCTAAGAAAATCCAATTCTTATGACTAAGTGTGACCCATATACCCCCTTTCTCTCTCAAATATGAATGAGAAAATTGATCTTTTTCCTATCCTGTGTTTAAAGATTTAGTGAGGCACTTTCTCTCAAACGAGGAGTCCCAGGGTCTAAGGAGGTGGCTCAGCTGGTAAAGTGCATGGTAAAGAGCATGAAGATCCGAGATTTAATCCCCAGAACTCATGCAAAGAAGCTGGATGTGACCATATGCTCTTGTATTCCAAGAATTAGGGGCAGATGGACACAGTATAATCACTGAGTGATTAGCTTAGCCTAATCAGCAAGTTCCAGGTCAAGAGAGAGACCCTGTTTCAAAATAAAATAAAATAAGGTCAAGGACACTATATGTATACATACATGTACACCCATGAAAACACACACACACACACACACACACACACACACACACACACACATTGCTTTTAAGGTCCTCTTCTCACTTTTTAAAAGACATCAGACTCTAAGTCACAATCTAAGCTAAGCGATCCCAATCAGTCAAGAGCCTTGGCTTTTTAAGTGCTGCTGCATTGGTAGACCTGCAGTGGGGCAATGAGAGCTCACATGGCCCTGCCTAATTCTATAACTCTAGACCTTAGAATTGGGACCTGAGTATATGACAACAGAAATGAGATTCAACTCAGACTTTGCCTCCCACTTCCTCCCTTTCTAGCTTCTGACTTAGGAATTACTTTTTCTGGAGGAATATTTCTCATGCTTCCCCTTGAGTGCAGGCTATCCTGTACTCATGATTCTCATCTGCTTTGAGGAGCTACTTTTGAAGAATTACTATGACATGCTACATACATAGAAGTATTAGCTTTTGTTACAAGATTGCCTAATTTCTTAGATGCGGTTCTTAAGGCTCTTTTAAGCCATTTATCTTTGACTCTATTTATTCTAGAAACCTGGCAACTTATTTGGGGTACATACCAGCAGAGCTGGAGTTTGGAATCAGATTCCTTCCCATATGGTACCAATATATCTCTGTCTTTGCCTTCATGCAACACAGCCACAGATGTTAACATTTCTGGGTTTTAATAGGCCTCTGATCTTGGGCAAGCCCTTTTTTGGAAGAGTCAATGGTATGTTTTTAAAGCTACAGCTCATTTACAGGATTGTTTTAAGAGATTTGTTTTTCCTCGTGTTATGGCATTCACCCTTATTCCAAGAGTGTCTTTTCTTTTCTTTCCTTTTTCTGTTCTCTATTTTTCTTTCTTTTTTTTCATTTTTCATTAACATATAAACTAACAGAAGGGTTGTTTGGCACAGAGATGAATGCTTCCATGGTAAACAGCTGAAAAGGGCAAGATAAGCTTTTGTTCTATCTGTAAGTAAAACATTGTGACCATGGTCCAGAGTGTCTAATTGATACAGCTTTGTCTAATTTTCCTAAGATATTTTCTCTCAGGTGCATCCTCACAGTTTTGTTGGAGCAATTCTGATCATGAGTCTGCAAAGGAGACAACAGATGGCCAGAGCATTCCCATGTAGAGAATGGGTTCAGAGAAAAGTTGGATCTGATCGTTACAGGAACAGTTGCCACTCAGAGATTCCTTTACCACAGTTTTCGTGGCTAGAGGAAAGAAGATGAATCACCCAGAGAAAGCTTAGTTCATATGTGGTGAAAGATTCTTTTCTAAGGGACAGTACCACAGTTTGTATGAGTAGATGTTATAAATATCATTGTGTAGCATAATGATTTTGTAGTGATCTATCTCCCAATATAGCTTTGTATGATTATATTAAGAACAATAGTAGAACATGCTAACCTTAACAGGCAGCTTTTCTGGTTAATAAATATAGTATTCATGTTTGCAATCCTTTCCTTAATAAGTTCTTAGGCCTCAGGCTACCAAGGCTATATGAACATACACTGGAACATCATTATGATACCATATATTTATCGGTGTGATATTTTGTAAATGAAAATAGATTAGAAATCAAAATCAGGTTTAAAAGAATATTTACTTACTGTACAGAAGCTTTTCAGCTCCATGAGGTCCCATTTATCTGTGGTTGGTATTGGTGCCTATGCCATCAATGTATTGTTCAGAAAGTCCTTCCTTGCACCAATGAGTTCTGGCCTATCTCCAGTTTCTCGTCTACCGAGTTTCATTGAGTATTTTAACCACACTTCAGGCCAGGCCTCATGCCCAAGAGTAGTTGACCAACACAAAACAAACCCAATACTATTTCTGTAAACTTTTTTTTTTTGTTTTGGGATTTTTTTGTCTTACTGATTTTTAGCTTCTGTATTATTGTTTCTGTTTTTGTGAGAGGTAGGTGTGTGTGGGGGGCATGGAATTGGGTAGATGGGGAGATGGGAAGGATCTGAGAGGAGTTGGGGAAGAAGAAAAGTGTGATGCATTGTAGGAAATTTTTTCAATAAAAAAGGTAACTTAATCAAGCTCCAATTTCAAAGTATTTTAGAAGAAATGATAGCTTTGTGGAATGTTTTTTATTAGATGAGAGAAATAACTCAACTTTTGTACTTAAATATTCCAATGATTATGTTGAACAAGAGCTGATGGTATAAAAGACCTTAAAGCACTGAGCAAAGATGTGTGCATGCAAGTTTGTGTATGTTTGTACACATGTGTGAGTGTACAGATGTGAGTGTGTGTATGTGCTTATGTACGCACATATGTGAGTGCACAGGTGTGAGTGTGTGTATGTGTCCATGTGTGCACATGTGTGAGTATACAGGTGTGAGTGTGTGGATATGTGTGAACATATGTATGAGTGTGCAGGTGTGCATGTGTGTGTGCACATGCGTGAATGTACAGGGTACAGGTATGCATGTGAGTGTGTGTCAGTCTGTGCACATGTGTGAGTGTACATGGGTGTGTGTGTATGTGTGTGCACATGTGTGAATGTACAAGTGTGCATGTGTGTGTCTGTGTGTGCACATGTGTGAGTGTACAGGGTACAGGTATGCATGTGAATGTGTGTCAGTCTGTGCACATGTGTGAGTGTACAGGGGTGTGTGTGTATATGTGTGTGCACATGTGTGAATGTACAAGTGTGCATGTGTGTGTCTGTGTGTGCACATGTGTGAGTGTACAGGTGTGCATGTATGTGTGTCTGTGTGCATGTGTGTTAGTACAAAGGTGTATGTGTATGTGTGTGTGAGCACATGTGTGATTGTACAGGTGTGCAGGTGTGTGTCTGTGTGTGCATGTGTGTGAGTGTACAGGTAGGTGTGCATGTGTGTTGTGTGTGTATTTGAGTTTGTGTGTGTGTGAGTGCATGTGCATTCTTTACCATAAATTTCAATATAGAATATTCATAGAAATAAAAAAAAATAAAAATAATTTTATATTTGGTGGGAAGTCATGGGAGCAGAGAATGCTGGGTATTTGGATATCTTTCAAGAGAGAAATAAAGATTAGTCTTTGAAGCAAAAGACTAGCTACATTTAATCTGATCTAATTTTTAGATCTCCCATTATCAATCAGGAGTTTAAAATATGAATTAAGGAATAATATTAAGGAGGTATTATATCAGTCTACTTAACTTTGGGGCAGAACGCAATAAAATGACCTCACAAAGTTTACATGCTGGTTTGTAAAATTCTATTTGCCTTTTTTAACATGTGCTTAAGGCTTATTTCTCAGCCAAGATCATGATTTTACCCACCCCTCATGCTGGCCTTTAATCAGGGCCACACTGAAAGGCTGAGAAGCTTATGCTTGAAACACTATAAAGGGCTAGTATTTTGATTATTTCTGATTAAACATCTCAATCAGGTCACCCCTCCCAAAGAATATTTAAACAACCTTTGTAAGTACTGAACAAAAGTGATTTAAATTCTAATGTAAAGAGCATTCTTCAGTGTCAAACATCTGTTCGAAAACTTATAATAGCAATATACTCCCTGAATTGAATGAACAAATTTGATTAGCATTAACTTCTGGGAATGGTTTCTAGCTGATTGACCTGGGGACCTTATCTTTAAATATTGGCATTGTATGGATTAACCCAAATCCAGGAGAATGTCAGATATTAAGGCCATAATTGCAGGTTAATTGGAAGATAAAGATGCTTTAATCTAATGTTGCACACAGGGAAATAATGATGGTATTAACTTATTAGCTTGGCTGTTGGAAATAATCTTGTTATCATAAGGAGGATTGAGGTTATATTGTCTTTGTGTAAATCCTTCATTAAAGTTTCTATAATAAACAATTTGGGGATCTGCCCATAAATGATACTTTTGTTTGTATTTTTGTTGTTTTCTGCTGTTTCCAGCTACTAGGTGAAAAGCTGTATGACTGGAGATCTCAGGTAAATTGGAATTTTTTAACTTTTAGGGCAACATAAATAGTGGTGCTTGTACAATGTTGTAGTAACCCCTGCCTCAGTTATATTTAAGGAATACAACATGCATTACAGTCACTAGGAACAATATTTTGGGTATATTCTCATTACTAGGAACAATATTTTGGGTATATTCTCATATTTCTTGCCTCACATGATAGAAATATTGTGGTTTGAGAAAAATAGGAAAAGATATAAAGATAAAACACAAATCTTTGAAATGTCAGGAAAAAGTTTAGTATTTACATCTTCTACTTAGTTACAGATATTTTTAAAAAGATATTCTCAAAGCTCATATTTCCATAATGTTATTGGAGTTTAATAGAGAAAGGGTTAATAAAATGGACCTTCTTCTTCAGCACCCAATCAGTTTATTTGTCACCTTGAGAGCATGGGAAAATTTTATTAAACATCTTTTCAGATTAAAATAATGGGCATGAAGGAACCAGGTGACTTGTTTGAGGTCACACATGATAGCTGTAGCTGCTAGCATGACATTTGCCATAGGCTTTCCTAATCAGAAATCTCATAATTCTATTTGTTTTGTTATCAGTTTGAATATGAGATATAGTTATGTGCTCAAGACACATGGCCTCTAGATTCATTTCTATATTCTCTATCTCATTCTTCACCTTTCTTGGTGTTCACTATCAGGATGTGACAATAAGAACCATTGTAAGACTGAACATGTGGAAGGCAATTTATGGTTTCTACAAACTTTCATGATGATTATGGTCTGATATGACCCCCCCTCTCTTTCTCTCTCTCTCTCTCTCTATATATATATATATACACACATACATACATATATATACATACATATACACACACATACTCACACACATATATATGTATGCACATACATACATATGTATATATGCACATACACAAGCCAAACACATATTGACTTATCCACCACTATATGCGTGTATATTTATATACATACAACTCAAGTTCTAAATCAATCTACATGTATAATGAGCATGCAGATGAAATCTAATAGAGAAACTGCTACAGGCATGTGCAAGTGGATGTTAATATATAAAAAGTCTTGTGTTTTTAGGTACACATGTTTTACATTTTGTATATATATATATATACACACATGCATACATACACATACATATTGTATACTATACATATGCATGTGTATATATATATGTCTGCATATGAATTTATGCACATATACATACATAAGCCTGAGTTTATTCTAGTAACTTTAGTTCCAAACCAGCTCCACAAAGTCCCTGCCAGCATCTTTTTCCATACATGTAATTTCCTTTTGGTGAGTGGAAAATCTGTCTTCCATTATCCCTAATATAGTTACTTATTTCTCTAAATCCTAGATTACATAGAAGGTAACTTCAAATTTGCTTGCTCATACCTCAGCAGAGGGAAAGGAAAACGCCAGAGTTCACATTGTTTGCATTTCTTTTTGTATTTAACCGAGGGTATTTAATGCAACTGCTTGTGCAAGGGTGCTTGGGTTAGTCACCCGAGGTTTTCTGTGGTTAGGCTATTCATCACAAATCGAGTTTGATCCATTTTGTGCTGTTTATAGTTCATTTTAGGGATTTCCTTCATCCCTTTCAAATTATACTTCATGCTGATTGCATTTTTAACATAGTTCTTGAAGTCAAGTATACAAACATACACTCGAAAAAAATGTTTTTTTTTCTTTAATCCATTTCTTCCATTTCAAAACCACCCACTCTCTCACCCACCAACCATATACAGAGTCCCATCTATTATTTTAAGTTTTCCTTCACTGTTTGGGACATATGAGTAAATATAGGCATATTTTCTTAGTTTACCTATTAGTTCATAGCTATCTTATTTTTATTTTAATCTCTTTCAGTAGGGTAGCATATGTGTTACTTGTTCTACCACACAGCTGTAGAGTACCCCAATTAAAAGACAGTAAAATCATTATTTAGTCCGTTATTTTGTCTATTTCACTACCGCTCTTCATATTTTGAAAAACAAAATGTAATAAATAACTTCTTATGTGCATCTTTAGGTTAAATTTCCAAAATGATAATGCAGGGGCAAAGGTAATTTTAGTAGATACTATTAAATTTCTCTTCATGATGGAAATTGATATTTCTACCAGCAAACTTGTTTTCCTGATATTTTCTACTAGAATATTCTTATACTTTTAAAAAGAGATACTAAATTAAACTTAGGTATATGAAAATATAGTCTGTCTTACTCAAAGCAAGGCAAGTTGAAATCAAATAAGTGTATTATTATTTTAGGTACCATGTAAACACAGATTATTTCTGTTTATTCTTTGGGGATCATTTGCCCATGTGTAATATTTACCCCTCAAGTTTTAGAATCCACAAATATTAGTGATATCAACCTTTTTTTTTAACCTGTGATATATTTCACAAACAGCTCTGCCCAGTTTGTTAATGTTTTCACAGTATTTTTATAAAAATGGCTTTTAAAATATCATGTATACAGCATTATTAGTCTTTATCTTTGCTCTGAGCAGTTGGGGATAAATGTAATACCATGACTTTTAAAGAGTCTTTTGTGTCCCTTTGTGTTTCTCTCCTCTTTCAAATCCCACCAGCCCAAACAACTGTTTATTCCCCTTGTCTTTCTTAAGTAGTGAATCATTTGCTACTGTGTATGTCTGATCGTTAGAACATAGTCTTATCATGGGTGCTTAGATCCATCACAATTCACGTATTCTTTTGGTTTGCTGTTACTCATTGTTGTTTCTACTCAATTATCTATTTTGCTGCATGTGGGCTTACCGCAGAGCTGTTGTCCTCTGTGACGATATAATGTGATTGCGGGCCATATCCAGAATTCTGTGAGAAACGGTATTGCCATCACCATTCCTTACACATGTGTATTGTTAATGGAAACATATGAAGATCCCTGAGGATGCACATATAGGAGTGGAATTTGTAAGTCAGAGGTGAGATTCATTTCCAAGTCTAGTAGGCACTGCTGAATTGCTTTTGAAAAGTGATTGCAATTATGTGTACTTCTGCCAGCCATAGATAAACACTTAGTTTTTAGCCACTTCCATTGTTTCCTCATGCCTAATGGATTTTTGCATGAAGATTACTGTTGTAACTTGCATATGGCTAGTTCTTTGTGAAATGTGTTGTCAGATAGACCCTTTCCTTTACAGCAAAGGATGTCCTCAGGAATAAACGTATTTTCATCAGACAGACATTGTCTTAGTGGTTTATTAGAATTATTTCCAGGTTCTGTTCATGTGTTTGTTAATGTGCTACAAACATTTTTCATGACTCTTTTCAGTGACTGCCACGATTTATTTTGGAAATTCAGTCCCACTGCCAGAGTTAGGTGGGACCTTTCAAAAAGTGAAGGCACCCTCTCCAAATGTGCCTTCCTGTACCTTGGACTTCCTACCCTTCTGAGCTGTAAGAAATATGTTCCAGTTACTTAAAAATCACCTACATTGGGCATTCTGTTTCGCCAGGCCACAATTGAGTAAGACAATGATATAATGAAGATCATTTTTTTCCTTGTCAACAAAAGTATTTTTCCCTTACCACATTTTTCGTCTTGTCAAAGAAATATGTCCTTACCCAGATAACAGAAGTATACTCTTTTTATTGACCCCTATAATTTTTACCTTCAAAATTTAACATTTAGCTCACCCAAAGTTGAGCTTACTTGTTGGATAATAAGGGAATCAAATGTAGTTTTCTCTGTATTGATGACTAGTTATTCTAATATCATGTATACCTATCTCCTGAATCATCCCCATACTAACTCAGCCGGACATTAGGTGTTTTTTAGCTCCATCCCAATTAAAGACTGTGTTACTCTGTTTCTTTGGTAAGACCCTGAGGAAATACTACACTTCTGTAAATTTAGAGTATTATTCCAGGAATGGATCATTTCTAAGATACATTCCCCTGCCACATTTTCTCCAGGACCACTGTGCTGTCTTTATCTTCACCTTTCCTGTGCATTTTGGATCAGTCTTCTAGCATCCGAGCTCCACACTGACCACTCCTTCTCACTCCCTGCAACACCATATTGTCATCTTAACTGGGGTTAAATTGAATTCATAGGTCAACATAGGGAGAATTGACATTTTCCAGATATTAAGTGCCATAATCTCAGAACATAGTATCTCTCTCCACATGTAGACCTTCTTTCAATAAAGCTTGTGTTTTCATCATAGGCAATATTTATTTATTAGTACTTAATATTGTTATGTTATTATAAAAAATTTCTAGTTTGCAAATTTCAGTTTTAATCTCTGCTATATATATATATCTATGTACGCATGCATATATGTATATATATATTAAATATATGCATATATACTTATATATGTATGTATGTGTATACATATATGTTTACTATACATATTTGTACAAAAATATATGTATAAGTGCATATGTGTGTGTGTATGTATATATATATACACACACACGTGGAATTGATTTCACATTCCAGAAATATGATGTACAGTTTTAAATACTAATTATTCACCTGTGGATTTGTCTGCAACTAATGTGTTGAAAATTAGTTTGTCTTTTGCAATACCAACTTTGAACTTTTGGTATACCAATATATTTTATATGTTTTTCATTAATTTGTCCTCACTGAAGAATAATATTGTGCTGAAGAATAATATCACACAGTGGTGGAGAGGTCTGGAACTCCTCTCTATCCAGATACTAAAGGAAATTATTTAACTTTGAAAAGACTATCTTCTAAATTTTAAAAATTATAAATATCAACTTTTCAATACCTTTATTCTTATTTAATGTCTTATGTGCTAAATTACTCTAATTAATTTTTAGCTTTGTGATTCTTCCCCCCACCCCTCTTCTTTCTTGCTTTTGCTTGCTTGCTTTCCAGTGTCTCATGGCTGGCCTTGAACTCAATGCCTGAGCTACTACACCCAGCTGAACTTTATAATTCTTGAACATGCATCTATATAATGACTTCTTTATATGAATTAATTTGCTTGTGATACAATAGAATATTGGTGTTACCAGTCAGATATGTAGTGAAGAAAAAAAAATGAAAACATATCTAGTGCAGGCCATTAAGAGTCATTTTGTATGCACAAACAACTAAATGCGTTCTAGAGAAACTTTCCTGGCGACCTAAACTTGGAAAAGAGTTTTTTAAAATAGCATTTTAAACTCAGCGTATTTTGTTACGAGGACTGAAAATGTAAGCAGTGCATTGAAAAGGCATATCTCTGGACTCAAAACTGATCTTAATAGCTACAAATACAGTTTGGGATTTCTTTTTATTCAGATTTGTCCAAGATTAAATACCAAATAAACATTTGATAATAGAATATATTGCTGTAGAAGCTAGTGATGTTACTAAATAGCCCAGGTGAGAGAGAACATGTTCAGCATCACGATTACCCCGTATTATGACTATCAGAGAAATACCCCAGCAGACAATGAAGAGAATGGCTCTTCTTGCAGCATCACGCCAAACTCTCACATTTTGACTTAAAATTTCGAAATACCATCACCTTTATAATAAATATACCAAGTAAACTATAGATAGCATTGCCTTCCTGAAATCCATATTGTATCCTAATGTTTGGGTACTTGAGATTTGGCCTGAATGAGTTTTGGATCACCTCTAATGACACCATTATTTAGACATTTGATTTAACCTTTAGTCAATTTTGATGTTACTTATTGAGAAATCAATCTATTCATCAGTTTTATCTGTGTCTTCCAGTGTACCTCCATAGAATAGGTTTGTAGCCCAGGAGCAAAACAGTGCCTAGCAAGGCCCTAGGTTCAGCTCCCAGCACTTTTATAAAGTATTCTAAGTTTCACAGAGAGTCTTTTAAAGTATCACAATATTTAATTGTCTCCTCTTTTCACTTACTTTGTTTTTCCTGTCTTAGTTTTCTTGATCATGGTTCTTATATGTTTCACTAATGTAGTTTCCTTCACTTTCTGTCTACTCCTAGCCTCTAGCGGTAATTCATGTTATCTTCATATGCCTTTCTGGGGAAGTGCAACTATACTACACACTGTAAAAAAAAAACTGTAGATCTTTGAGATGCAGCTAAAGTTTTCTACTTCCTTACCTTACGCAGGCTCCTTACAGATTAAGAGGCAAGCAAGCATTCCAGGCAGCTTAGCCCCCTTGTTTCCCTCCCCATTCATGTCCTCAGAGAAACGTCCATGACCATTTCTAGATTAGTCAGTTTATGAATTTGATGGAAAGGAACCAGCAGGAAGCTTTCTGTGGTTTCTGCCACTCAACACTGATATTCATTCAAGTGGTGGGGGTATAAGGAGGAAACTGACTCCAACAAGGTGTCTTCTTGACCTACACACACACACACACACACACACACACACACACACACACACACACTAAATAGACAAAGTAAGTTTTTAAAAGACCCAACCAACCACAATGCTTAATGAGGACATATGAAGGGGGAATGGGTAATGACAGAATATTAAAAATACTGATGAGAGCCAGGTGGTGGGGGTGCACACCTTTAATCCCAGCACTAGGAAGGCAGAGGCAGGCAGATCTGTGAGTTCAAGGCCAGCCTGGTTTACTGAGTGAGGTCCAGGGCAGCCAGAGTTACAACAGAGAAACCCTGTCTTGAAAAACAAAAACAAAAAACAACAAAAAAAACCCCTAAACAACAGCAACAAAAAAAAACTGATATAGATCTTGAAATGATTGCAGGAATATATATATATATACACACACACACACACACACATACACGTTTTGTATATTCTAACCAATTTTCTTTTATCCTCAAAATTTTATCCTCTTAATGTTTTGGAAGTTTATAATTTAACTGAATTTAGTTTGTATGTGTATTTTTAATGGGTTCTCTTTTTGTAAGCCCAACTCCCTTGGAACTCACTTTTTAGCACAGTCTGGCTTAGACTCATACAAAATTCTACATTTGCCCCCTAAGTGTATAATTTGGTTTTAGGTTGAAGAATATCAAGACAGGATTGTGTAAGAAACATCCATGATGATAGAGCCAGAGATCTGGGACTTCCCAGACCCTGAGAGTTTAGCCTGGCTTCTTTGACACAAGATCTAGTTGCATTACACAAAATCAGAACATGTCTCCACCATTATTTGAACATTAACTAGGGTAACAGTCAAAGTTTGCTTTCTGAAATGATGCAGTCAGCATCTATCCTCTGCTTCCTCGTGACTTGTCTTCCATTCATCTTTCCACTGGAAGTACAGACTTCTGTGGCCTCTCAGCACTGTGAGTGAGATGACTTTTATGACACTGTACCCTTGACAGTCTTTGTTGCATCCTTTTGTTAAGTACTTCGAAAACCTGGAAGTGGAAGCTCACGGTGTCACAGACGTGATAGTCCCACAACACCACAGTGATTTCTGTGCTTTGCTTCTCTCTTGGCTCACATTTTATTTACTTTTGACCTCCGAGGATCTAAGCAACTGATCAATGCACTTAGCAGAACAATGAAACTGTCAGTACATTTATGAGATTATCAATAGGAATGTAAGCAGGGTATTTGGCTTTTCTGGATTCAGTTGGACTATATACATGGCAACTTTCTTAGTTTTTTGTATTTTCTTTTCAAGACAGGGTTTCTCCTTTGTAACTCTGGCTGTCTTTGTACTTACTATGTAGACCAGGCTGGCCTTGAACTCACAGAGATCTGCCTGCCTCTGCCTCCCGAGTACTGGGATTAAAGTCATGCCTCACCACCACCCAGCTTAGTTTTTTGTTTCTTTGTATTTTTATAATTCTTCCTTATTAAAAATATCTTTTCATACAGTATATTCTGATCATATTTTTTCTCCACCAGCATCTCCCAGATCCTCTCTACTTCCTACATTCTTGGTGTCTCTTTTCATTTTTCCCTTATGTCTTGCAACTAGCTTACTTAGCTGAATTGGCATGGCAGAAGACAGAAAATAATCCATTGCCCAAAAGCCTCTTTCTAAGAGTTGTTTCCCAACCAAAGGCCATGGAATTGATGGTTGTTCCTTGCCACATTGTCTACCCTCAAAGACCACAGAGCAGAGTATTCAAGTGTGAAGAGGCAGTTTTGCTTTTGTACGGTGCTTCAAGCCACATCTGGCCCATGTTCTCCCACAGAATAAGGCTTTTGAGGAAGCACATTACCAGTGACTTTGCTTGTAAATTTATGCCCATGAACTATACCTATAGCATTTTGTGCTGGTGCTGTGCAGCTATGGCCTTGCATGCCCTTTGCTTTGTATCATCTGAGGTCATAATTAGCATTCTCTGCATTTTGCTGTTTCTAGCTGTCATCTGGTATCTATTATTTCTGATGAGTGGTTTGCCATCAGCTCAAATGCCTTTTCCTTTGCAGATTATCAGTCCTGTCTGTCTGGCAGTTTCTATGATTCTTTCTTTGAGAGTCTGCAGTTGAAATCAGCATTGTCTATTTTTTTATTCAAACATTTGTATTTGTCCTACTTCATAGTTTCAATCTCTTTGATCTCAGAACATTAGGAAAATTCTCATTTCTTCAAACATTTCATCAGTGCTGTTTGGTCATTCTCCTGTTCATGGAAAGAATTTTACTTGTTTCTATCTTGGCTCTCTCCCTTTACACATCCTTTATGTTTTTTCTTTGCTTGTGGTGTGTGGTATGTGATGTGTGTGTGTGTGTGTGTGTGTGTGTGTGTGTGTGTGTGTGTGTGTTTATGTATTATGTTGAGCATGCTTGCATGCATGCATGTTGGCATGTGTGCGGCTGCATGTGGGTGTACTTGTATGTAGAGACTCAGGGTTGATGCCTGGAGTTCTCCTGGATCACTTCCAACTTTATTCTTTGAGTCAGGGTCTCTCACTTGAACCCAGAGTTCACCAATATAGGTAATCTGGGTACCCAGCTCACTTCAGAAATCCTCTCTCAGCCCTCAGAATGCTGAAATTTTGGGCTAGCACCATGCCCTTCTGGCATTTATATGATTTCTGGGTTCTGAACTCTTGTCCTTAGATTTGTATGACAGTAGTTAAATACTGTGAAATCTCCCCAGTCCACTTTAAGTGTTTTAATTAAGTTAAACTCAATAGTTACTTTACAAAGTAGCAGGCTTCATTATGGCATTTTCTTACATAATTAACGTTGGTTGATCTCTCCCACATTGCCGTTTACAGCCTTCTACGCCTTATCCCTTTCTGCATATCACATGTCCCTGCTCTAACTCACCTCTTCTCTAAAAACCTCCTTTCCTTCTCATGAGCCTCTTTCTCATTTCCTGGCTCCTCCTCACACTCACTCCCACATTAATTTTTATGTATATAAATTAAGATTTATACTCTGTATATCAAAGAGTTCTTGGAGTGTTGACTTTTCTAAGCCTGAAATATTATTCAGTATCATTTCTAGTTCCATCTAGTTTCCTGAAGAAACTAGGAGTTTCATATTTACTTATAACTGAGAAAGTTCCATTGTGTGAAGGCACTGTATTCCCAGACTAACAAAGCTTTGCTGTTGTGAAAAAAGCAACAATAAATTTTGATGTGCAAGTATCTCTTCTGTTGGATTTGGAGTCCTTTGGGCTTATGTCCAGGAGTGGTATAGCTGGATCATATAGCCATTCTATGTTTAGTTTTTATAGAAACATCTTCACTCATTTTCACAGTGTCTGCATCAGTTTACATCCCCACCAGTGGTGACTAAAGTTTTGTCTTTCCTACATCTCAGTCAGCCCTTGTCGTTATTTGTTTTCATGATAGTCACTCTGACTTGGGTGAGTTGGACCCTCAGATGAGTATAGGTTTATATTTCCTTGATCACTAAAGGACATTTTTTTAGCTATTTCTATTTCTTGTTTGTTTTAGCGTATATTTACCCAGTCTGAAGTTCCTGGGTCCAAAACCAAAAGCTTATAGACATAGTGACCTTTCTTGACAGTACTGGTGGTGGTACTGATCCAGTCAGCACACTGCTAGACCACCTCCTTGTTATAAGAATGCTTCTGTCTTCTCCCTCCCAGGTTACAGTTTGCTATAAGGCTTAGCGCCAGGCATTGTTCAGCAATTTTTTCTAATTCTATTTTATAACCTACAAATCTTGACTTTCCTAGTCTTGTCCACTAGGCAGAATGTTATCCATCTCAACATCTGCTGCCTAACTCAAAGGAGTGACTTTGCAGCTTGCTCCAAGTTCATTGGTTCTGATACTTCCAATACTTTATATTTATTTTAATTTTCATCTTAAAATATTCTTTACTATTTAGTCTAGTTGTACATTTTGCCTTACACTTTTATATTTTACATGTCATCATTATGTGTTTCATTATCTTATTTTAATTATAATCATATAATTTTAACTTTTAAATTATATAATTTTGAGTCTTGATGTAAATGAATGGAAATTGTAGTAGTACAACAGATTTGGAGAGCTTCTAGTATGTGTCCTTCTAATTAGTTTTATCATATGTGAAGCTGGGGGGCGGATATCTCCTTTACACACAATTCTGTAAACCCAAATTTGTATAGAGAGCCGATGACATTTTAATTTGGAAAAAGCTGCAACCATAACCTCCTTGTGGTCTAAATATGTCATGCTTCAAATTAATGAGAGATTATGGTATTCACTGTTGGCTCAGTTTTTCTAACAACAAAAACACACCAAAAATTCAACGAACTTTTGAGATATACGTGACTTTGAAATAACTCCCAGTGAGTAAATGACATCAAGAAAACTTTGAAAATAAAATTCCCAGGATGGAGAATGAAGAGTTGCAGATAATTCTGAGGCATTCTATCAGTTTCTACAAGGATGTAGGCAGCATTATTAACAACAAGAGTGTGCCCACGTCCTCCTTTAAACCCTGTCCACAGCCTTCATCTCTCTCCTAAACCATTACAGGCTCAAGTAGCCCTGTAATGGCCTCATATGCAAGGAAAGTCCTTCAGATACCCACCCACCATTTTTAAACTTTCTTTTTTCATTTCATTTTATATGTTAGAGTTTTTGCCTGCTTGTGTGTTTGTGCATTATGTACACACATGTGTACATGGAGGCCTTCATGGCCACACATGGTGGATCCTATGGGGCTTGACTTGCTGATGGTTCTGAGCTGCCACACAGAGGCTGAGAATTATAATGTAGTCCTCTGTAAGAGCAGACAGTGATATTGACTGTTTAGCCATCTCTCCAGCCTCCAGATATCCCTTTCTTAAATTCATGAACACAGTACTAAGAAAGACTACACAAATATAAATTTTATAATAACTGAGCACAATAACTATGAGAACAAAGGATTAAAAGATCCCAGGCAAAGGTAATTATGGATAAAAGAAAAACTCATGATGGGGCCAGTTAGATGTTAAGTCATTTCCTCTCACAATCTTCATTGTTCTTAAAAACACTAAATAATTAGAATAAAAAGATGTTCTAACACAGAGTAGGCCTGCACCTCAGCAACCAGAAACACCAATTAGGAGAAAATAAGCATTGACTCATTTAGCATCCAGCAACTCTATCTTCTATATGACAAAACTCTGTATCATAAAATGAATTCGGCACTAGTTGAAAGAAGACACTCCCACTTCTGATAATGACTGGCAAAGAATCCTGTGTCCATGCTCTTGCTCTAGGCCACAATGGAGAAAGCTCCACTGAATTCCCACTGTGCATCATTCACTGAGATCTCAGACTTAGTTATTCCTTTAACCATCAGTTTTACCTGCAGTCAACATTATTTTATAGGTAAAAAAACAAAGACTGAGCAAGCCCCAGAGTAGCTGAGTTAGGACCTAAACCTGCATGTCTCTTGCTGAAGGTCTGCTATCTGTACCACAGTATAGTAACACCATCTCTGAGGCATGCTGTGAATCTGGAAAGGACACCTGCATAGCCTCCAGCACAGAATAACATGGGGTAGATGTTTGTTCTTTATCATATACTTATTATTTCTGTTGTCCCACATGTTCTCCAAGTATATTAGCGTAAGTCCCTTGCTATCTTTATAAAAGTTATCCTATAAAGTGTCTGGTATCCAATTTCAGACTCTACAGTGGCTACTTAAGAATCACTAGAATGATAAATATTTAAATTTCCAGAAAAGTATTCATATAGAAATCCAAAAGTCCATCAGCATTTATTGAAGATGTATAGAACAAAGTTTGTAAGTTGTATCTGGTCTGATCAGAGTTGTAATGCTGAACTTGACATTTTGCATATTCGAATTTAGTATTGGGGAAGTAAGGAAGTAAGGCTCATTCAGCTCTTTGAGAGAAAAAAATTCCAAGGACTTGCCATGGTATAGATTAGTATCCACTTTAAACCCCCTCAAGTTTGATGGTAGATAGAAAGGAGAAAAGGGGGTCACTCAAGACTTTCTCTGACTTAAGTGCTTGTGAAGGAGCTTGGTGAAGTAGCAGGTGGTAGCTTCCATCTGTGTTTTCTACCCTGTGCTCTTGGAATATTTCATTCTTTTAACTTTGTGTGCTTTTACATATTATTCTTTAAGTTTCACAGAAACCAGAGCCACTACTTGCATAGTAGAGCCAATGAAATGGCTATGTTTTTATTAAACTTACCGAGCTTTTAGTACACCAGTGGGTTGCCTTCAGTATTACCCAAAGAGACTCCAGAGCCATCCGATGTTCTTCCCCTGTAATTAATCTCTAATGCTCGATTTTGTGCAATTCCTAATAATGCTGCCTGGGTAGAAATAAGAGCTTCAGTCAAGAGCCATATTAAAGATGAAGAGAGAGAAGCTTCTTGAACAATTGGTTTTCAAGAGAGCAAATAAATGTGAACTTTATTAAAGAGAAAAAAAATAATGAGAATATCTTGCATTAAGTAAAAACACTTGATGCTTTCCATTTTTCAGATTCTTTTATTTCACCCCAGACAAATGTTCCAGGATTTGTTTTTATAATGTATATTGTGTGCTATGTTACATTTGCAGCCTCATAGATTTAACAGGGGTAAGGGAAAGATTTGCCACACATAGGAATTGAAATAAAAAGGAGGAGGAAAATGAAAAGTCCTGCACTATGATTAATCCTGCAATAGAATTTCAATCCATTTTCTTACAAATATTTGGAACATTAATTTCAATCAATGGTTTTTAATTTCAAACTAACGAATGTATTAAAACTGACACAAGTCATGTAGAAATCACTTTGTAGTTCTCACCATTCTCTGTATTGTAGTAGATCATTTGAATCTCACTCTCCACTGGAGGGAAGAGAGAAGATTTTCTTTACATTTTCAAAAAAATAAAACAAAGGGCTGCAGGAATTAGGTTGCCTATGGTCAACCAGGTAGCTAACATAAACCATGGCTTCCAATTCGTTTTCTCATGGCTTCCTTTCTAGATCACCCCAATGTATTTTCATGTTAGCCTTTTAAAAAGTTTTGTATGTATCCCAATGTAAACTTCAGGTGATACTGATGCCATCATAGTGAATGAAAGATTGGGAGGATGAATCCTGGGAGATGTCACTCCATTAGTCTACAAAAATTCATCGGTGATAACTGTAGCTTGCAGTACAAAAGCATATCTCTTAATGGCATCCCTTTTTTCTGAATTCATCCATCTCCTGGAATTTAGCCATTGTACAACAGTGTCTCCACCTTCCTAGATTCTCCCCATTTTACAGCTATGTCCATCCACTCTGTGTGCCATGTTATGAATGTCATCATCATCCCCAACTCTCCTCTTGCTCATATTTAACTGCCAAGTTCAAGTCAAATAACTATAGTCCTGTTTATCTCTATTCTCATCGCTCAGATTTGAGCCCTTATCCTTTTCTGAAATACTTCCATTAAACACAAATGCCACTTCTCCTTAGCTATATACATCTGACCAGAACTACTGTCTTTTATCTTTGGATTAATAATTCTCACCCATTAAATTATGAATTATTCTCTCCCAATTATGGAAACCCCTCTGCTTTCATGTTCACCCTTCAGTTTTGTGTGAACTCAACATTTCTCCCTGCTTTCAGTCTACTCTGTTTACAAAGCCAACCACTCATCAGCCCATGTTCCACAATGGGTCATGTGTGTCTAAGTGTCTATGCCCTTGTTTGTGGAGAATGTGTCACAGATCAGATATGTTCATTATGGCTCCAGTCACTCTGTAGTTCCAATTTAGATCTCAGTTGAAATCTTCTTACTGATTCACACTTCTGTCTAAAGAATTTCTTACCAATCTTTCTGTTTGTATCATCTTAGATATTCACTTACAGCTTTCTTTTCATGTTATGTCCTCGTGACACAATTGTTATTTTGGGGAGCAACTTTAGGTGGGTTTCATGGGAAAGGCCAGGTCCCACCGAATAATCCTAAATATATTTAATGTGACTAGAAGAAGGATTCTCTGAGTTGAGATTCTGAAATAGTGACATTTCAACTTCTTTCCTTACTTTTGAAGGACATTTTCTTTTTTTCACATTTATTTTTAAATTTGTAATTTTTAAATTAAAGTGTAATTACATCACTTTCTCCTTCACTATCCTCCCTCCAACCCTTCCCATAATCTCTTCCACCAACCCCTCCTTTATCCCTCCTCTCAAATGTTCCAAGCCAGAGAGAGAGTATGTACGAATGAGAGAGTATGTGTGTTTTTTTAAAAGGTGAGGGGATTAATAAACTAACAATTTCAGTTTAGTGCTCCAGCATAGCTTGATTACTGAGTCTTGACTGGGTGCTCATTTAGTGGACATGAGCTGAAAGACAAACCCAGATAACCAGAGTGACAGAATCGATGTAGTGTAGTGGACATTCCTAATTCTGCCTGGTTCTTACTATTTAAAATTATCAGTGTGTGAATGCGTGTGTGTGTGTGTGTGTGTGTGTGTGTGTGTGTATATGTGTGTGATGTGGTGTGTGGTGTGGTGTGTGTGTGTGTGTGGTATGTGTGAGGTGTGGGGGGATGTGGTGTGTGTGTGGGGATGTGTGGTATGTGTGTGGTGTGGTGTGTGGTGGTGTGTGGTGTGGGGGTGGTGTGGTGTGTGTGTGTGGTGTGGTGTGGTGTGTGTGTGTGGTGTGGTGTGGTGTGTGTGTGTGGTATGTGGATATGTGTGTGTGTGTGTGTGGTGTGTGGTGTGTGGTGTGTGGTGTGTGTGTGGTATGTGGTGTGTGATGTGTGTGGGGGGTGTGGTGTGTGTGTGTGTGTGTGTGTGTGTGGTGTGTGTGTGTGTGTGTGTGTGTGTGTGTGTGTGTGTGTGTGTGTGTGTGTGTGTGTGTGTGGTGTGTGTGTGTGTGTGTGTGTGTGTGTGTGTGTGTGTGTGTGTGTGTGTGTGTGTGTGTGTATGTGTGTGTGGTGTGTGGTATGTGTGTGTGGTGTGTGGTGTGTGTGTGTGGTATGTGATGTACATATATGAGCACCCATGCCACAGCATTTGTGTTGAAGTCTGAAGTCGGAGGACAACACTGTGGAGTAAGTTCTCTCCTTCAAGCTTTATTTTGGATTCAGGGATTGAACTCAGGCCACTAGGCTCACACAGCGAGAGCTTTACCCCGTCCACCTCACCAGCTTATTTCTCACTATTTTGAGGGCTCTCTGTGTGTGCATACACTAGAACATGTGTGTGTTTCATGTTTCCCTTGAAGTTAGTCCAGCAAGTCTTAACTTTTTTCTTTAACTTTATTCTGAATATATAAATACTCACATAAAAGTGTAAAACATAGTTGCATAGCACAAGAGATAAGTCTATTAAAAATTTATTTTCCCTCCACTTCTGTTCTTCTCTGTCTCATCTATTTCTGGTTACAGCTGCTGCTGTGGTGAACAGCTCTGATCAGATTCCAACAGGATTCCTTTATTGCCCTGGCTAAGAAGTCAAATTCTGTGTAATGCCATTTGTTTGAAATATATATAAAAAAAAAGGAAAGAAAATTTATGGCCCAGAACTTTCTAAGCATTGGCTAATACTCTATGTGTACCTAAAAGGAATGCACATTCTGTAATTGCTTAGGAATAAATAAGCCAGTTCTATCATTTGGTTGTTATTCTATATTTATATTAATTTATTCTATGTTTATATGAATTGTTTGTTTATTTCATTAGTCAACATTTTAAACCTGAAAGTTTAATGTTTTCATAATTTTATCAGTACCATTCCTCTGTCTACAGCTTCATTGTGTCTGTTAAAATCAGCTGCGGTGCTTGATGTTGCGTTATTGAGACCTGATGATTTTTTGAGACTGACACACATCTCTTGTCTTTACCTTTCACAGATTCTGCTACGTCACTACAGGCATGCTTTTCTATGCACATTATTCTTCTTGGGCTAGTATTGCATCTTGGTTCCTTGGCTTCAACTCTTAATACTTTTTTAAAAATCTTGTCATTTATCTCTTTAACAGTTGCTCATGCTCCTTCGACTTCCTTACATAGAACTCTAGCCCTCATTCTGAAACAATAAATGTATATAGTTTACACATCTTTGCAAATGGTCCCATTGTTATTGTGAACATTTCCATTGTAGTAATTTACATTCATGTTTTAAAAGCAACATTTTTAAAATTAATTATTTATTAAAATTTTTCTTCCCTCATATATTGCATTCCAATACCCTTTTGCCCTTCCCTTCATTCCTCCTAGCTCCCCCTCATCTTCCCTATCCCCCAGATCTACTCCCCCCTCATTTTCCCTCTCCCATCTCACCTCTCCTCAAGAAAGAACAGTCTTCCCGGGGTTACTGCTCGATTGACTTTTCTCAGTCTGACATTAAATCCACTAAGTGCTCAGTTTCAATACTTGCAAGTTTCAGATTCCAAAGTTTCCCCTGAATACTTTCTCTATATTGGTGAAATTTCTTAAAATCCCATTTATTTTCTGGAATGTGTTAACCGTACCTATTTGCCAGGGCCTCTTTCCTGGGACCTAAATACACATTTTGGCCTTTGAGCCATTTGAAACTCAGAGCTCCCTTGTTCATATCCATCTCTCCACAGTACTGCTGTTTCAAATCCTGGTTTTCTCACAAGGTTGGAACTCTTAAATTGTGTCTCCTCGGTAAGATAACTAAGAGCTCACTTGTACTTCTCTTAGCAGCTTCTCTTTCCTAATTTAGCCTTTAATCCTGTCCTACCTAAGAACTTTTCACTCTTATAAATTAAACTACAGTTTTGAAACAAAATATAACCATGCGTTCTCAAGTCATAAAACAAATTTGGGAGGCTGGAGAGATAGGTTAGTGGTTAAGTGTATTGGTTGCTCTTTCAGAGGACTTGGGTTGGGTTCCAACCACCTACATGGTAGCTCATAACCATCCGTAACTCCAGTTTCGAGGGGTCCGATGCCTTCTTCTGATTTCAAAGGGCACAATGTAGTACATGGATGTAAAATACTCCCAGATTAAATAAATAAATAATTAAATTAGCAAGTTACTTCATTGATATCCTGCTGCAGCAATCACCTAAAAATATGTCAAGAGTTATATTTGGTCCTTGTCTTCAAAGATTCCCCTGTGCAATTGAAAGATATGTACTATGTTCAACACTATTATACTTAAGTGCATACAGTTCTCCTGTGAGCAGAGGTATAGGCATGTCATTTAGGAAAACAAAACAAGTCTCATGCTTATGGCAAATCTGGTTTTCTCCAGTTAAAAGCTCCCTAATGCTGTCCAGGTTCAGAGGGCACATCTCTCCAGGTATCACAGAGACAGATCAAGGCGCTTTTAGCTCTTCATTGTCCACTACACATTATTACAAAACACTATAGGAAAGCATTGAAAGTAACCTCTCTATCAGCTGGGACCTGCCTGCCCTTCTCATATCAGTGTGTAATTGGCCTAGACTTCAGACAATTCCATTGCCTGTGACATCTGCTAATTTTGAAAATTTACAATCTCAATGTTTCTAGGACTTCTGCCTCTTACAACCTTTTATGACTTGAAGTTTTGCTTCAAGAATACATTGGCTAGGAATGCTTTGCTTTATGAAATAATTAAAAAAATCCTAATTCACAGAATAAGTGGCTCATATATTAGAAATAAGTTTTTCACTTCTCTAACTGGGACCTGAAACTGTAGAGCAAGGCCTGACTTAGGCACTGTTCCCCTATCATGTTCTCTGTCCCCATGACCACATGATCAGCTTCATCTGTGTGGCTCCTCCTGCTCATAGGATGCTTTCAAGACTGATTCCTCACTGAAGCCTATGTCTCTCATTTTACAGAAAATCCCCCAGTTTCATCTTAAGATGAAACCACCCAAATCTACATGAACAGAGAGATAAACTATGAATAGAACTAGGAATATACTGGCATGCAGGGTCATATTTTTCAAGGGCAATATCTGATCAAAGTGCAAATACCAGCCAGGGAGAGGGGTATGTGTGGCATACACCTTTAATACCAGAACTTGGGTGGCAGAGGCAGGTGGGTATCTGTGAGTGCAAGGCCAGCCTGCTCTGCAGAGTGAGTTCCAGGACAGCCAGAGTTACAACAGAGAAACCTTGTCTCAAAAAAACAAAACAAAACAACAACAACAAAAGCAGATACCTGTATAAAGTTTGGGTTTTACTAAGAAATGACATTAAATGCTTTTATATGGCTCAAGCTATTTACCACCAGAGCCCGGGTAGAAAAGTCTCTTTTGACTGGGATTCTTTGTAGACTCTTATCTGGCACATAAAGCCTTGAAGGAAAGTGTGGCTATTCCCAGCTGTTTTCTAAGTAACACAGAAATAGTCATATTAAATGTATATTGCGATATACATCTGGTTGCAGAAATCTTTGTTCTTGGTTTATTTCTGTTGCTATGATAAAATCACTAACCCCAACAATGTGGTAATGAAAGAGTCTATTTACTTTCAAATCCTGCCTATAGTCCCTCCATGTCAGGGAAGTCAAGGAAGGAGGCCAAGTGCCTGTTCACATCACATCCACAGAGAAGAAGGATGCACCTACACAGCGTTCTTGTTTTCAGATAGTTTTCACCTGATTTATATAATTCTGAATCTCTGCCTAGGGAATGGTGCCTCCTACAGTAGGCTGTGTCTTCCTACATCAATTAACAACCAGGACAGCCCTTCATGGATGTGACCACAGGTCAACTGGATCTAGATAATTTCTCATTGACCCTTTCTCCCTAGATGATTCTAGGTTGTAGTAAGTTAACATTTAAAATGAACCATCACAGTCTATCCCTTGGCATCTTCACATGCAGTTCCATCTCTTTTAAATCCTAATGTTCTATCTCCTATTCCAAAGGTCTCTTGTTAATCTCATAATGAACAACATAGTCCAATGAATCTTTAAAAGTCCAAAATGAGCTTCTGTTAAAAAAAAAGAAATAAAAGAAAGACACATGCTTCTTATTCCAAAAGGGAAGAAGCAATGGATATCAAATTATGAGTCATATTTAAGCAAAATCAAAATCCAACAGTGTAGACTTAAATTCTGAACTTCAATTTCCCACATCTGAGACTTTTAATCTCCTAGGCTCCAGAAGGTATAGGCAGCCTTACCTCTCCCCAGCTCTACCTATCTCTTGTGCACACAGCTCTCCTCTTACTCTGGCTCCATTCCTCAACCTCAGCTTGCACTGGCAGATGCCCCATGATCCTGGCATCTCCAATATCCTCAGGTCTCCATTGTAGCTGAAGCTTCACTTTCACCAATGACTTCTTAGATCCTCTCTTTAGGGATTATGATACTGACACAAGGTGCCAAGCCTCAGCCACTCTCCATGATCCACTTACTGTTGAATTTTCCTGCCTTCAAAACAAGTACCATGTGAGCAGCACTTAAGTATTGCCAAAGTCTACTAGAAACTTTTGATGTAGCCTGGCCCCCTTGGCAGCTTCTGTGTTCTGATCCAAAGGAAATGCTTAGTTCCTATTGACCCGGTGAAGGAAGAGGCTTTCATTCAGTGTTGCTGCTCTGTTAATAGCCACAGCTGTTTCTTCTGCCATAACTTGATTGGAATATACTTTCCTAGCCAACATGTTACCTGAATGGCACCTCACCCTGGTTCTGATGGAGTCTTTGATTCCTTCTGAAACCCCACATGCCTAGTACTTTTATTATTACTGTCTTCCAAGCTCCCAAAAGAATATCTCGTTTAGCCATTTAGTGTGGACCACTCAATAAGTTTTCCATTCCAAAGTTCCAGGATAGATATAAATACAGACACAAAGGAATTAAATTATGACTTGACTTCTACCTTAGCACTTATATGTGCATGTCCCAAAACCAAGAGGTAATAAATACCTGCATCTCCTCATACTTTTAGTTACACCAATTAAAGGAGTGAGTATTTCCACACACTAACATCTGTGAAACTATAGTAGCATTATTTATAACAGCTCATAAGTAGAACCATTCCAATAGTAATCTTTTGGTAAAATTAAAAAATGGCAGAACCCGATGAAACAGTGTAGTAGAGTGCAAAATAAGAAAGATAAAAGAAAATACAACCCTGGACACATGTCCCAACATGAATGAACCCCCAAACATGAAGCTCCAGAAAAGATGGACCCTAAAATGTGTGTATTTCATCATTCTGTTTATTTTGATTGTCCAGGTAAATCAAATCATGTAGAGACAGAAAGGAGATTGTTTTTAGAGATCCAATGGGCACACGATACAATTCACAGGCTAGAACCCAGGAAAAGCGACAGACTGGTGAATGGATGGATACAGAACTACAAACCATTATTTGTAATTTCTGGTGAATGAAAGCAATATTATTAAGTGTTCAGATTTAGGGCTTGGGAAGCATATGGTGTTTCTGAAGAAGATGAATAATGCACACAGCAATTTGCAGATACAAGACAAGGTTGATATTAGATATGGGACATCAGGTCTTTGGGTCTGATAAGTATGTTCTAGATTTGAGCAGAGGTGGAAGTTGCACAATTCTGCATTAAAAAATCACATGCTATCCATACGTCTATTTGAAGAAAGAGGTTTCAAACTCGCATCGGTAACTGAAAACTGAACACGTCACATCAGGTGGGGTTATAGACATCTGGAATGGGGGTCACTTTGTCCTTTTGCTGGGGTTCCTGGTCAAGACAGCAAGTAGGGAGGAGCTTCCATTAGTCTGGGGTCTTTGTATCTGACATCGCACAGTCCATTGCCACCATATACTGGGCAGTCATAAGCTGCCATTGATAAAAGCTTCTGGAGACAGATACATTATTTTGTAAAAAACGAACAAACAAACAAACAAATAACCCAAACAAACAAAAGCAAAACCAAAAAAAAATACACAGTACAAATGAGACAAATTTTATAAATTTTACAAATTTTATAAATCCAAATTTGTGTCCTAAACCAGAAAATCTATAGAGTATGCAGCTTACACTACCAAAAAATCAAGGCTTTGAATATTCTATATATAGACAAAACCCAACATATTTTCCCGTTAAAGAGTACCACGTATCCATGATGTGAAGTGGTAAGTTTTACCAGCTTCCTTGAGTTTTCCAATATAGTAGTTTTATAACAAGGTGCTAAACAAAGCTTCTAAAAGTAATTTAAAGATAAACAAGCAGAAGGTGTCTATCCTTTACCCTTACTCAAAGGATTTAGTGACTGCTTAAGAGTTGTTACCTGCGAATCTGCACTGAGCAGCACAACTACATTCACTCAGTAACATTTATGTTGGCAGCAAGCAGTTTTGTTTTGAACTTTATATTTAATTGATCCTGCAATCTTTTAACTTACTGAGTCCTCTCTTACTTGGCTTAGATCGGCTGTCAGAAGCTGTGAGCTCAGAGGGGCATATACACTAGCCAGAATACTCTTCTCTTTATGGGAGACCTCAAATGAGCAAGCTGGGTATTGGGCTCCTGTCCCCTTGTAGCCCAAATGTTTCAATAGTCTTTAAACTCTTCCTCCCTTCAGCTCTCAGGGGGAATTGCACTGATAAGGTTTCTGCTCATCAAAGGGATGGACAACAGTGGCTCTGTCAATCCCAGGACACAGCATGCTGGAAAGGGCGGCTTCTCCCCTGAGAAGCTATTATGAAGAACCGGAGTTCTCCAGTGCCCATCAAGAATGAATCACTCCACTTCAGTTATTGTTCCTGTGGATTCCTCTTCCTCTCCTCTTTCTCCCCCACCCTCAAGCAGTTTTTAAAGTCCACTGCCAAGGGAATTTCAAATTGTATCTGACTTATTGATTCCAAGAGGCAGCCAAGTCCAGTGGGCATGCAATACAATTTGCATCCTGGAGCTTAGAGAAAAGTGACTGGCTAGTGAATTGAGGGACACAGATTAGTAAACCATAATTTGGAATTTCTAATAAATTGAAGGAAATATTTTTAAAGTGTTCTGACTCAGGGTTTAAAATTTAGATGATGTATCAGAAGAATCTGAGTGATATGTAAAGCACTCTGAAGATATAAACAAATACTCTTACTAATAATATTTATAAAAACTCACCTTAGTGAAGTCAGACTCCATATTGTGTATGCACGTTATGTTCTGTCTTGTATCTTTATCAGAGAGCATTGAAAAGTAGGAGGACACTGTACAAAAACCTGTCAATTCTCACCCTTTTGAAGCTCCAGGAAAAGACTTTGTGGGAGGTAGCAGGACCATCTCGCTGATTAAACCACCCAGCAGCGCCGAGCATCTATCAGATCGGGGTCTACTTGACAGCTGCAGCATTCACCCTTCACACTGGGTGTGAACATCCAGCTTAATATAACTGCCATGCCACGGTCCAAGGTAGTAGATAATTCAATTCTGTTTAATTCAACCAAATCTTTATTTCCTGCTAACCTGTGACCCAATCACCACATTAGTGTCTCTGGAGATGTTAAAAAATATGTTAAGGCATGTTCCACCGGCTCAAGGAGTTAAGAATGTAATTGACGGAGCTTACAGTTGAATTGGTTAAGAAAAGGGAAGGGTATGCTATGCATTTGAGTAGATACACTTTTCATTTTACCTCTTTTGACATTTGCCTGGACAATCAAGGCGTAGGCATAGTTTTTTTGGGAAGGAACATATAACAATAAAATGAAGATGGAGTTTCCCATTGTGTTTTAGGTAAGAGCCCCTCCCTCCAACCACTGTGCTTTTGTTCTACAAAACAAGTAGAGAGACATAGAGGATTTGACATATAATGTGTGGCCACTCTTCAGTAACCACTATTGAACTTCAAAATGAGTTTAGTCATTAGCTTTGACAAATGAGGAGCCTTTTATTGATTTTTACACATGTCTATCATGGGATCTATTTAAAGAGAACAGTCAATTCTAAGAAAGATTATGTTAATCTTATTGGTTTGATGTCCTAATGGGACAGGGCAGAGCAGACACAGGAAAAAAAATTAAAATCCTAGAAACTGGCAAGTATCTGTATCATTTCCTCAAATCAATTCCAAAAAAAAAAAAAAATGGAAAAAGAATAACAAGTATATTTGTCTTTTCTGTGGAAGCTAAGAATATATTGATAAACCACCAGACAGTGTTAACCAACAGCTTGAGAAGTTCATGCAAAGGACATTGACAGGAGGGCTACAATTACTAATTTATTTGTCTTTTTATGGCTCAGTTAAGAGCATCTTAGGTAGCCTGGCACATGGCAGCCCGTCAAACTTCACAGGCTAGCTGTCAGAATTTTGACTGACATGCAAGCGGTGTTTGCCCTTGCCTTCAGTGGAGTACACACAGGTAAGACAGCTTGTTGGGAATTTTTATTTCATGCTCCCAGGATTTGTGGATGCACTTTTATTGAAAGTTCTGACAAAAAAAAAAAAAAAACCAACAAGCCACTCCTGAAATTTCCAAGGTTTCTGCTGCAAGCATTTCTGCGCTTAAGTGAGATCTTCCTTTGGGATTAGACAACTCCAGGGGCTTTCCTGAAGCCGTCTGATCTCTAAGACAGCTGTTTAGTACATTGGAGACCATTTCATAGTTTTTGTTGTTGTTAACGTCACTGAAAAGACACTCAAAAGAAAAAAAAGAAAGAAACAAAGAATTAGCTGTGAAAAGGCTGAGAAGGACTCTGGGGGATGTTATAATTTTGAACTAGTAAATGCCAAGTTGTGCCCTCCAACTTTTCCGACTCTCTCCATCCAGGTGCATCTGGTAAACTCCTCATTCTCCTAACGGTAATCTATAGCTGTTCTAGATATTCACCTTATTTTTCTAAAAATTGAGTCTTCTAGTGTAAAACTGCTTTCAAATAGCCTTGAGTCCTGGACCATTTGTGTTTGAATAAAGCCTTTTAATTATGTAGCTACAATAGACCAGTGTTCACAATACTTAAAGATATTTGGAAAAGAAATGATCACTGTAATAAGGCAGGAGATGTGCTAGCTTGATAAGGGCATCTGCCCAGTCTTCTTTCATCTCTGCTGCACATGTCAATCATGCCAGTTCATTCTTCATACATATATTTACATACATGCATATGTATACACACACACATATTTCTATAGGCTATTTCTATTATTCATAGATAGTTTCTAAAGTTATGACTGAAGCTATCATGATTTGGGTCCCCATAGGTGCCCCCAAACTTGATCCATGATTGTATATTATAATGTCTGAATTGTAGCCAGGCATGGTGGTGTATACCTATAATTCTAGACATTGGAGAATTTGAAGCAGGGGGATAAAGAATTCAAATCATCCTCAGCTGTGTTGTAAGTTTGAGGCTGGCCTGGGCTACCTGAGAAGACCTATCCGAGATGATGATGATGATGCAGCAGAATGGGGAGGAGGAGAAACTATTTTGAACATATGCGTTAGCAATTAAGACAGACAGTTATTTCCTCAGAAGTCATGTGATACATGCTGAGTATAACCATATATGTAATCACTTATATTTGTTGAATTCATCATCCTGGTAATTGGTAACAAAACAATATTCATTTAATAAAAGAAGAAAAATTTAATTTCTCCTTTAAATGTAGGAAGAATATAGGCTCATAGTCAATCCATTCTTTTAAATTGATCAGGTGTTCTGTCATGAAAGTAAATCATTTCATCATGTAAATAAAATACTTGATTGTTCTGCTTACACGTGTGTGTGTGGGGAGGGGATGTGTGTGTATGCACATATACACAAATTACCAAACCCCAGGACCCTAGAACAACAAAATCCATTCCTTGCTCAAGCCACATACACAATTTTTGAGGGTTTAATACATTCTTTCAGAATGATGAGAAGCAGGAAGAGACCAAGACAAGCCCCACAGTGAATCTTATCATTTCTGAATGGAAGGAGCACACAGCATCTTCACTTTGCTTCAGTTAACTGAAGCAAACCACCTGATCTAGCTCCACCTATGTGGAGGTCTCTAATAACTTTCCAGTGGTGGTGTGCCTCCAGATATTAGTGGACATGACCTGGTCGTCATGCCTCATCTTAAGGGAACAAACTTCACAGATCTTTCATCTCTTCAATCTATGAGTCTCAAACCAAAGTTCCCTGAAACTTATCATGTTCATTCCAAGCTGAGAAATATCCTGGCAGACTATGTCACTGTTTTTTAATATGTGTACAAAGATAAAGATTACATTGATAGGGGTTAGGGAGATGACTAAGTGGTTAAATTGCTAAACGAGAGCTAGAGATTGGATCCCCAGAACCCATGTAAAAAGCTGGGCAGGATAGTGTGTGTCTGTAATGCTGACCCTGGAGAGATACAGACAGGAGGATCCCCAAAGCTCATTGGCTCGCTAGACTAGCTTAAATGGCAAACTCTATGTTCAGTGACAGACTCTGGTTCAAAGAATGAGGAAGAGAGAGATAAAGGGAAATACTTGATGCCTACCTGGAGTCTCCACACAGAAATGCTCAGGTTAGTGTCCATACACAAATGTGCAGGCCTACACTATTACACAAACTCAAACAAATATACATGCACACACATGATCACACATATTTATAAAGAAGTCAGGGTCCAAGAAATGTTCCACAGCCACATCATTTTGTTTGTTTGTTTTAGAACAACCTCTCTATGTAATTATGTCAGGTTTTCTAATCATGATTTTTTAATTAGAAGATCTGGAGGCCTGGTGGTGATGGTGCATGCCTTTAATCCTAGCACCCAAGAGGCAAAGGCAGATGGATCTCTATGAGTTCAAGCCCAGCCTGGTATACAGAGTGAGTTCCAGGACAGCCAGAGTTATAACAGAGAAACCCTGTCTCAAAAAACAAAACAAGCAAGCAAACAAACAAACAAAGTCTGGAATTTAGCAGTAAAAGTAGTCCTCTATAATCCTGTGATCTGCGTGCAGTAGGAGTAGTGTTTGAATCTCTTGAATCCAGCAAGACAGTAGTGGTAGGCTTGTCTATAGTGTGGCCCACATCAGGCCTGGCACAAGAAGTGCCCCCCAGACATCTACTGCCCTGTTTCTGACTTATCCCCAAACTTCTGCCTTGTGAATTTCTTTTCACCACATTCTGATTTGATTTGAATAGGAACTTCTAGCATTGGTTTTGAGAATTGTGCTGTATCATCCCTTTGCCATGACCTCTACGAGGCCACCATGAGGAAATGGTCCAGGATGTGTGGAGCTGGAGATGTAGAGTGCATGCTTCCCAGATTGCATGAGCTTATGACTTCAGTGCTGGATGCTGCCAGGAGAAATGCCCCACAGGATCACAAGTCAAACTTTGTGTGGGATTTACTAGAGTTGGACTTTAAAATGTGTTTCATATTTGACTTTTTGCCATAGAAGCTCATCCCCTTTCTCTGTTGTTTCATTAATATGTCTTATTGGCTGGTTAATGTGCAAGGACATTCCAATTTTATAAAGAGACATCAGGAAGACATAAAAAGATAATTATTTGTAAATCACAGGCAAGAACACACTGTTCCATGTTGTAAATTCCTATTGATATTCAGCTACACCTCCATGCTCCCTAAGGACTGTCATGTTTGTCAATCTTTCAGATTCCCCCTGAGATCCTGTCTCTGGGTAAAGCAGGCTTTTGAATCTTTAGAGAGAATATTGAATTGACCATTTCCAAAAAGGGCACAAAGATTGACTTGATACAGTAGGAATGAGGCCGTGTATTTATCTATTTTGATAGTAGTTACAGTGAAATCAAACATTTTCTAAGAAAGCCATTTTGTTCTGATGGGAATGTGGTTGATTTTGGTCTTGCAGGATTATCGGTTATCCTGTGGTTTCTGCAAAGTCCAGATGTTTTCAAGATGCTCTCATGCGTGAGATCCATGTGTTTAGGAAGATTCCAGCTTTAGACGTTGCCTAGGAATAACCAAGTTTAACACTTCAAGGTTCAAGTGTAAATATAGATATTTATACAATATGATTTTGCGATGTCCTCAAAATTAAAATAAGCATCATTTCAGTTATGTCAAGTGCTTTCATTTTGAACACTAATAAAGTCGGCTTTAAATTCAATTAAGTTATGTGATAATAAAATGTCAATTATTGAATGAAAAATTTTAAACACAGAAAATTTGCTTTTAGCTTTGAGCAGGGTGTGAAGTCTTGTCAATAGATGGGAATAATGAAAGTTCACCTTAAAAGACATTTTTTTTTTGCCTTTAAAATAAGCTGACAATTATCTGTCAAGTTAACATGAAAGTTTGATGCCTTGAAATTAATATAATAGTAACTCGTCTGATGTTACTTCAATATTTTCTTATAAAATAATGTTGTGTTGTTCACATTTTAACATTTGTTGCCACATTTAATGACTGTTCTCAGTGACTGAACTTGACTTGTGTAGATTTACCACACATTCTCTTACACAAAGTCTATGAAATTAATCTACATTTTTTTTTCCCCACAAGTTACAATTTTGATTCCTCTGTGTCTCTCCTCCTTCCCAACATGTGATGTATGTAATGGTTTTCTTTTGGTCTACACTTTCTTTTTGCAATATCCTAACATTCTAATACATTCTGTGGCAGTAATTACAGTACAGCTATAATTCCAAACTTGCCTTAAAAAAATGTTTCAAGTTCTAACAAAATACTTCAAAACTAAGCTTCTATCATTTCTCCAACCACAAGTTTTTTCTTCCTTCCTTCCTTCCTTCCTTCCTTCCTTCCTTCCTTCCTTCCTTCCTTCCTTTTTCTTCCTTCTTTCCTTCCTTCTTTTCTTTTTTCTTTCTTTCTTTTTTGTTTTTTTGAGACAAGTTTTCTCACTTGTAAATCTGGCTGTCCTGGAACTCACTCTGTAGACCAAGCTGACCTTGAACTCACAGAGATCTGCCTGCCTCTCCCTCCCCCAAGTGCTGGGATTAAATGTGTGTGCCACAACCACCCAGTCACAAATTTCAGAAGCAAAACCTTTTTAGATTTCCAATGCTGTTGCCATTCCTCTGGGTGATCTGGTTCAAAACATATTATTCCTTAATTAAGTCAGCTTTTTGCAATCAAAATACTCTGACTACAGACTTTGAAATTAATTTTTTTCCCTGAAAAATCATTTATTTCATCCTACCTTGGACCACTGAAAAGACCCTTTTAAATGATCTCTGTATTTAGTCTTTTACATGTATAGTCTTTCCATCACTGTGTTTATCAGCCAGCTTATTGTCATATCATTTTGCTTAGGGGACCCAAATAAGAAAACATGTGCCTTCCCCTTCCTGGAGAGCAAAGCCTGAAGCTCCTAAGCTGGCTTTCCTGGTACATCTATTCAGTAGCTTCACATGCTCCTCTTTCCCCAAAGTTTTCATTTTTAGGAGGTTTTTATTATGTGTATATGTGTATTATCCGTGCACATATGAGTGCAGTGTCCTTGGAGGCCAGAAGCTAGACCCAGATCCCCAGGAGCTGGAGTTACAGGTGGTTGTGAACTACCTGATGTGGGTACTGTGAAGGGGACTTAGGTCCTCCGCAAGAGCAGTGCATGCTCTTAATTGTTGAGCTCTCTCTCCAATCCCTCCAATGTGTTTTTCCTTCCTATATCTTCTAATTTTTTTTTTTTTGCATCTTCAGTTATTCCACAGAGGCACTGTATATTTAGTTTCAGCTAATGTTACAATAAAATGGCTTCCCAGTGCACGTAAAGATTGTTTGCATTGTGCTGTGTTCTAATAAGTGTCAAAATTTAATTTCAACTAAAAACAGTACACATGCATAACATCAAAAGCATTGTGGAAAAGGATACAAATGACCATCTAAGCAGGCAACGAGTTGTATTCCTTTGGCCGGTTATAATCTGGGGTTTTCTGAATTACGATGACAGAGGGCTGGTGACATGGCTCAAAAGTAGAAATGTCTGTCTTGCAAGCCTATTGGCCTGAGTTTGAATCCCAGAATGTATGTGAAGATCGAAGGAGAGAATTGACTCCAGAAAGTTTTCCTTTGACCACCGAATGTGAACTATGGTGTAATCTCTGTCTATCACATCGTAAACACACACACACACACACACACACTCACACACAAGTACAGAAAATAAATTACATTATTTTAAAAGAGAGCAACAGAATTTGCCTCACTAGCTGAACCTCCTTTCATGAGCAAATTCTTTGTAGAGTGTGATGCCGCAGGGTAGCAGGTCACCATTCTTACATCTTTCTTTCCAGTTGGAGTGAATCATCTCAGACTTTGCCACCATATACTCAGCTATATATGCATAACATTCTAAAGCATCTGTTGTCGTCTCACCTGTGTTCATGGCATATTCTCCAGTAGTAGATAGTATCCTCAAGAACCACTTCCCCAGCCTATGGAGCAACTCCTCATCTGCTGAAATTCTGAAAAGAGAACTGAGCAACCCACCAGAGTCTCAGGCTTCATTTTTAATTCTTGTTCCTTTGCTTTTTCTATTATACTGGCTTCTTCACTGGCTTCAGTTACTTCTTTACTGAATCCTTGGACCCCTCAAATCAACCACGAGATCATCTGTTTATTTCAAACTCCTGCTAATATTCATCATTTCAGCCAATTCAATGAATCATGTGTGTAGAACAATGATTCATTTCCTTTTCTCTAGTCTAGATCCATCAAAGCAGTTGCTATCCACAGCATCTGCAGCCTTACAAGATGTGTATCTCAATTATTGAAACCTGAAAGTCAAAATTAATCCACGGTAAGTGGACTGAAATGGTTATATTGTATTAGAAAGCATAAGAACAGTATTAATTTCTTTGTACATCTCCATCCGTGCTCTTGGGTGGCAAAGTGCTTTATCAGTGAACAATAATATTTTGAAAGAAATGTAGTTTTCATTGTTTTGGGGTTTTGTTTTTGTTTTTGGAGAAGTAGGACTCATCAAGGAACTTAGCATATTTAGTGAAGTACATTATATTTAGATATGCTGTCTCGTAAGCTTTATTATTCACTATAGATCATGGGGAAAATACATTGAGCATCATCCTTAAGGACCACAGGATTGTTAAAATGGTAAACGACTATAGGCTTCAACTCAAAACCACAATCTATAAGCCTCTCTCTTAAAGCTATGAGTCCTAGTCTTGACTTCTCTTCTGTATCTCTGAAAATCCTGGAAGATGCCTCTGGTGGTTTGAATAGAAATGGAACCCATGTTCTCCTAGATTTGAAGGCTTAGTCGTTAGGGAATGGGGCTACTTGACAGGGATTAGGAAGTGTAGCCTTCTTGGAGGAAGTGTGTCACTGGAGGTGAGCTTTGGGATTTCAAATGCTTAAATCAGGCCCAGGGTGTCTCTCTCTTTCTGCCACCTGTCAATCTAGATGTATAACTCTCAGCTACCTCTCCAGCACCACATAAGTCTGCTTGCTGCCATGCTTCCCATCACTGTTGTTTTCTTTTTCTCTCTCTTCCCTCCCCGGCTATCAGTTGCCAGCTTAGCCCCTGGGAAGGAAAGCATAAGGTGTGGGTCAACACATCCTGATGGGTCCCAGATCCTACATAGGTCTAAGAGCCTACAAGAGTAAATCAGACTCTCAGGGGAGGTCATCAGACGAGCATATCTCTCATTTATTAAATCAAGGGTGGTTACATTTATAGGATATAGACAGAGGAGGGTCTTTGCTACCCAGGGCTGGAAGCTGTTGGTTAAGACAAGGATACTGGAGTATCCATTTGCATATGGAGCTCAAGTCAAGCATCAAGGTCTTGCAAGGGCACCTTCTGCATAAGGTGTGGTACCACAGGTAAAAAGAGGAAGGTACCTTATTAGTAAATGGGCTCATCCCTATGCTTCCAGATACAGGGCAGATAAGCACCAACCAAGCCACATTCCTTTGCTAATGACCTTCTATGTAGCCAGCAATATTTAATATTTAGCTGGGTTACTGGCCAGTGCTAAAAAGTGAAGAGCACTCGAACTCCTACCGCACTCAGGATGAGAAAATCCAGGGTTCAAGGCATGCTTTGACTCACTCTCAGCTCTATGACAGTCCAACATATCATGACGATAATAGACTAAACTTTTGATATGGGAAGCCAGCCCCCATTAAATATTTTCATTTGTAAGAGTTGCTGTGATCATGGTGTCTCTTCACAGCAATAGAGCACTGACTTTAGGATGCTGCCTTTCTCCAGTACAAGACCATTTATTTCCACACTGTAAATCTGTTAGTGTTAACACGTTCATCAGTGCTCCTAGACATTCTGAATGACTTCCACTTGCTTCTCCATCAACACTTGCTATTTTTTCATCTACATTTATGTTATAGAGTCAGTTTCTTGCCTTGAACTTCATGAACCAACTTTCAGGTTTCAACTTTTCTTCTGAAGCTTAATCATGTTTCTCAGCCTTCATAGAATAGTTAACCCCTTGCTCTGGATTGGGTATTGACTTAAGGAAGTATTGTCAGTCTATTATCAATCTCCATTCATTAAGCATTCTCTACATCGACAGTGGGATTGTTTCCCTTTCAGTTCAGAGTTCATCTTTTACATGGCAACTTAGATAAAGGTTTGGACTCAGAAACTTGGCTTTCATATCTTGGTTTTCAACATGCATTTTTCTTTATGCTTAATAATGTCTCTCTTATATGTAATGTGAGAACTGTGTAACTTTTCTTTTCCCTTGGATACTTAGAGGCCATTAGAAGGTCTTCATTGGCCTAATTGCAATATTACTGTGTCTCAGGGTAAAGGGAGGCCAAAGGAGAAGAAAGGAGATGGGAAGTGAGTCAGAACACAAGAAATATGTTGCCTTCTGTTGGTAGTTTGGTGAGTCAAAACAATAGAAACAATAATCTGATATTTTTTACTTCAGGTTATCTTAATATAACAGCAATCACCGAGTCTGAAATAAGGTTACGATTTCCAAGCCATGGAAGAGGCACACAGGACGTCCAAGCATATTAGGAAAATGGTGGCAATAGACTTGCCCCACTTTGCACAGGATCCCCACATAGTCTGTAAAAGGCACGTGAAACACAACAAATCAAAAGAGATATACCAGAACTCCTGCTTCTTACTAGGAAAACTTGTTCCATGCACGTAGCAGGGAGAGATTTAGTCACATCTTTATCTATGTCTGTCGGTTAACCACCAAACAAATAAAATCCAAAGAAAACAAGGATCTGATACTGAAAATTCAACAATTCAACCTTAAGAACCTTTAAGGCTCTGGTCAAAGCTAAGTTTGCTCATCATGGAAGTGTGGAGGCTTCGACTATTATGTTATGCACCCCCTGTAGTAAGTCCAAGCTCTAACTCTGATTTCTCTACTAAGGTTTCCTATAGTCTTTAAGTTGGAAGAATTCTCACTAGCATGTTTTTAAAGCCTTTTCTTTCACTTCACTAATGAGCTATTTCTGTACAGTACTGGACAGCTTATGTGCCTCTCTAATGTTGCTGACCAGATTGTGAACAAGACAACCTGTCAAGTCAGGACCCATTCTACGTTCCAAACCAGTATCCTTCACAACCCAAAGCAAGACTCCCCCAAGTACATGACCGACCCTGTGCACTTAAATTAGTTATGACATTATGAATTAAACCAGTTTTTTTTTTTTAAATTTTCAATCTGGTTGATTTTAATTTTTCTTTGCCATCATAAGCCACTAGCTATTTATATTTGTATTTGACTTAATTAAACATAGATATCTCATCAAAGTTCTCAATGTTAGGATTTTATGAGATGCTAAATTTCTTTGAATATATGAAGATGACCTGTGTGTCTGTCCTTTTTCCTTTTTTTAGATCCTGTCAGTACATTGTCCAATGCTAGACATAGTCCTTGTTTAATAAAAATTGAAGTTGTAGCAATTATTATAGTTTTTGAAAACTGAATGTAGGGAGCAATGATTTGTTTCCTATATTTGCATATGAATTGTAACACTGTATCACATATTCTTGTAGGGTATAAACATGAGATCATCCATTAGGTGTGTCTACCAAGTCATACATAAAGCAGGAAAAAATATAAAGAACAGTTGAAGGAGGAGGCACTTTTCCTCCCCAGAGCCAAAGGGAGGAATCTACAAAGTACCCCATACAGTTATGAATGCAGAGCTGTCATGGAGCTGCCAATCATCTGCATCTCCCACATCTGGGAGAGCATCTGGGTTGTGAAAAAGAAAAACAAGAAAATTGGAGTAAACACCGTGACACAATATCAAATCATGTATATCTAACAAATGTACTGTGGAACCAGTGGCCATGTAGCAGTGTGAGGCCCATACCAAGATGCTTGATAATTATGTTTCTCCGCTCCCTTCAGTAAATGCCATACTCTAGGCCTGGGAATAACAAGCTTTTGCATAACAGCACTGGGCCTATAAATAAGAAACTCATTAAGCTACCTGTAGCAGGCCTCTACCCAAGCCTGCTCTGGCTTGGGGAGCTTAATGAGGTGATAATGAGGAGAAAATGGTTTAGCTCCTTTTTGGCTTGGTGTGTGATGGGTAGGGAAATTCAAGTCTTCAGTGAAGCAGCCACCATACAGCCCAATTCATCATTCAGGGTGGGTCTATATCACAGAAATAATTTGCTTCTAGGCCCCCAAGTTATTTGGCTCCCTGGTCTATGGAAACAAAGCAAGCTATTCATTCACTATTGAAGGGTCTGTCAGAATAACACCAATAAAGGGTGTTAGACTAGCTAGTCATTAGCATTTGAAGGGAATGGCCAAATAACCCCAACAAAGGGTGTTAAACCAATCCACATTGTAGGTAGTGAAGTAGAGAGGTTGTGAAATTCTAAGTGGATTAGTGCCAGCATTATTTTCTCACTATGAGTCTGGCCTCCTCTTTAAGGCTTCATGTTCACTCAAGGCTGGACCAGTCCTCCTTGGCCAAGCTCTCCTCTTCTTTTCTCTGTAAAGAAACTAAAGAAGTGAACGAGGGTTAAGAATATAACATTTAGTATCTTAGAGGCAAGAAGAGATCAAAACACCAAACTGCTGGGCATCCAAGGCCAAGGTCAGTAGGATAGTCTATGGAAGTACCCAAGAGAGGTCCAGGAAAATCTGCCAGTGCTTGGTTTCATTTGATTCAAGCTTGTCTCTATTACATTACATGCTGCTGCCAACGATACTCTCTGAGCAGAAATGAGATAAAACTAGAAGGGAAGGCTGAAATCACATCTCAAGAAGACAGTCTCTAAGCCAGCAGTTCTCAACCTGTGGGTTGTGACCCCCTTTGGGGGTCGAATGATCCTTTTACAGGGGTCACCTAAGACCATCTGCAAATCAGATACTTACATTATGATTCGTAACAGTAGCAAAATTACAGTTATGAAATAGCAACAAAAGTAATTTTATGGGTGGGGGTCACCACGAAATGAGGAACTATGTATGTTAAAGGGTCCCAGCAAAGGGAAGGCTGAGAACCACTGCTCTAAGCCATAACATAGTCTGATATCTGCATAGAAATTCTCTCTATAATGTCTTGAAGAAGGATATTTGCACTGTAGTTGAAAACAGCCTGGAAAAGCCAGGAAACATATATCATTGAGTTCTAACCAAGGATTCATACTAGCTCTGCTTCTGGGTAAGGATCACAAAGATGGTACATGTGTACTCCATAGCCCAGAGATTTTACCTGCATTATTTCATTCTCCAAATACTTCTCATTTTGCTTGATAGAATGACTCTAACTCTGTCTTCTTCTCTGATAATGATATAATTCTGTTCTTTATCATGGAATGATACTGTTAGGTATATTACCCTATTTATCTCTTCACAGGCATCAAAGTCGATTTGGTGATGTTGCTAGCAAATAACACCATGGTAAACACAGACATGTAGGAGTGTCTGCTATGAGACTCCTGACTACATATGCAGGAGTGGTTTAGTGAGATGCGACGCTGGGCTCCAGGAATCATTGGCTGCATTTATTTCTCAAATGTGGTGCATGCTGGCCTTGTGTAGCTAGAAATATTATTAATCTAATTCTCCACAATTTATCTCTATATTATTTATGGTTTGACAGAGTGAGAAATATTTTATCAATAAGCAGCGACAGCTATGCTTCCTCCTTTTCAAATGCTATCAGTTATGTTTAACATGACACAAAGTCACAGCAAGTATTTGTGTTGGTAAATGTTCCATAAGAATGCTGTATGCTGAGGGGGACTGATTACAAACATGTATTTTATCAGTAAAAGACCATTCCCTCCAAGTCTTAGTTTGCATAGGATTTTTGTTTCTCTTTTAAAATAGATTAAATGGCATCAGATTTTATAAAATGTATTTTCTTTATTTATTGGGAAAATAACTTGAGTGATCTGTTATGGCGATGTTATGACTCACATGTGTGAGTGTGTGTGTGTGACAGAGAGAGAGAGAGAGAGAGAGAGAGAGAGAGAGAGAGAGAGAGACTGTTTGAATTACAGCATTAAATTACTTTTGAATTCCTATAATAAAAACAAAGGCATTTGTACTCTTTTTTTTTTTCATGTGTTGATTTTCTGTCTTTGAGGAATTCTGTATATAAATTCATGAATGAAATAGACTTGAAATGTCCTAGCCTTTACATCCCTTTTCTGATTTGAGTTCAGAATAGACTATTCTGATAGTAGAGCAGCAGCCTCTCTTTTTATGCCTTCTGGCAGAGTTCACAGGAGATTGAAATGGTATGTTTCTTGAATAATTGGTAGAATTTTTATTGGCAAAACCACCTGGCCCTGATTTTCAAATACAGTTCTTCAATAAAAAACGTAATACATGTTTACAAGGTCATTTATAATGCTATATTCTCTACAAATGTCTTTTTCTATGTTTTCAGAGATAGCCAAAATATATTCATAAAATTTTTCAGTTGCATTTAAACATAGACTAAAGGTATTTTCCCTTTTCTAACATTTCTTACCCATATTCTCTGTTTTAAAGCTTTCACTTCTTAAGTCTTTTTTACCCAATTATTTTTCAGAGAACCTTGTTTTTTAAACATAGATTTTTGCATTGATTTTTTTTTTTACTCACCTATGTGCTAAATTAGGTCTAACAACAATATTAACTATATTTTCCTTTTATGAATCTTAAAATTTTAATGGTAAAAATTATGTGCTTAGAATTAGCCAGCTGGACTCGATTTCTATGATCTTTATTTTGTTGGCAACACTAATTTCTTACATCAAATGAGTAAGTCATAACTTTAGTTATTCTCTCATTACACTTTAGTTCAGGAAACACACTTTATCACATTCACTACATTTGACAAGCTGCATTACACAATTTCTTGACATTGTTTAGTTAAAATGCTTTCTTCTCTTTCATGTGTGTGTGTGTGTGTGTGTGTGTGTGCGCGTGTGTGTGCGTGTGTGTGCTGATATGTCTAGGTATAGATGGGGCTCTGTGTGTGTGAGGTCTGATAACAACCTTGACATGTGTGCCCTTGCCCTCCGCCTTGTTTGAGGCAGGGCTTCTTGCTGTTCCCTGCTGTGTATGCCAGCCAAAGCAGTCTGTGAGTTTCTAGAGGTCCTCCTGCCTCAGTTTTCCCCCTCCCCGCAGCAGCAGATTGCAGACTCTCCATTCGTTTGTTATCTTTACCTGGTTTCTGGAAATTCAAACTCAGGTCCCCAGTCTTGCAAAGCAAACCTTTTACCTCCTGAGCTATCTTCCCTGCCTCAGTCTTAAGTTTTCCCTCCAAATTCCATTCTGCTTATTTACTTAGACCATGTCATTTTAAGCTATATCTTTCCATTTTCCAAAATGGTGTTTGGGCTTGTTGTGTTGCATTAATTTCTTATTAAATTGGATTAGCTTTAAGAAAAGCCTTGTCCTGAGGCATGGCAGACTTAGCTCAGGCTGAACTTTAGTATTTAGCCCTGGGCAACATCTGTCTGCATCTTGCCACTCTCTGCTGCCTTCAATTCACTGTTCCTTCATTAACTGTTTCTTGCTTTTGTGGAGGGTTCCTTTCCTTGTTTTCGACTTCAGCAGTGCTCATCTGTTACTGTGCTCCTATGATCTAACTGCAGTAATGCGGCCTTTTACAAATCTCTGATTAAAGCTACAGTTTTTAAAGCTTCTTTACAAAGTGAAAAGAATACATAAGGTTATTCAGAATTTTGAAATCTCACAATAGTGTCAACTAGTCACTGTACTTTCTCATTCCCCAAATGCACGAACAGTGTGAGGAAGGGTAGGAATAATACACATCATTAGTTTAAGAGGGTCTGCCTTAAGAGGGTCAAACCTAAATTCAGGGTTGCATGATGTCTGAAACAGATCATTATTATTATTATTATTATTATTATTATTATTATTATTATTATTATTATACTAGTAGAAGTAGTAATATTGATTTAAAAGATCATTCCTGTTCTTTGTGAATGACAAGTAAACAGAATTTTCTTAGCTGTATTAGAAATTGATGAACTCTGAGTCTTTCAATTCTAAGAAAATGTATCTTTTTCTAAAAGCGTGGAAATTGTATTCCCCATGAGTTACCTGCTAGCAAGTAACTCAAAGTAAACATTGCATTTTTTTTCAGTTGATGTTGTACCAATACTAGAAATGCTTCTCTTTACCTGCTAGTCCTTAAAAACAATATTATGTAGCCCTCCAGTTACTAATAATTATTGCTGCGCCCAGCTGCCACTTATGGCTCGGGATTTAGTGCTGTCTCTGTCAGTAAATGCATATGGATAATCCATTCCTGAAACCAAAGCTCAAGAATGCACCCTGGAAGCAGCCGCTGGGGACAGTCACGGAGGCTGGGCTTTGCAGCAAGTGGCCAGACAGCTCAGAAAGAGCAGGTTCACAGAATTCAAGAGAGATTTATGAAGTCAGAATCCAGGAAGAGGAAACTGAGTTTGTAAGGTTAAGAAAATATAAGAAGTGGCCTTGAGAGTCATGGTCGTGGTCTGTGGAAATAAGCATGTAAGAGGACTTACAAGATGCAGGTGGTTGGGGTGGGGTATACAGGCCAGAAAATTTCACGTTTTATGGTTTAGAGAATAACTCTTTCTTATAAGCCAAAAAGATGGTGGTTAGAAGATTACATATGCTCACACACACATGCACACATTTTAAGAATATATCAATATATTCTCAGGAAAATGCTGGAAGTCTAGAGTGTTTTCTTTTTGACATTTTATATTCTTTTAAATTCAACCCCACCCTCAATGACGTTTGCTGGATTCTTCAGACTTACAAATAAATAGCAAAAGTTATAATTCAAAACCCTTATTTCTGAGATCAGATTCTTAGGAAATTAACACATATAACCACATATAACTTAATGGTTATAAAATAATAATGCAATGTTAAAATTATAAATGTTACTATGTAGCACTTAGATAATTATGTAAGCAGTAATTCCAGTTTCTAAGAACTAGCTTTGATTCAAGATTGATGGATTTGCATGAATCACATCAGTAGAAGGTCTAAAATTTAGTACATATTTTTCACTTTGATAAGTTAACAGTTGAAATGTATGCAGAACAGAGACCAGGCCACACACAGATATAATTTTTAAAATTAGATAACTCCACAAATCAAAGCCAATCTCCTCATTAACTGTAGGAAGGACATGAATTTGGTGGGAATATATATATTCAGCCTTGAAATTCTTGCTAAATTTTAGTTTTCAATTACAATTAAGTATCTTATAGTGATATAGTGAAAAATGTTTGAAGAATTTATCTTGAGGCATTTGTAGAGAACAAAAAGGCCTGTGCATGGCCATTGTAATAGCTGTTTTCAATACACTTTTATTGTTTGACAGTTTCACATATTTGAGAAGTGCATTTTAGTCTCTTTCATTTCCCCATTCCACATTCTTGTCCCTCTTACTCCTCCTATTTACTATCTTCCCAGTGTGTCACCTCCCACTTTCTTCCTTTTTCTAGGTGACTTACTGAGTTTAGTTCCTTGTTCTAGTAAGGGTGGGGCATATTTTCTAGAGCAAGGTGGTGTACTAATGGCTACACCATTAATAAAAATGATACCTTTTCCCCAACAACCCTTAACTGTCAATAATTCATA